>WAAE01015078.1:142606-380518 GCA_013400495.1 Nicator chloris
CAGCCCCTGGGGATCCACAGGGATGCAGAGATCCCCCCACAGCCCCTGGGGATCCACAGGGATGCAGAGATCCCCCCATAACCATTCCAGGTTTCTATGATTCTTACTGAGATCCAGACCAAATCCTTGCACTACTGCAGTACCTTAACTAGAAATATTTAATGTGTCTCTTGATAGAGTTAATTGCATTATTTCAGAGTCTTTTCTTTTTCAGTTAAATTCTGAAACGGAAATACTTAAGCCTTCCTTTGAAATTATTTTTTATTTTCTTCTAGAAACAGTTCTGTGAGGTCTTGAATTCAAACATTTCTCTTTATCGTGTCTTCACTGATATATGTGAACAAGAGATTAAGAAGTTTGCATTAAAATCTTTTCTGTTTAGGTGAGAATGGGCAATATTTTAATTTTTTTTCAGTTATGTCCTGAAATGAAAATATTAATCTGCTTCTGTAGGTTTTGTTGGGAACTGTTTTTCTACAAAAGTTAATTATGGTGACTCTTTTATTCCAAAGCACAGAGATTATTTTTTTTCCTATATCCATAATTATAAACCTAACGAACCTATGACAGGTTTCTTCACCCTCAATTTATCAAGGACATTGAAAGCAAGAAGAAAGGGTGTGAAACCCCCTCTGTAACTCACTCTGCAGTGAAAACCATGGGGATCACCAGAGCTGCTGACCTGTGTCAGCCAACCCAGGGAATGGCACTTCCCTGGTGCTCCAGGAGGGATATCAGTCTTTCCAAGCACACAGTAAATCTTTCCCAATATCACCAGCAGGTTGGATTTGTTGCCGCAATCCTTGCAGACATCCCTGAATTTGGCACTTTGTTGTTTTTTGGGGTTTTTTTTTTTTTTGTCTGCAGTGCATCCATTGAGTTTTGTAAATGGGGCTTGGATTTCCATCTGTTCAGCACAGGACTGGGGAGCTGTTGTACCAGAAGCCTTCTGAGTATAAATCACGTCCATTTGATGCAGGCATTTCTCATAAAATTCATAAAGATCCATCAAACAAGCAGAAATTCCAGAACTCCTTGTATTTGATTGCAATCTGCACATCTGAAATACCTGGATATAATTAAAATAGAATAGTTTAAAGCAGAAGCATTGGAGAGTCTATTCAGAAAATACAGAATATTCCATTAGAAGATGAAAAACTCTCTTTGAATTTCTTTAGGCAGATGGAAGATTCAAGATACAGGTCTCCTACAGCTGGGAAAATCTTATTCCACTCACCCTGTAGGAATTAGCAGTGATGAATCCTTTTCTGGTAGATTTTCTGAGCACAATCTCTCTTTCTCCTATTTATTCTTCCCTGAAATTCAGGGAATTTTGTATAAAATCACAGTGTGTGGGGAGGGAAGGAGCTGATGGATGAACTTATTTTGCTGCAAGAATTAAAGTAACTTAGCCCAGGGCCTAAGTGTGTACTCCATACTTGCAGTGAAACCTCCTTGGGGGCCTAAAAGAGAGCTCAAGTTTTAATTTTTTTTTCCATTTTTTAGTAGTTTTCAATTGTTTGCCTCATCTTTCTCCACCACACAGACATTTGGAAGGAAAAACAGCGGATCCATGTATTTATGGACACTGTGTTTTCTGCTTCTTGCCAACAGTCCCATTCTGCATAACAAGATTTATGCTGTTAGAAAGCCCCAAAATGCACTCAGCAGCTCTTCTGTGCCTGTTCTTTTAGCTCTCCTGGTATCAAGCACAACCATTTGTTTTCTTGAATTTTAACCCAATTGTAGAAATGCACCTCAGGGTTCAGCAGGAATACGATTATTTTTGTCCTCCTTGCAATGTCTCCAGTCACTTTTAGCTTGCAAAGCTGCAAACAAGGAAAACACAGTTGTTTCACCCACTGTTAAAAGCTTCTTTTTTTTTTTTTTTTTTTTTACAGTTTTGAACAAAACAAACAGAGCCTAGCATTAAATAATATCTTAATGTTTTGTTCAGTTTTCAGCCTGGGCTCGGGGAGATGTAGGGGGGAAGACGTGCTGCCAAAACATTTGTCTCATCCTGTAATCCCATCTCTGGGAGTGTCCAGGGCCAGGTTGGAAAGGGCTGGAAGCAGCCTGGGATAGTGGAAGGTGTCCCTGCTCGGGGCAGGAGGTGGAATTGGGTGGGCTTTAAGGTTCCTTCCAACCCAAACCATTCTGAGATTCTGCGATTCCGTGAAAATCTTTATGCATTTAAAACTCTCTCACTTGCACTTTGCTCTCTATTCTTGTCCTAAAAGAACTTTAAGTCAGCGGGGAATACATTTGTGTTTTCTCAGGTTCATCAAGTTCAAGTAAAGATGTTGCTAGTGTGAAGAATACATAAGTATAAAAAAATTGTATGTTTCTAGCTCCCCTCTTCATAAAATTCTAAGGGATTCTAGTATTTGCATAGGATTGTTCTATTTTATTTATTTAAATAGCAACACAACAGAAGGACTGAATAGACAATTGGGAGAAAATAATGAGGACAAAAATGGAGAGGAAGAGATTGCAGTCATCAATGGATTGCTGTTAATTTTCTTTCATCCTTCCCAAAGTTACGCAGCCATGCTAAATTATTTAGCCCTGCTTTAATGGGAAACACCACAGAAACATGTCACCCACGTGCCCTGCTTTCCTAATAACAAAACCCAGCAATGGCTGGAACAAAATACTCTGCTGTCGGTGGAGAACAATAGAGCAAAAAGCAACAAATCAAAGCGTTTTCTCAGCCTTATCCCCCAGAAGGAAAGAGAAGGCAGAGCTTTGCCATGATCCAGTGGCACTTCTGTGGTCCCGCTCCCGCTTTTGACGCTCCGTGAGGTCGCTGCAGCATCTCCCCACCTTTTAAAGGGAAGCCAAACACCTCCATCCCTAATAACTATTTTGCTCATTATCCACGCACTCGAGGAATCAGGAGGAAAGACCAGCTGATGTCTCTTGCTCCTGAAAAAGGAGAGAGAAAGCCCCGCACTAACGAGATTGCTGATGCCACTCCAGCATCGATCGCTGCGCATCAGCCAGCTCGGGGCACGCTGCTGCACTCCTCAGCACAGGCACCTCGCTGGGAAAGATTAAAATGTGCCTGGGAGCCTCTTCAGAGTCGGCAACTTCAAAGCAGGATCTATACTTTTTGAAGAAGAGGGGACGAGGGTGAGGGAGAAGTGTCACTTGCCAAGCTCAGCTGCTCCAGCTGAACAGGCAAAGCCTCAGTTTGGCACATCCACACAGGGAAACATCAGGCTCAGGCACTGGTCCACCTGCACCAAAACTTATAATGAGCTTTTTATTTTCCTGAAGGAGAATCTGCAGGCAGGTGTAAACTCTGCGTTTCAGACACAACAGATACTGCAATGTCATTAATCTTAGAGGAATATAAGATTTTTTTATTCCTTGTCTCTGGTTTTAGACAGAAACTATTTCTTTAGTATTCAGGATATTAATCCAGGTATAGTTGTTTTTCACAAATAATTTAATCATTATTCATAGCAATGATGGCATAACTGCTACAATAACTACCTTCTTTGCTGTGTCAGTTTACTATTATTATTTGAAGTTTTAAACCTTTCCTTGATGAAATAGCATCCTTGAACAGATCCCAGTTTTCTCAAGCTTTATAAGAAGTGTCAAAGCCTGTGATATCAACATCACCACGTCTTTGCTCACAGTTTGCTTTGCATTTGAAAGCAGATATGGCTGCAGAGGTGTGTTCAGGGGCTCATTTCACAACTGTCCATGAAAAACCATGAAGTGAATTGTGGTTCAGCAGTGACATTTAATAAAAGCCTGCAGTTTTACTTTGCTGAGTGCCACAAGCAGGAGCAGGGCTGTGTTTTCTGTTGGCCAGAGCAGGGGAGGTGGTTTGGCAGGTGAGGAAAACGGGGGCCACGCCTGCACGTCCTCGGTGAGCAGAACACGGCTCACAAACACGAGAAACGGAATAATTAATCCTAAAGTGAGCACGAAGTGAGACTGAAAGGTCAGCTGAGCTGATGGGCATGTTTTGCAGCATAACAATTTCAGAAATGGTGTTGAACTTCTGCAGGATACGTGGTGCTGGAAATGCCACCCATCTGCTTGTGTTCAGCTTTAGCTCTGGGTTTCAGTTACACAGATGAGGATCAGCCACGCATGGAGAGGAACAGCAAAGACAATTTTGGGGGGGGGGGAAGCTGAAGGTTTAAGTTCTCCCTGTGGCAGAGGTCTTAATCATTCATGCTGCTGCTAATAGTAAATTAAGTCTTTAAATGTCAGACCATTGTTGTGCATCTTTTCCACATCAGAACCAAGGAAGATCTTTTTTTACTGGCATTCAGCCTCTAGGAAAGGAGTTACCAAGAACAGTTCTCCCTGTGGCTGATCTGGAAAAGATGGAAAGTTGTGCTCTTGCCAGCCTCATTCCTCCAAGATGAATGCTGCATTACACTCTACTTGGATATAATATAAATTATTATATAATTAATTTGTATTTTGGTCAAAACCAGCATCCAAAACCGATTTGATCACAAAGTTTAAGCTGCAGGCACCGGAGATGGAATTTTTCCAGGTTAGAAATTAGAGGCTTTAAGGTCCCCCCCAACCCAAACCATTCCATGATTCCGTGATTTTACCAACAACAAATTCCCTGGCAACAAAAAACCCCGGAGAATCAGCAGTTCTTATAATGACTACAACTGTCACTTAAAAATACTTACCCCATAAAATATTTACACCTTAAAATGTGATGTGAGACTAAACACAAAACCCAGACAGAAGGAAACATTAATTTTAAATATGTGCTGTATATAATTGTAGATTAAAATATTACAGCAAGTCATTTTTTCTTGATGGCAGACACTGTTCTCCAAGCAGCCTCGTGAGGAAATATGATGGTTTTGACAGAACACATTTTGCAAACACAGGTAGAAATTTTGATAAAAATACACAGAATTCTAGGTCTATTCTTATCAAATAATGATATGTTAAATTTTAATTTAAAAATTACAGCTGTGTTGCTATAATTCAGTTCCTGTTGAATAAGTAAAATCAATCCAAGAGATAAATGTTTGGATTTTTTTTAAATAGAATGTCATTTCTATAGAATGTATTTTAGCTGCTTAAAACACATATTTATTTAGAGATTTTGTAGGTTTTCCTAGTTTTTCTTTGGACAGAAGCTACTGACCTGTGAGTATTGCACCACTTCTGTCCTGAATTCTATATATTTAAACATCAGAGCGCTAAGGCTGAAGCCAAAGGTTTCATTCTTGAAACACTTGATGATGTCACAGTCCAGCTTTAGAAGCCCCATCATTACAAGCTGTCCTTAGATCAAGCAAAATAATAAATTATTAGTGAGATTAGTTCACCCCTTTTGTCTGCTTTACGTGTTTTTTTCCATGAATTGCTGAACACTGATATTTTACTCATTCTTTGGGCCAGCAACAATTCTTTAGTGTGACACAGAGCTTATTTTGGGCTTTGACGCAGCTCAAACAAAAATCTTGCAGAATAATAATGTCATTTAATTGTATTCATCACCTGAATGAGTCAGTGTTTAACAAACCCAATCAGCTCGCCCTTCCTTCCTGCAATCAGGTGTGGCAGCGTGGTTTTCCTCCCACCACAGAGAGCTGGATCCCAGTTAATCAGAGCACTCCGGCTTCTCCTCACTCCAAACTGGTGCTGAGCTCTGCCTCTGCTGTGTCCTGGGATTTATTGCCACAAGTAAACTGCAGCTCCTTTTCCCTTTGAACTGGGACCTGTTTCCACGTCCACACATTCTGTGATCCTGTCATTCCATTGCAGCTCACAATGACATTTTTGTCCCTGCCATTTGCCGAAGGAACGATTTCAGCTCTCAGCACATGAGGAGGGGGAGAGACACATCCTTTAATTACAACCACGACAGAGCCATGGAGCTCCATCCCTAAAATACCTACAGATATTTATCTGTAAGCTGTAACATCATTAACTGAATTTCATAAAACCTTATTGCACATAACTCCATCCTTCTGGGAAGCAGCAAATGTCGCATTAACACACCCACAACGAGGTGGGGGGAAAGGGAGTTACTCCCAGTTAACCCCCTAAGAGGGATGGATTTTGTCTGAGGTGAAGAATGCTTCAGGGAGGGCTAAAGCTGAAATGATTTTAAACTGTAAATTAGTAAAATCATTAGTCTGCCTTCTCAGGATAAATTGATATTAATGTTGTAGCACTGTGACTCATCTGACCACGTTTCAGGAGCAGCAGCCCTATCCAGAAGGGATTTTTGTTGGTTTGTACATTTTATTTTTGTTGGGTTTTAGGACAGACATGAGCTTACAAGCTGTTCAGGGTCTGTATACCACATTTAGAAGGTATAATCTGCTTTGTAACTATTGATTCTCTTTTCTGGGGATATCAAATCTCCTCTCTGGGATGTAAAAGTAAACATGCATTCGTGATATAGACAAGATGCAGATGTCCCTACGTGTACCAGAGAAACATCCTGATTTTATAATTTCTATATCCCTTGAAAAAATAGGTTTATGTGCCTGTGGTGATATAAAAAATTCCTAACTTTTAAAGGAAGATTTAGGGACTGACAAACTGCATGTGTAGCAACCCTGCTGTGAAATAAAGATGTTCTTCTCACAATTTCAATGGAAACAGGATGAGCAATAACAGCAACAGCAATAACTGAGGTACCTTCCAATAATAATATCATTTAAAAAGCTAATCCTTGATAAGAGAAAGGAAATGAAGGAAAATTAATAGCAGGATTATCAACAGACTGAATCATGACCCATTGTTGTGCAGACACCTGACTTCTACGTGGCTATTCCAGGAAAATTACAAGTTTTATTTCCAAGCTGGCTTGTCCTGGACATCATCTTCATTTCGTAAGCTGTAGTGAAAAGTTCCAAAGAAATACTGTTCTACTTATGAGCACTTAATAATATAGCCTCAATATTTAATATTATTTACAGAAAACCACTCTCTTTGCCAAATTCAGCCAGGCATGGTTTTATAGATGGTTTCAGAGCACTAACTAGAAAAAAGAAGGTAAAAGGCAAAGTAAATTGTAATTATGTCTTGACATATAGCCCTTGTATAAGGAAGAAGAGGTTTCTTACTATATATTTTTAATTAAAAATCAGCTACCCTTTGTAATACAGCAGCAACAATGTGTTGAAGAAAATATGTGACCCTAAAATCTGGGTGGGTCACTGCTGCCTGGGACATTCATTAATAATTACCTTGATCAGACAGTGATGATTAATGGATCTCAGGTGTTCCAACAGGACAAAGTGAAAACATTTGAGGCTTGGCTGAACCTCAGAAGGAGAGGAGGGGCTGCTCTGAAACTCAATTATACAAGGTTAAAGTTCCAGTGAAGAATATCCCTGTAAAACTTGGGACAGGCTTCCACCTCCTCAGCAGCCACCACAGCACACAGAGGGGCTGGATTTTGTCTGATAGTCTGTTCTATTTCTGAAAGAAAGAGATTTTCTGGGAATTTGGCAGCAATCTGGGCAGCGTCCTGTGCAGCTCAGCAGCCAAAGTAACTGCTGCCCAGCAGGATAGAAGAGACAAGGAATGTCACTTTGGGAAATGCACTGCCAGTGGTCCTTGGATAACATGAGCTGTCCAGAAGAGGAAAAAAAAGAGAGAAGAAATAAAAATAAGTCATGTTTTTATTTCTGTCCACAGTCTAGCACAACAAAAGGTAAATGTGGTGTGGCTCAGCGGGCTTGGGGAAAATGGTGAAAACTGCACCTCTCCCACACAGGGATTCTCCAGAGCCAAAGGTTTTCAACATGAGTGTTATGGTGGTAGAAAACCTTGTGCCATGTTATTTCCCCTTGGCACCTCCTTGAGGTCAGCCTGATATTCCCCAGCTGGAAGAGAATTCCCTCCCACCTTTTCCCTGTGAAGAACAAAGGCATCTGGAGTTACTCTCCCAAAGCTAAATACCCACGTGTTCCATGAGAAGCACACAGGAACCAGTTCTACCCTTCTGAGGCTTGACAGCTTCTTTCCATGAGATTTTGCTCCTCAGAAAAGAGCAGGGATTGCCCTTCTGTGTCCTTGGAAGTCTTCCCCTGGGGCTTTCTCCTTCAGCCTTCCCAGCCTCTACGATGCTCCCCTCGTGCCAGGGGATGTGCTGAAGCTGCCCTGTGCTGCACTTGGACACTTCTGCCCAGCCTTTTGCCCAAAAAATCTATTTTCTTCTGGGATTGAAGCCAAACACAGAGCCCAGCTCTGCTTCCCCTTGGCAGCTGAATGCCAGGCACTTCAGCAGGGTTAATTCCAGGCCTGGGATGGTGCAAGCTGAGTATCCTGATTGCATATTGTATTTACATATTGGGATCTGTACTGCTTCCAAGGAAATGTCCAGAATATGAGAAATGCCTGCAACTGGGGCTGCAACACAAGAGCAAAGTAATTATTTCAATTTCCTGTTACAGATTTCTGTTAAAAACCCACCTGGCTGAAAAAGAGAAACATTGAAATGAACAGTTTTCTGTTTGTGCATAATGTGTACAAACAAGCCCTTTAAAACAAAGATCAAGGATGTTTTTTTCTTAAATAGATAAGGTTTATTTTCCTCACACACCAACAGTCCTCTCTTTTATTTTCTCAGCAAAATATTTGTGCTGGTTGAGTTTCTTGACTTGCATCTGTGAGTGGCCCTCATGAGGTTCATCAAGTGCTATAATCTTTAACAATAAATATAAATGGGTGTTGCCTTTTTTCTTTCTTATAAAGTGGGGGGTTCTTTTGCATATAATTCCTGACAAATTTAAGGAAATATTCCAGCAACACCGTTTTTCAAAGAATTCAGTCTGAGTCTTATTTTTAACGCTCAGAAAGGCATCTTGCCATATAACATTGCCTTGACATTTGCAGTTTAAGGAATGCTAGACTAAAAACAAAAGATCAATAACAATATTATTCAATAAAATGAGTGATATTTCTGGGAAGAAAATGATGAAATTCAGATTTATTTTTCAGAGTGTATTGAGTTAACGGTTTTCCTCACCCCACCGTAAACCTGATACCCATGATAATAAAAACTGGGGCTTCATCACCAGGGTTTAGTGAGTCGGTCACATGTTAATATTAGGACATATAAATTTGTGGGCCAACAAAGTCTTTTTTTCTGTAGAAGACTGAAAATTTTTGTGTGTCTTCCACATAAAACTTATTTTATCCTGATCCAGCACAGCCTGAAAACGTGGCTTTATTTTTCTCCTTTTTTGCATTGAGCTTGGTACATCTTGGAATTCTAGTGCCAGTTATGCAGGTTTTTATGGGTTCTTGGAAGTAGAAAATGAAAACTGGCAAAGCTAATAAGCGTGAGGTTGGTACAATAGTGAGAAGACAAATAACAACCCAGTGCAAATATAAGTCTAAGTTCTAAGATTGTGGTACTGTTGGAAGACAATTTTTATGAAACAATAAATTTAAAGGCATCAGAAAAGGGCTTCATTCCTCATATGAAATGTTTAGATGCCCAGCAAAAATCAGGCAAGATATATCCTAAGTAATAGCATCTTGGGAAAATAACTAGTTTTAAACTAAATGCAAAACAAAACAAACAAAAAAAAAAGTGGGGGAAAATATAAAGAAACAACATCAATGGTATGAGCAGGGTTAAGATTTCTCCCTGCTTCCTTATTGATTTTCAGACTTGTTTTATAAGTACATGAAACTTGGGGTTGCAGAAAAATCCATCCCAAGAAAGACAAATGCCAAGTTTTTGTTGGGTGTGACACAGGCAGCAGGCTGGAATGTTAACTTTTGCCCTGGTCACCAATCAGCAGACAATGAGATTTCTAGTTGGAGTAGATCTATTTTTTTTTCTTTATTTTTGTATGGGAATGTGTTTGTTTTTCAGTGTCTAACATTTACCTTATACACTGTGCGTGGCAACAAAAGGAATTGTCTGGTTTCCCCAGCATTGAGTGTTTCATAACATCGTGTAGCAGAGGATTCTCAGGAACACAGAGGTCATCTGGAAATACTCCCCTGGCTGTGGTTAGTTACAAATATATGGGCTGAAGTGGAGGAAAATCCTCCTTTTTTGATCACAAGACTCACTTCTTACATCAAATAGCAAAATTGATGTTGATCATAAAGATTAAGTAAGGAGGACTTCCACTGCCAAGTCTCGGGGTTAAATCTTTCCTGGAGATGTGAATTGCTTATGGAGTCAGTGGGAAATCATAAATACCATTATTATGCTTTATGGAAGACTTGAGACTGTTCCTTACACACCTAAAGCAGAATATGGAATGACATTGGGAAGATTGCTGTGAACTGATTTTATGCAAATGGTTGTGAGCGGAAAGGATTTGAATTTATTCCAAACTGGAAAATATAATATTTTTCCTGTGACTCTTGGGGATGTTCTGTGCAAGGCTAAGATTTGGACTCAGTGATCCTTGTGAGTCCCTCCCAACTCAGCAGATTCTGTGACTTCTGTATTGTTACTCCCTCAGAGACTTTTCTTCCTTCATCACTGGGAACAAGCCAGAAACTGCTGGACAATAAACAAAGGAAGTGAAATATCTGTGTGGTTCCTCAAGAGCCTGGCTGAAATGATGAAATTATCCAGTGTGTAACTAAACGTGAATTTTTCCCATAAAACACTTGAGTTTCCTGAGTTTATTGTCAGGAAAGTGACAGCCCCATCTATTATTTAGACCTCCACAGGCACTATCAGTGCACAAAACCCTCACATCCCCTGCTGCTGGCTCGTTCTAGGTTAACTCAATTCATGTTAATGATTCTTAGTAAGAACAGAGAAGTTGTTGAACAGTAGGAGAGAGAAGTTTATTTAGAGAAACCCATGGAGAAGTGAAGGGGTGAGGAACTTCAAGAGAAACGAGAGACTGAACCTGGTTCAGCATGGATCTGCTCAAATTCTATCACCAAGGTGACACCAAGCCCTGTGCTGGTGAAAAGGGAGGAAAAAAATCTCTTTTGTCATATTCTGTAGATAAACTTCAGATAATATAGTGGATACTTAATGCGAGAATACAGAGAAATTAAATACTTCTGTAACAAATTTGGTGCCTCTATTTTTGAAGGAACTTTCCCAAAGATGCTCTGAAGAATAAAGATTTTGATCTGTAATGAAATTGATAAAACAGTTATTTATTTCCATTTCTGTTTCCAAAATGATCAAATTAACAATTTGCAAATAAATATTTGTTTTGTATTTGTGTCATCAGTGCCAATATTGAAAGGAGCAACCTCTGTATTTGTTCTAAATCCAGACTTTTACCAAAAACAGTAAACTCTCAGCACCTGTTGAGCATATATCACATTTGTACAGGTTGAAAGCATAGAATCATGGAATAACCTAAGTTGGAAGGGATCCTCAAGGATCAAGTCCAACCCCTGCCTCTGCACAGACACCCCAACAATCCCATCCTGTGCCTGAGAGTATTGTCCAAGGAATCCATGGAGATTTTCAGCTCCCTGATTTTACCGAGCTTTGACTTTTCCTGCTGAAAAATCCAGGTAAGACATAACCAAAAGCTGTTCAGTGAAAAATAACCCATCAAAACAAAAAAGGCTTTAAATATTAAATAGTTTTTACTTGAAGTTTGGGAAGTGAATTCCCTACAGGACGAAGGACTTGTCCTTGAGCTGTCTTTTTAGCTCTTTCATTCACCTTCTCCTACAGCCTTTCTCTACTCTCTGCTTTTTAGTATATGCAATTGTTTCTTCATTTGCATGGATTTGTGCTCTATGATAAGTGATTCCTGTACATTTGGCTTTTTTTGAGCTATATTTAGATCTTGTAGAACTTCTCTTTTGGCTGGAAAAATCACAGGAACATAAGAATTAGATAGCCTGAAGCCTCCACAGATTTTCATGTTTAAATTTTCCAAGTTGCTATAGTAACTTATAACAAAAAAAAAAATCATGTTGTGGAAAAAAAAATACCCAAGGTAAGATAAGAAAATTTGATAGAAAACCAAATTAAATTTCAAGATAGGAGATCGAAACACATTAAAATAAAACAGATACCACCATGTTTCAGCCCTATGTAAAAGAGAGCATATAAAAATCTAAAGATGGCAATCATTCTTTAATCTGCAGCAATATAAGTAAAGAGCAAGAACTTAGTTTTAAATTTTCTTTGTCTGTCCCAAGGGGTTGGTTGGTGACATTTATCTTCCTGCTCATTCCAACTTCTTCATATGAACTTATGGAGTTATAGAGGAATTCAGCTCTGGAAGTGGAAAGAGATTAAAAAAAAATCACACTCAAATCCATCCCTAAGAGATGCTGTGGCTGCCCCTGGATCCCTGGTGGTGTCCAAGGCCAGGTTGGACGGGGCTTGGAGCACCCTGGGACAGTGGAAGGTGTCCCTGCCCATGGCGGGGGGTGGCACCGGGTGGGCTTTGAGGTTCCTTCCAGGCCAACCCAGTCTGGGATTCCATAAAGTCAACAGAACAAATTCTTAACAAATGGGACCTCCCAAAATTCAGCATAATTTCGTAGTGAACAAGTGTGCCTTAATGTCTGCCCAGATTATCTATGTCCTTAAAAGCAACATGTTCCCAGCTCTCGGAAGGCCGATGATAATCCGCTTAAAGCAGAGGAATTAACATCTCTTTATTCATACCAAACCACAAAAACTCCGTTTGCACTTCCACTTCCTTGTAATAGAATCCCTTGCAATAAACGATACGCAAAGAATATTCCATTTCTCTGAAGATGAAGTTCAGTTGACTTAGTAGAAATCCACAATCTACAAAGAGAAAGCACATCAAATAGTCTCTGCATCCGCTAATAGCTGATTAAACAGTGACACTGAAATACGGAATCAAATTGTTTCCCCTATAAAAACTTTCAAGAGGCTCCTTGAAGAGTCTATTCCTAGATGGAAACCTGTGTGAAACATTCACAAGGACGAAATGAAGGGATAAATGAAGGCTCGGAGATGGCCTGCAGGTGACCTTTCAGTGGACTAAAAACTGCATGTTCCTTGTATTTTTATAGGCCCCTGTCACCAAGTCTCTCAGCCCATCTTCAAATATTATGGTCCTTTTTCGTTTACTTCCTTCTCTGATAAAATTGTAAAAAATGTTATTGCTCATTTCATGGTCTTAATCATGTTTAAGGTGCACTGACTTATTATGGTGAGGCTTGTAAAGATGAAAGAATAATCTGGGGTCTGTTTGGAGGCCCTCAGGATGAGACAGACACTGAGGGTCTGGAGCATGTCCAGGGAAGGGAACAGAGCTGGGGAAAGGTCTGGAGCACCAGGAGAGGCTGAGGGGGCTGGGAAAGGGGCTCAGCCTGGAGAAAAGGAGGCTCAGGGGGGACCTTGTGGCTCTGCACAACTCCCTGACAGGAGGGGACAGCCAGGGGGGGTCGGGCTCTGCTCCCAGGGAACAGGGACAGGAGGGGAGGGAACGGCCTCAGGCTGGGCCAGGGGAGGCTCAGGTTGGACATCAGGAGGAATTTCTTCACTGAAAGAGCAATCAGATCTTGGCACAGCTGCCCAGGAAGGTGTTGGAGGTGTCCTCATCCCTGGAGGGATTTAAAGCCATGCCAGTGTGGCACCTGGGGACATGTGTCAGTGGTGGCAGTGCCGGGGGATGGTTGGACTCGATAACCTCAGAGGGCTTTTCTAACTTGAACAATTCTAGGATTCTATTTTGGAGCAGTGAGGAAATATTAACTTAGACTGAGGAGGACTATTTTGAGGGAGATAAGGAAGATGTGCTGACATGGCTTTGGCTGGGAGAAAGGATCCTGTGCTGTTTAAGATGAAAGCTGAAGAAAGCAGACATTTTCTGAGGAGAAATTGAACTTGGAGATGAGGGAGAACAGTTGCACATTAAACTCACTAATCAGAGACCAGCCAGGAGAAATTAGCATGACACAGAAAATCAGATTCTAACATTAAATTAATGTTGATTAAAAAGTGAGAAACTGATTGCAATGGAAATAGAAGCCCCTTCTTCATCCATGGGGCATAAGCACCGCAAAAATTAATTATTGAAAAAAAGTTCAGCTACTGAAGTATTTAATATTCCATAAATGAGCTCCTGGCTCTGAGTGAAAGAGTGGCTTCCTTTATCAGTTCATGGCACGCTTTGCTTGTGGAATCACTAAGAACAATATTGATGGCACTGAGGAATGTGCAACTCGGCTTTTTTCACAATGCTGAGCCTATTTACTCCTGACAAACTGGAACACAGAGCTCCAGGATAAATGCAAACTATCAAACACTGGATTTTTACTCCCAGTAGGGGAAATGTGGACAGTCAATTTAAATAGTGCAGCTACTACACTACCGCTAATTTATTAATCATAATTGAGGTGCAATATGCTGCATTATTTAAGGCTTTCCAACAGTTCCACTTGCACAGTTATTTTAGGGAGATTCATAACTGTTGGCATGTGGAGCAGTCATTATTCTAATTAGGAGGGAAAATACCGATGGCTCAGTCCATCCTCCAACAAATCAATATTTAATTAACAATATGTCACCACCCAAATGTCTGGAATTAAATTTTGTGTGGGTAAGACAACAATACTGTTCTTTACCCACACTGCCCCCGTTAAAACACTTGGACACATAAGTGAAAACGTACAAAAGGGCTGTCACAAAGCATTCAGGCAGCCAGGGTCCCCTTCAACCTAGCCTCAAGTGTAATAATATATTTGGATTTCTTTTTAATCTAGATTTCTCCCTTAACTTAGATCCTTCTGAGCTGTATGAAACACCAAAATTCCTCCAAAATATTGGTGTGCAAAGAGCTCTGGCTGTGAGAGTCAGGCACATTCAGTACCTGGGCTCTGTGAAACTTGGAGGACGGGAAAACTTCCTTTCCATCACTATTCTCCTACTGGGGTCTTTCCAACAGCTGGTACCTAAATGTAACCATATTATTATGTGCATGAATATTTAGTGCAGAGGATAGCAGTATTCCTAAGGGAACTTCGGAAAATCTTCTGCAAATGACTCATCTCTATTGAAATCGTTTGCCAAAGTTTTACTGGACAAAATACAGAGTTAAAAAATTGAAGTGGGGCAATATTTGGCTCTTGAATAATCTTTAGTGATCTTGAATAACCCTATAATACTCCTCTGGTTTTCTTCAATTTTGTGTTTGTGGTAATGAAGGATAATGTTCAGGAATATTTCTTTTTTAGGAATGTAGTCCTGCAATATATGACAGGCAAAAGGATATGGGAGCTGAGAGAAAAGACAGGATTGAATAAGACACACAGCCAAACAATATTCTCAACATAGAAAATACCTTAATATTTTTATGTTAAGAACATCCAGAATATTATTGAATATTATTAAACATTAGAAATATTAATTTTACAGAAGCCCACTTACTGGGGACAAACTACAAGCAGTATTTTCTCCAGCATAATTTCAGGGAAAATTCATTTTGTAAGTAAAGGTAAATTGTTTTGTTTTTTTTTTTCAAAGCTAATAGATACTCATATTAACTTAGAAATCATGGATTTGATGCTCATTTATGGTTTCTTATATTTAGTTATCTTAGAACAGAATATGGTACATTCAGAGTCTTGCCTAATCTTGACTGAATTGTCACAGTTTGGTTTTAACCCTTTTGAAATATTAAACTTGTAAGCCCTGGAGACTTTTAACTTTGCAGGTGGTATCAAGTTAAGCCTCCTCTCAGGCCTCAGCTTTTCCCTGGTACGTGACCAGCAGGCAGGATATAATCACTGTAATTCCTTCAAAGACAGGGAAGCAGATCAAACAGGGCTTTTTCCTGCAGTAACTCTGCAAATCCCAGGTGTGAACGTTGGAGCTTTCCCAAGGCCGTGGCCAGGTGTGCACCGGGGTCAAACCAGTGCCAAGGCAGAGCTCTGGAGCAGGGATTACCCTTGGCAAAAACAGGGAAGGGGCAACTTTATTGCCACGGAGCTTTTCCTTCCTTACTACAAGGAAATTCGATTAATTCTTTAGGAATATATAATAATATCTGTAGGAAAGCATTACAGCAGTTGTTGTTCTGAGACATAAAACCATTTAGGGCTTATTATTGCATAGAACTGCTCTGCCTACGGGTCCAGTTCTGAAGTTCAAATCAGTTCTTCGGCAGAGCTCTAAAATTCTGGGATTTTCCAGTCTGAACTGAGGTGGGAAAAGACCTCCAAGATCCCAAGTCCAACCTTGAATGAGCACAACCACACTCACTACAGCATGCCCATGTTATAATAATCTCTTTGTAGGATGGACATAGAGAAATTTATCCACAGATAGATTTTCTAGACTTTTACCCAGCTTTGCAAATTACCTTATTTGAAATTTTTAAGTCGCTTAAATCAGTTGAAATGATTTTATCAGCTTTCCTCACTTGTAACTCTGTAAGTCATGCTCAGCTTGAGGTTTCATGTGCAAATAAAGCCCCATGCCCCTGTGGGAACCCTGTGTTCATGTGGAAACCATGCCCATGCCCACCATGCATCTGTCTGTTTTCAGAGAATTTCTACCTTTTGATGCATTTCCAACTCTTCTTTTGACCCTAGAATACAGCAAGTGGAAAAACATCCATTGCTCTGGGGCCAGGTAACCTTCAGCTTGTCTGCCCCAGAATCTGGATGTCAAACTTCTCATGCAATGAGTTATTTGTGCCCTTCCACTTGACAGCTTCTGTTCCTGGTTCTTTTTCCTTCAACTTTTAGCATGGTATTCAGGGCTGTAGTCAGAAAGTCTGGAAAAAATGCAGGAATCAGGGGAACAAGACCACATTTCATGTGAGAGAAATAGCCTGTAAGAAGTTATTTTATCCTTTTATTCACAACACATTGTTTGCAAAAGAGAGAAGAGACTTAAATTTCATTTGAGACACAAATCATGATCAGAGTTAGGTTCCAAACATGCTAATTGTTACCCCACAGACTGACTGGAAACTCCATCTGATTAGAGTTCCATTTTGCTCTACTAATTAATATACATAAAGTCATTTATCTTTTTGCCTTGGAAACAAAAGAGTGAAGACACAAAATCGGGTCTTTCATCATGTGGGAAAGAACTGGAAATAGAAAAATGGGCTCCAGAACCTGATCAGCTCGTCTTTCAGGAGAGAAAAATATGATCAAAATCAGGAATGCTCTCCATATTCCTGACCTGAAAAATCAACTGCATATGACAGTTGTCCTCTCTGTTGTCAAGGTGGGAGTTGTTACCACACCTTGCTGGGTGAAACTTAAGATATAAAGTAAAAAATGCACTGTAATTTAAGGATTTTAAAAATACTGTGCGTTACTTAGGCAAAGATATGCTTTGTATTCCTACTCTTCTCCCACATTCTCCACATGACACCCCAAATTACCATTGACCTCAGTTAACACATTAGGTATATGAGATACCTGGATGTGACCATGGCATAGGTCTCACATCACAAAAATAAAGGTCCTTCTTGATATCTGCCTCCCTAAACCCAAACAGAACAAAGCAAATGCCGTCTGCAAATCATTTACATTTCTTTAGGTAACATATGCCTTAATGTCATTGGAAAATGCACAAAGTGAGGAATTATTTAACTGGGAATCCTGATAGATTTGTGGAGTCTCCCTGGGGTGAACTCCATCCTGCTTGGCCTACTGAAGATGCTGATTCTGCTGCCCAAAATGCAACTTCTGCCTGACCCCAGAGACAGGACTGGGACAAAGGTCTGGCTGGCCCCTGGTATGAGTGGGTAGGAGTAACAATTCACCTTTTTTTTTAAATTTTTCCAAATACCCTTTTTTCTGAGCTTAGGATACACAATGAAGGTGCCTTTAAAGACCTAAAGAAGGACAGTGCCCTGGCTCTGTCTGGAACCAAAGCAGAAATGCTCACCTGGAAAGGGAGACCTTCCTTGGGCAGGAAGGTTTTGTTATTAATTCCCTTGCAGCTGTGCTGAGCCAGTGATGAGAATCTGCCTTGCAACAGTTAAATATGAAGGACAGCTGAATAGAAGTGGTATCACTTTCAATTCCCTGTTTATTTATGCACATGCAGTGTGGGATGGTGGTGGATCTCCTCCACCACACAGGGATTTGTTACAGATTCCTCCCTCAGCAGTGGAGCTGAACTCTGTGAAATCCTGGTGCCCGAGGCTGCAGCCAGGCTTTTCTCCATGCAGGATTTTTATCAGTCAACCTGTGATATTCACACTCTGGCCTTTAGGAAAAAAAAGAGAACTGTGCTGTTACCACCTAGACAAATTTTCTTGCAAGTGGGATGATTAAAGCCTGTGCTTTTGGGAGTGTGGGACAGGCCTTTATTCTTCCTGCACTGATTACTGTGATTTGTCCAGCTATTGTTCCAGCTGTCTGTGGAACAGGACTCCACTCTTTATGGATTGGATTACAGGGAATGCTTGTGTTTGTGAGCTCTTAATTAAAAAGACAACTCAGTCTAATTTACAGATAAGTCTAAGCTATAAAACAGCTCTAGATTTCAACTCCTTCTTTCCCTTTAAAGAAACAAAAGCATTTATTAGGATTCAGGCTTTGAATTGCCCAGTTAAATAGAGAAGGGCCAACTGTGAAATTCAAGTCTGACTTCAGCCCACAAAACCTTTCCCTGACAGACATGATTTTGTTTTGGATGAAGCACTACAGGCTTGTATAAATAAACCCCACCTCCCCCTATTATTTAGGTACTGTATTAGCAATAAATCCAGTCTTAATCATGCAATCACACAATGTTTCCTCCTCATGGAATAAGCCCCACTTCACCATTCATGATTTCAAGGGGTGTGGTTATACCTTCCACATACTGGGAATTAAATAATACAGTCATGGTGAAAATATTCTTTGTCTACACAGATAATTGTCATAGATGGCTCAGATAAGATCTTTGTTATCAGATAATTAATAACCAGAGCTTAGGCGAATAACAAATATTCAATTTATGTGGAAAATAACCATGTGAGAATGCTGAAGAGCAATAAGATGCTGAACTGAATGCAAAAGGGTAAAAAAGCATTAGGATTAAATAAGATGTGTATGGAAAAATATTTGGATATTCGAGTTTTCAGCTGTGAAGTTTTTATGACTTTTTAAATATATTTCTTATATACCTATCTCACAGCTTATCAATATATAACTGTATTCCATTAATGTTCCATATATTCAATATCATCCCTGAAATACGTCTATAAAATCACTGAAAATTCTAAACATGATTTCTGTATTAAATCAGACAGCTTTTCTTCTTATCTTGCTGTTTCTTTTTGCTCCAAGGATATTTCTTGACTGCTGTTGATCAATCTAGATTTATTTAAGTGAATGTCTTGCATTATTTAATACACTGTGTTGCTCTGCTCTGTTAGCTCGTATTGAACAATAGCTTTTAAAACTTTCTTCCCCTCATTATTTTGGTATTTGTAGAAAATTTACAAAACAAATGTTACGTTCTGTATATATGTTTCATGCCAGAAAATTATTCCAGGCTGTTGCAGGCAGCCTTTCTTCTTTTGAGAAATGGAAAGCTCTACAAGCTTTAGGAAAAAAAAATATCCTAAGGCAAATAAAAATAGGATCTTTTCAAAAGGGAGTTCGGAAGATAACGGAATTAACTTCTGAATTTATTTTTTTTTTTAGCTATTAACCTTTCTGCCACTTCCTATCTTCCTCCCTCATATATACATGATAAAACTACATTTCCAACATGATCAGGAGAGTCCCCACCAATTAATTTTCTGTTAGGAAATACAGCCATATCATTTCTCCACTCCCAGAATGATATCAAGAGTTAATACTGTGATCTCCACAGCCAACATGCTCTGCATGAAGAAGAAAGTGCCAACAGTCAAAACCACTGAAAAGTGATGTAAATGTGAAAACAAACTGATCTGCCTCCTAATCTGACACAGTTTATCCACAGCTGGGAGCACTCATACGTCCATGTCCTTGATCACAGAATCATGGAATGGTTTGGCTTGGAAGGGACATTAAAGTCCATCCAGTGCCACCCCCCATCCAGTGCCACACCTCCCATTGTCCCAGGTTGCTCCAAGCCCCATCCAACCTGGCCTTGGACACTTCCAGGGATCCAGGGGAGCCACAGCTTCCCTGGGCTGGGCTGAAAAACCTTAAAAGTATCGAGTTTGCTATGGAAAAAGTCCAAAGTGATCTCAAATGTTTTCAGGTAAAGCCAAGATTACCAATGTTGACATAAATAAACTGAAAGTACAAATTGTTCAACATCCCTTGAATTTGGGTGTCATTGAGAAGAAAAGTGGCACCTGAAAGATCAATACATGAACACCTGGGCTCTTCATGAGGAATTTTATGTTTATTATTGAATGACCAAGACTTTTCCAAGTACGCCTCTGAAGTATCATATCCAGGATTTAGTCGGATCAGTAGTTGTTGAATTATCTAATTCCTACCTTAAAAAAGGTAAAACTTGCAAAAACCAAACCGAGAAAAATGAGTTAAATAAAAACTTTTTTATTCCAGCTTTTGACATTTCTCAGTGTCTTCCTTTACTCAAAACAGAAGTTGAATGTTTATTTTCTGATTCTCATGGCTATAATAGAATTAGTACATGTATGTATAAATTATTCTGTATTGTACTATAGATGTGAAAATAACATTTAATATGTCATAATATTACATACTTAACTCTTATGCCTGAATTTTTCTGTTATACACTAGGGAGTGCTGGGAAAATATTTTGGGGTTATTCATGGCATTCCCAGCATGGTTGCAGACATGGAGCTGGATTTCATCTTACGGTTCTAATTTAAGTGAAAAAAGTTTGTAGATATACGTAAGACTAAAAAATGTAAGTTTTAGGACATAATATATTCTACTGCTTAGTGGAGTTGAGATTGTTTTACATATTATAAAACTTCCAATTTTTCATGCTATTTGTTATTTCTAATAGTAAGTACTCATCAAAGAATCATCAAAACATCAGTGCCCAAAATGTGACGTCTGTCTAGAAAATTAGATGGGGAATTTTATTTGAATTTTCACTGATCTTCCTACTTTGAAACTTTATTTTATATCTATAACTGTATCTATATCTGTATAATATACATAAATCCACAATGACTGAAATATAACAGCCCTATATACCAAGCTAGGATATGTTTTACGTGCAATTATGATAAATTAATTCATTACAATTCTGTGTCACATTCTTCATCCTCTACATTTAAAGTTTTTCCTTCTACAGGATTTTACAGAACTTTCTTTTAGCTTTTTAATTTATTTTCCTTTTAACATCTGCCGCAGATCTTTCAAAAATGTTCTTTCTCCAGAACAAACACGTAATATAAAAATGAGGAAAATTTCTTAGTAAGTCTTTACCCTTAGTTCTACAAAAGCTGTGTTTCTTCAGAGAATTGTTAACAGTGGGATATAAAAAGGGTCTGAGCTCTTAAAAGTAACTTAAGAGCTCTTGTACCATGCAGCCAACCTGGTGCTACTCTGCAGTTCCTCCCTAGTACATAAAAGAAAGTTGTTTTTCCCCCCAAAAATTTTTCTCTTCAGATATTCCACCAGCAGCAATATTTCCCTGCTGGAGCCTGGAGCTCTTCTGAAAATGTATTTATTATTGCTGTGTTTATTGTTTATTTATTATCCTAATAAACATTTCTTTATGATTCATCTTTGTTCCTCTTTGCTTTACCCACAAGACTATGCTGTAGCATCTCGCAGTAGGAATTGACCTTGAAATTCTTCACTTCCAAAATAAAATTCACCATTTTTCACATAGGATGAAGGAAAATAAAATATTTCTTAATTAAAATAGCAAAACATTTCTCCTTGTCAAATATTTTCCTTTTTTTTTTCTTTCTTATTCTCTTCCTGGAAACATTTAAGAATAAATTTGCCCAACAATTAACAACAATCTGGGGGTAGTTTGTAGGTTAATAAACAGAGCTGCATGAAGCTGTAGGAACTCCCACTTTGCCTGTTCACTCCATGAATTTTAACAGCTATAAAAACTTCACCTTGGAAGATATCCAAGCCTTTACTAACAACAACCTCAGCAAGAAGTATTTTTCCCTGTTCAAAATTAATTACTTTTGTTTGTTTTTCATTTACCTATCAAGGAGAGGTTGTCTCTTTTTTTTAACTAAGTTTCCCTGACATCTCCCTAATTTCTTTTGCGAATTTTTAGCAAAGTAATCCTCAAGAGATTTTTTTTTTTTTTAATATTTTTTCCCCCAGGGAGAGATTCTCTTAGAGTTTTCTCACTTTCTATTAAAGAAATTTCTTGATGATGCAATATTTTTTGTCTTGATTGAGCCACACTTTATGCACGCACTCCATATTTCAGCACACAGGCTGTAAATTTAGGAGTGCATAATTCACCTCAAACCGGAGGCTGGCAGCATTTTATGGGTGTTCCATCGTGTGCCACATCTGCCAGGCTCTTCCCATCCTTCCCATCCCACTGCGCTTCCCCGCAACAGTTTATGAGAGGAAATAAAGAGATTTTAGGGGTGGGAAACCTTCCTGGAGTAGGAGAGTGTAATTATCTCCCTGGGGATTTAGCAAGGACAGCAGGCTAAAACACTCCTGTCAAGGGGCCGTATTAACTTTAACAACTACATGTGGACAGATCCACACCATATTTTTCTGATGGATGAACAGTTTGCTGGAATGTCTGACCCGAGTGAACTGGCAGAACAACACTGGAGTGCTCCTGGTGACTTCCCAACACACAGCTCAATAAAAACAAGGTGGAGCCCTTGGATATCGCCGGCAGGTTAGATCCTTATGATGCTGTAGGATGAAAATAATTCCACAGAGGGAAACAGATCCAAAGAAGGTCAGATGGGCATCTAATTCCATCTCATTCCATAGGGATTCTTCACCATAGACAACAGGGACACATGCAAGTGGGGGAAGCAGGTGGAAAACTGGAATTCTCTCCCTCTACGCAGATGAGACCCCAATTGCTGCATGCAGGCGTGGGGTCATCAGCACAGGAAGGACATGAAACTGCTGAAGCAGGTCCAGAGGAGACCAGGAGGGTGTTCCAAGGGCTGGAGCACCTTTGCTTTGAGAGTTAGAATTCTTCAGTCTGGAGGAGAGAAGGTTCTGGAAAGACCTGAAAACTCCTTCTACAGCCTCAAGGAGCTACAAGAAAGATGGAGAGAGACAATTTGCAAGGGATGCAGTGACAGCACGAGGAAGAATGGCCTCAAAATGTCAGAGTAGGGTTAGATGGGTGTTGTGGTTTGAATTTTGCTCATCTGTGAGATAATCTGGGGGGAATAAAAGCAAAAGCAGGCCTAAACTTATGAGTTACAAAGATAGTTTATTCACACGCAGACAAGAAAAGAAAGAAAAAAAATTGAAACCTCAAATTACCTCCCCTCTTCCCCACAATCCACTCATTTTCCCACAAACATAATCCATACTTCACTTTGGGAGAGGAGTCTCTCTCTTTTGAACATCTCATAGAGACCCACCACCAGAAAAACCCAGTCCTCCCAGTGGCTTTCATGTCACAACTTACAGCTGCCCGCAAATGCCGCAGATTGTGCAACTCTCAGCTTGTTTGGGGTACCATTTTAAGAATTTATTAATTAAACAGGAATAGAAGTCATGAAATGGCCTTTATCTTATTTTCTTATATTCAAAGAGGGAGCTCTATTAATACCTATCCTTACTTTCACCAACTGAATTTCAGTCTATTCAATCTCTTAGTTTTACTCTTCAAATTCTTGAAGCAGCAGTTACAAGGGTGCCTCAGTCATGAGCCTTCTGGCCTTCCAGCAGATTGACACTGCCATCAAACCTGGTGTCATCTGCAAAATGACTGAGTGTGCCCTCAGAGCCCTGTCTTGTCCTGATCATTGCAGAAAATGTCAATGCCACAGTCAGGGTTTTGGCAAGGCAGACGAGAACCCTGACTTGCTTTGGCACTTGCTTTGCCATGTCTTGTTTCCTGATTGTGTCCATTTCACAAAGAAGAGAAACACCTTCTTTGGTAAGGGTCTTGCCATATTGGTGAAGGGGCCTTTAAACTCAGTTGGTTTGGCAAGGGCACTTATCCATCCCAAGCCTGCCAGTCGGATGCCAACAGCTTTGATGGATGCCGGGACAATGCAAAGGCATTCCAGATACTCCAGCCAAGCCATGGCTTTCTGTAGGGCCTGGCTCAGGGGCTGCACAGGGCCTGGCTCCGCTGTGCACAAACATAGACTGTGTGTGGAGCACAGCAGAGGAAGGAGAGAGTGTTCCAGTGCTCATTTTAGTGCTCATGCCTCCGTGGGTGTTAGACCATTGGCATTACCACGGAGCCATGGTGGGGTGGCCTCTATGACTGGAACCCTGGAATGAGGGCTCTGAGGCTCTGGAACGCCCTGCACAGAGCCCTGAGCGCCCTCCTGAAGGGGCACGGCTGCTGCACAGGGACAGCTGCAGCCGAGCGCAGGCCTTGCAGACGCTCAAATGTGCACCTGTCCCACTTCAGCAACTCTTCCTCCCACCAAGTGGTCACCATGGCACCATCCAGCTCTCTGAAAACCCTCCCTGCATCTTCCATTTGGGACAGGCTTTGCTCTTCTGATTTCATGCCTGTGCCCATGTGAAAGAGCGGGGGTTTCATGTGATATGGGCAGATCAGGGCTTCCTGTGGCTGATCCACACCATCCTCTGTGGCTGTGCAGACCTTAGAGCCCCAGCTCTCTGCCTGTGACTTGGATAGCAGGAACCCTGAGGCAGTGGGTTTCTCACTACTGCAGCTGAGGTCTTGGTCTTGTTCCAGTGACTCACATGAGATGGACCATGAGGAGCTGTTTTCCTCCCTACTCCGGCTTAGGTCTGTGTCTTCTGTCCAAGCCTCGCGTGGGAGGGGCACTAAGTCACTCTCTTCCCTGGTCATCCTGCTTGGCTCTGTGTCTTCTGGCCATGCCTCAGATTGGAGGGACCCTGAGGGGCTCTCCTCCTCAATGCTCCTGCTCAGGTCTGTGTGTTCTGCCCACTCTGTGCATGGGCCAAACCTGAGCTCCTTGCAGCAGGACCCCTCCTCACCCCGTAGCCCTGTCAGGAGTGCCCTCGCTGCTGCCCCTGCCCCCTGCCTGAGATCTCCCTGCTGGCTGGGCAATGGGCTGGGGGGGCAGCAGGGGCTGTGTGGGGCCACTGCCCGGCTCCCTGCTGCTGCCACCTGCAGCATGGGAGTCACTGGAGCAGATGTGCAGGGCAGGTCAGCATCTGCCTCTTCTGCCTGCAGCGAGCAGGGATCCACCAAGAGCGCCGGGCAGACGGTGTTGACCCAGATGGTGTGGATGCCAACATCACTCTTATTCTTGTGCCTCCACTCTTGGGCCTTGCTGTCTTCCCCGTGAGATACTGATTGATTTGTGTCTTGGAGAAACACCTTCAGGAGTTGTTCTGGACCTCTGTAAGACTCCAGTTCATTCGGGACATTAGAACCGGACTCTGAGAGGCTCTCTTCCCCATAACTTCCAGCTTGGCAAATATTGGACCAGTGCAGCTTCTTGCTCCTCAGATCTTCAAGGAGTGTCATCCCTGCTGGCCCTGTCCACAGCCCCAGCTCTTCCAGCTGGCAGAGCAAGGGGCTGGGAATGCGGCAGCACTCCAACGGGTACGGGCCTTCGGGCTTTGTCCTCTTGTGTCGGGTTCTGCGGGGTTCAGCTGGGCCCTCCTCTGTGCACGGATGAAGCTTCCAATACTCTTCCCATGCCTCACATGTGAGGGGCCTGGGGACCCTCTCTTCCTCAGCGCTCTGTCTTTGCTGCCTGGGCTGTTCCTGGGTCAGTCTCTGCAGTAGGCAGCATTCCTCCCGCTTGGGGAAGGGCTGCCCCTCAGTCTCTGCTGCTGGCAGGACAGCCCCCGCCTCTGCCCCTGGCCCCTGTCCCCCGACAGCTTCCAGCGGGCCGGGCCAGGGGCTGGGGGCGCGGCAGGGGCTGTGCGGGGCCGCTGCCCGGCTCTCTGCCCCTGCTGCGGGGGCTGCTGCTGCCGGCCCGGAGCCCGTGCCCTGATGCAGGTGCCGCCGTGTCCCCGGCTGCTGGCTGTGTCGCCGGATCACAGCCGCCACCCTGCTGAGGATGGCGCGGCAGCCGCGCCGCAGCGAGCGCAGCAGAGCCAGGCCGCGGGCCCTGGGGCCGTGCGGGGCCGCTGCCCGGCTCTCCGCTGCTGCCGCCTGCACACCAGGGCCAGCACAGGGGTCACGGTGCTCCTCAGCCGCCTGCGGGGCTGCCCGTGACTCACGGCTGTGCACCTGCACGCAGGGGGAGAAGGCTGAGGACGAGGCGGCCGCGTGGGATCCAAAGGGCTGCCCTGGCACAGCCGCTCCCTCCCTGATGGCCAAGCCCGGCCGCGGCCCGAGGCAGCTGCGCGCTGCCCCATCCCTCACCTTCTGCCTCCTCACCCAGCTCAGCCGCCGCTGCTTGGGCTGCACGCCCGTGCTCGTGTTCTCATCCGTAGCCATCTGTGCCTCGCAGTGAGGCTGCAGCATCCCGGGAGCTGCTGTCTCCTGCCGGAGCCGCTCTCCTGGGAGCGGCACCCCGGGCTCGTTGTGGCCTTTTGTCCCCTCCTGGGCAGGGCGCGGCCCCGAGGTCACAATGGGCTCTGGGCACACGTAGCCCCAGGTCACAAAGGACCTGGAACGCGCTGCTGTCCCCACGGGCACTCCCCAGCACCCCTCGGACATAAATGAGAGTGAATTTACTTCACAAACTGACAATGAAATTTCTTCCAAGTTGGAATGGAAAATGAGTAGTATTTAACTGTCCAAAAGACAAAATGTAATTATATTTCATAGTTTTCAAATTATAAACGTGTAAAACTAGGAGAACCCGCTGAAGAAAATTAGTAAGAACACGACAATATCACATAAAATTAAAACATAAAGCAAAGGTCCATTGAAACTGTTTGATATTTCCTTTAGTGTGTCAGAGAGATCAGCTGCACGTCATGTTTTTAATGCATCAGGCACAGTGTGCTAAATGTTCATGATTACATTTTGGGGGTTTCATAGCTTTCTGTATTTTGAATGTCAGAAATAGCCATTCTAATAGGGACATCCAGAGCCTTTCCTCAGCAGCCATGTCCCCAGCCACGATGATAAAAAAAGATCCAGCCTTCCTCAAGGGGAACCACAGAGCTGTAACAGTATCAGGGTTAATTGTCTGAATTATTGGAACACCTTTTCATGAGCTTAAGTTATTAAAATGGGATGTTTTGTGCACTGAACTTTAGATGCTGAATTTGAACATAGACTAAAAAACTATTTTTAAAATGTCTCTGATCATGGAGTTTTATAAGAGAAAAAGCATGAAAGATTAAGTCTGGGATTCTTTCAGAATTCTCCTCTCGAGTACAACCCTTCCAGCAGACAAGAATCCTCCAAGTGGTAAGTCTGAGATTCCCCAGTTCTTGATTATTTTTCTCCCCTGTTCTCAATGTATTTTGGGGGAACCAAGGGAGCTGGAGGGGGAAAAAAGAGAGGGAGGGGAGGCAAATATTTTAGTTTCCTTCAAACTTTCCCCACCCCACACCCAAAATATTTCCAAACGAACACAAAGTTTAGGTTAGATTATTTGGACTTGGTACAAAATTATGGAGTTTTAGGATTATTTCTCAAGTTCCATGGAGAAGATGTGTGCACGTGTATGTGCATGTTTGAGATGCCTTCAGTGTAAAAGGAAGGCACTGAACTGGAAAGGGATTTCTCTTCCTCTGCTCCTGGGTGATCTGGGGAAAAGATGTGTCCTCACAGGCAGCAAGCAAAAACTGAAGTTTACTTTTAATTATACCAAAAGAAAACAGGCAAAAGCTGCTGAATTCCTAAAGGAACCATGTGAGGAAGCACTGCCTAGAAGAAAAAAAGCTTCCCTGAAAACAAACTTCAAGTTCTCCGGAGAATCCATGTGATGTCTGCACAGCTGTAGACAGTTTTCATCTATGAGCTTGGAAGAGATCTCTGTTTCTTACACAAAATTAGGAGATTTGGGGTTCAGTATTTAGAATCAGCTGCTGTGTTAAATTACTTCCTCTCAGTTCCTCACTCCTTTAAGGACTTTCCAAAATGATCAGGAAACGTGGACCTGTTCTAGGGAACAATTACGAGGCTTTCCAAGAGAAAAAGGGATGGTAATAAGAAGAAAAAGGAATACAGTCAGCAATTACTCAGCCAGAAACCCCCATTGAAGGGACATTCCAGCTGGGAAGTCAGGCTCTTTAATGGTAGGAAAGGCTGGAGCTAAGGCTGCCTGGGATTCAAGCAGGAAAAGTAAAATTCAGTTCAGGTGTGACAACACCTTCCTGCTTCTTCCACTGCAAAAACACCTAGTGCAACCTTCCAAGCTGGAAGTGTCCTCTCCAGCCACACAAAACACCTATTTGGACTTCATTTTCCTACTCTAAGTACAGTTTCTTGCTTTTCAAGACTTCCAGCAGAGTCAAAAATGAGCAGTCACACCATTTCTCACAACTTCTCTTTGCTGTCACTCCCTTCCTACTCAGGCTCAGCCTCTTGGCAAGGCTGTCCCAAAAAGGTGTTTAAGAACAATTCCATTTCTTCCTGATGCTGAGCAGAGCACACTGACACTTCCATCAACTTGAGCTTGGCAGATGAAGGCTGAGAACCTTCACCAGCACAGCTGAGCCCAGATGACCAAAGGGACACCCCAAGCCATGTGACACAAATAAAAGCTTGGGGAAAGGAGGATCAAAAGGGATCTCCATGGTTAAGCAAAGCCTACAGGTGCTGAGGCTCTGCTCTTCAGGAAGAGGTTCCATATTTGCCTGCTAAGGGAAAGCAGTGAATTAATTCCCTTTTCTTCATTGTCTTCCCAGCTGTAGCTTTCCCTGTTACACTGTCATTGTGTCACTAGTCCTAATCCTAGAATTTCAGAACAGTTTGGATTGGAGGGGACCTCAAAGAGAACTCACTTCCACCCCCTGGCATGGGCAGAGACACCTTCCACTATCCCAGGTGTTCCAAGCCCTATCCAACCTGGCCTTGGACAATTCCAGGCATCCAGGCCACAGCTTGTCATGGGGAAGAATTTCTTCCTAATATCCAGTCTAAATCTACCTTCTTTCACCTTAAAACCATTCCCCCTTATCCTGTCACTCCAGGCCCTTGTCCAAAGTCTCTCCAGCTCTCCTGGAGTGCCACAACCTTTTCTTCTCCAGGTGAACAACACCAGGTCTCCCAGCCTGGCTCCAGAGCAGAAGGGTTCCACCAAGAAGTTTCCTTCCTTCCTTCCTTCCTTCCTTCCTTCCTTCCTTCCTTCCTTCCTTCCTCCCTCCCTCCCTCCATCACATGGAAGAGATTTAGGGCAAGTGTTTGGCTTTCTACTCCTCTTCCTCCTGCACATTTGCTGTGCTTCTAGGCTGCAAAGGCAGCCTGTGCATGGAAAACACCTGGAGATTGATTCCCAAATTGCTGCTATTACTCACAATTCTCAATCCTTCTTGTTTGTCTTTTGCACTCTTGTTTGCTCTTTGTCTATTTGTTCCTTGTATGAAACTGATAAACTCAGGTGAACAGGGGGTAAAAGAAACAGAAGAATGATATGGGAAAGGAATTTGTGAGAACCCTTTGAAAGCAATGGCACTAGTATAAGAGTAGGAGAGGTTCCCTTTCTTCCTGCTGGAAAAACGAAACTGGGGGAGAACATCCAGATTTCATAGCAAAAATCCCCATGTACAGTTCTTGTGCAGACACACTAAATCCTGGCCCTGGGCAACTGCTGCAGGAATGACAGTGAGGAGGAAAACAACCTAGTCCAGTGTCTCAGCTCATCCAAAGGGTCCATCCAGGAGCAGCATAGGGAAGAGGAGGAGCAGCAAGACCATGGCCCTGGGCTGGCTGAAAGGGGACTCCTGGGCCCATGGGCACAGTGGTGGTATATGAAAACCATCAGGCTCACACATTCCTGCCTCAGGACTCATTCAGAATTAATTGTCTGGGTATGTCACCGGGATTGGTGCCTCCAGGCTGAGCACCACCCCTTCTGTGCTGCCCAGATTATGAGGCCTGTAACATGTGGTTAGAGCAGGGAGAGAGCATTTCCTAGGAGACAAACAAACAAAAAAAAGATAAAGTACATTGATATTTTGTTTTTAGTGTATCTTCTTCATAATAATAGACATGTTAACATCAGTATTTGAAAGCAAACAGACCAAAGCTACTTTGTGTTTTATAAAGAAACACACATTTAAGAGGGAACAACAATATTTGCTTCTCTGAACATTAAAGAGGTTACAGAGTAACACATTCGGTTTTTCTCCCTCCAGGATTTAACAGTCACAGACTACATCTCTGATACCATTGAGTGCAGTGTGAGTTTTATTTGGAAATATTTTGAAGGCTCTGGGAGTACTCAGCAGCTTTTCATAAGAGATCTCCTGCAGACACTTTTAGGGCACACTTTAGGAGGAATCCTTCTCCTCTTTATGCCTATGCAGCCCATGGCCTTGCTGGTGATTTACATGTGTTCTAAACAGGAAAAGTCCTGTTCCAAGGCACCCCTGAGCACAGGCTTCCCCACACAGCCCCCGGGGAAGGAAGGCATCTTGTGAAGAAAGAACAGTTCTCTAGTCCCAGTGCCTTCCCCTCTCTGCCTGTGCCTGAGTTATGTGTAAATCACCAGCTGGTGATGAGGACTCCACATCCACAACAGAGGCATTTCAGGGAATTTTAGCTTGGACCAGCATTGCTCCAGTCTTGGAGACCAAATACCCGTTAAGGGCGGGAGTATTTCAGTGTCTCTTTGGCTTTAGTTTAATTCAAAAGGTTTCCTTTCTGAAGTCATTATTACTAAGCCACTGAAAACCCTTTCAAGTGGGCTTTTTCCTTGTGGTATCTTTTATCCAAGAATATCAGAATTAGTTCATCTCATCAAAGGTACGAACTGCTGAAATGCCGCGAAGACTTTGCTGGAGTTGGGTTTAGATGTGATTGTGATCAGGAACCCCTTAGGGTCAGCTCTGAAGAGATATGAACCCATACTGTAAGCTTGAATATGAAATACTCTAAACTTGAATATGAAAACTCTCTTCCTCCCTACTCTCTTAGGGCTTGGTCTTCTGCCCAAGCTTTGCATGGGAGGGACACTAAGCCTCTCTCCTCCCTGGCCATGCCGCTTGGCTCTGTGTCTTCTGGCCATGCCTCAGATTGGAGGGACCCTGAGGGGCTCTCCTCCTCAGTGCTCCTGCTCAGGTTTGTGTGTTCTGCCCACTCTGTGCATGGGCCAGAGCTGAGCTCCTTGCAGCAGGACCCCTCCTCACCCCGTAGCCCTGTCAGGAGTGCCCTCGCTGCTGCCCCTGCCCCCTGCCTGAGATCTCCCTGCTGGCCGGGCAATGGGCTGGGGGGGCAGCAGGGGCTGTGTGGGGCCACTGCCCGGCTCCCTGCTGCTGCTGCCGCCTGCGCACCAGAGGCAGCAGAAGCTGCTGTCTTTGCCACCTCTTGTGCCTGGGCAGTGGCACTCACGTGCTGCTCCTCATCCTCTGGAGCTCCAACCAGTGCAGCAGCTGCTGGCTGGGCGTCCATGGGAGCCACCAGGGCGGGAGATGTGCAGGGCAGCTCAGTGTCTGCCTCCTCTGCCTGCAGCGAGCAGGGCTCCCCCATGAGCGCTGGGTAGAGGGGGTTGACCCAGATGGTGCGGATGTAGATGCTGTTTATCTTCTTCAGCCACCACTCTTGGGCCATGCTGTCTTCCCCATGAAGAAACACTGATAGATCTGTGTCTTCCAGGGACAGTTTTAGGAATTGTCCTGAGCCTCTGTAAGCCTCCAGTTTGTTCAGGTCATTAGAGCCAGACTCTGAGAGCCTTCCTTCCCCATAACTCCCAGCTTGGCAAGCACTGGACCAGCACCGCTCCTCACTCTCCAGCTCTTCCAGGAGTGCTGTCCACAGCCCCAGCTCTTCCAGCTGGAGCAGCGAGGGGCTGGGGGCACGGCAGGGGCTGTTCCACATGGAACTCCTGGGGTTAAGGAAGCAGCTGCTGTCTATCATCTCCCATGGTTCCAAGTCTGCCCTGTGTGCCCTGAATCAATATTTATGATCATCAATTAGAGGTAATGTGAAAGCAAGGCATCTGAAAGATCTGAAATGGTGTTTTCCCTCTCTGTGGCACTGTGGGATTTGTCATTTGTGACTCTGTAAGGATACAGGATTTGGGGAGCTGAGACCATCTGGATGCATTTTGGCATCTGTTTTATTTCATTTATTGGTCCATGCACATCTCTGCGAACAAACAAAACAAAGTCCTTTAGCAACATTTTGACAATTTTAATGACGATAATTTTAAGGTACTGATATCCAAGAACATCTTGCATGGAGTCCATTAATTTTTCATTGATTTCATTGCACAAAGGGATTAGGCAGACAAAAAAAAATAAAAGAACCTTAATTAAATACATTATAACTGACTTTTTCACATGCTTTTTTTAAAGTTCGAAGTTACCACAGGTAGTACCTATCTAGATTGCTAATGGCTGAAACTTTTGTAGGGAAAAATGAAAGCATTTACTTTTTAAATGACTAATAATATCCCATTTTGATATTTTATTATTACAAATTTAGAATATGAAGGAAATTATCGTTTCATCCAGATAAGTTGAAATGAGAGATAACAGCTACTCTCTGTTTGCTACATAATGTTCTATCAACATCTATTATTTACAAGTTGAATTTTGTAGTCTTTTTTTATCCCATTAAAGACTGATCTTTTAATCATAAATTTAATTAAATGCATTATATCTAGATGTCCTTATAACTGCATTTTGAGAATATTATTTTTTAGCTGCCAATATCCCTTGCTATTCATAATAGAATTTCACCTTGACTGTGGTCAAATGGAAATACAATTTTTTTACCATTCTTAGCTCAAAGTAAATGATGCAGAAAACAAAAATATCAACAACTGGTGGTTTATTTGCTTCACTTTTTTTTTTTTTTTTAATACATCTCCTGTTGAGGTCTGAAAGGCACAATTTCAGAAGCTTGAAAACCAAGTGCAGGGAGACAGAGAAAGACCATAGTGTTATACTGCCATTTCAGTCCAATTCTCAGATAAAAATATCCTCAAGTTCAGTTTTTTGGTTTAATTTTTTTGCTTGCTTTGCTCAATTTTAGTCAAAAATTGATTATTTCCCACTAATCCATGATGTCTGAGTTAAGTAAATGGTATTTTCAGTATGTTTAATAATTATTGGGTGTTTTCTACCGAATTCCCAGGCAAAGCCATAAAATAAAATGAGGAGTGCAGGAGAAGCAAGGTCTCCTGAATTTGTGTGAGTGCTTTAACAGCAAAATCTGCTGGATGTGACTCTGAACCTCTGCACTTTTCTGGGATCCTGTGTCTTGAGCGGCTTTTAATCCTGAATTTTGGTCTTACTGCCAGGATACTCCTAAAAAAAAGTGGTCTTTGTGATGGTTGCAACTAAAGCTTCATTTGTCTGTCACTGAGGGAAGGGTTCACCATCCATGTGGGAGGTTTTGTTAAGAGTTTCTTGCAGCATCAGTGCCCCGAGTGTTGTTGGCTCTTCCCTGTGGGTTGTGAGGACACATTTCCCTTGGTGCTGTCACTTGGATCATCCCACACCATGGGTCCTGCGCTGGGTTTTGGGCCCTCACTAAAAGAAGGACATTGAGAAACTGGGGAAAGGTCTGGAGCACCAGGAGAGGCTGAGGGAGCTGGGAAAGGGGCTCATCCTGGAGAAAAGGAGGCTCAGGGGGGACCTTGTGGCTCTGCACAACGCCCAGACAGGAGGGGACAGCCGGGGGGGTCGGGGTCTGCTCCCAGGGAACAGGGACAGGAGGAGAGGGAACGGCCTCAGGCTGTGCCAGAGGAGGTTTAAATTAGATTTTAGGGAAAATTTCTTCATGGAAGGAGGGAAGCACTGGCACCGGCTGCTCAGGGTCAGTCAGGATCGTCAAGCCTAACCAGGAAGATTAGACTTGATGATCCTGGAGCTCCTTTCCAATCCTGATGGTTCCATGATCTCAGTATCCCATGGGTTCACTCATGAAGAAACGTCCGTGGTGTCCAAGTCATCCTGGGCAAGGATGAATCCCCCTTTGCAGCCCTTCCTGTGGAAAACCCCCCACATGTTTGAAAGACTGAGTCCACTCTTGATGAACAAAGTGCCATTGGAATGACATCAGAATGGTGGATTTCCTGGATTTCAGGGGGAGTGGGACCTCAGTTATTTATTGTCTGGTGCAATATTGCTTATAGCAAGCAAAGTGATATTGTGGGGAAAAAAATTCCACATTTCCACATTAATTTTCTTCATTACCTTCGATTTATATTAACTAATTTCCATGTGCTCCTTTCTCACCTTAGCTGGTTGCAGTCTTCAATTGCCTTAATTTAACCAGAAATCTCCAGATAGGTCACAGCTCTCATGTTTAATGAAAAATGAGTGAAAGAGGCTTAATAGAAATTCATAAGTTCCTGATGTTCTTTGGAGTAACACATACATTATTTAGTTCTGAGTGATGCTCTACACATTTAACCATATTTAGGCTGCTAATTGTACTGGATTTAATGTCCCTGTGGGAGTATCCTTCACAACACAAGACAGCTTCTCACTGAACTCCCTGCATTGCTCACCAAAGCAAAAACCACTCCTGGATATTGACTACTCCTAATATTCACAGTTTTAATGACAGAAGAATGCTTTGTAGAATAAACCAGAAAGTCCTTAATTACTTTTAATGTTCCCTGAACTGCTCTAAGTAAAGGTAAAGAGATAAGGAGACAATTTCTATAATGTTTTAAAGTATGGTGAAATATCTATTTTATTTTTTTTGTTGTTCAATCATTGTGAGTAGTCTGTCTCAACGCTTGGGGTCACTAATTCCAGCAGAAGCTGAAGGTGCTTCTACACTGAAAATAAGATCCTCTGCCTTTTATTGGTCTTTTCTGACTTTACACTGGGAAGGCTCTAATAACAAACACTCTGCAAACACTGGTGAACCAAACTAGGCAAAGAAATGTTCTTTATTCCAGAGTGCCTGATCCAAATTGGCTTCAAAGGGATGTTCTTCCTTTGGAATTTTGCTTCTTTTCTCCCCAGTACATGATTACATTTGACTTTGTTTAGGGCATTGAACTGGAGAGGAGAAATATTGGTATTCCAAGGGAAGGAAAAAGAGCCAACAAGAAAAATTGAAAAAAGAGAAAGGCTGAATTTTCCCTTCAGTCATTAAATTACTTTAAAAACATTGAAACACAATATGTGGCTTGGCTGTGAATAATATTTTTGAAAAGAAAAATATCTGTGAAATACTGAATTCTTCTGCAAAATCCATATAGTAACAAACATTCAGCAAAAATGATGGCAGAGGTTTTTTGAAACCATTTTCAAAAGTCAAAAAATTTTCAACTACTTGACTTTTTGTAAAATCCTGGTGATCTACATAGAAAAATAAACAGAGGCTTCTTTTAGGTAACAAAGTCATTTTTCAAAACATCAATTTTGATGATTTTCAAAGTTTTGCACCACTGAAATAATCAGTATTGTAAAACTTAGATACTATGGATTTCTAAGCTAATCGACGAAAACATTTAGGGGTAAAAATGTTCTTTTTATTATATTTTAATTCTGTTTTCAAGGAATTGACTTTCTACCTAAAACATATTCAAAATTCAAGTGCTTGTATCAACTTGTGGAGAAGCTAAGAGTTAAAGTAATTTAAAATTGCATATTTCAAAACCTCAAAACACTAAACAGATACCTAACAATCTACATAAGTATTCTTCCTGCTGCTTTATGATAATATTTAAATATTTCTTTAGATATTTACCATTTTTTTTTCTACTCTTTATAAAATCTTTCTGTTCTAAGAACACCACTAAAAGAATGAGTTACTAAAAACATCTTTTTACATGTCAAAGCTAAAATTGAAGCTCTAACCTGAAGCTTCACCTGTGCAGATTCCTCCTCTTCATTCAGACTAGAATATTCTATCACAAAGATTGGGATGTTTCTGTGAATATTGAGGCTGTTATACACACTGAAATCAAAGGGATTCATGGATGTGCATCCCAAAAATCCGGAGCACAACGGCAGCTGAGCAGATTTGGCACATCTCATAAATCACTCAGTCAACACCAGCCAGGATTATACCTTCACTGTAAAGCTCTGACACGTTTCTTTGTGGAAGCTGTATCCTACACTGGATCATCCCTGGGTATTTATATCATTACAGAGCCTGGGAAAAATGATGCCTTGTTCTGATAATGTCGTTTTAGTTCTGGCAAAGAAGAAACCTAGACAGGCTGGGGAAGCAATGCAAGTCTTCTCAGGGAGTTCTAAGTTTAATGCAAAACTTCTGCTGTAAATAAAGCTAATAATTTATGTGACAAGGGAAGTTTTTAAGAGGGGTGCCTGAATGTGCATAGAGGTACTGGCAAATGAAATAGCAATGGAATTACAGAATATCTTGCAGAAATTGCAATGTTGTTTTTTCTGCTGTGAATGAGGCGTGTCTCAGTTGAAGGATTTTCGCAATGTGGTACAAAGAATGTTTAGTACAAAGGAAACTATTTTAAGAATATTTGTTAGATCTAATGGTTACTACATTACTCTAAATGTCTGCAGAGATATTAATTAAATGCAAGCCAGTCATATCACTCAATCCCTCCATAAACTGACCAAGTTTGCTCTTGGAACAAGCCTCTTTTCCCCCCTTTTGTTAAATACTCACAATTTGCTAACTAAAATTATTAGAATTCTTCTGGGTTTTCACAGAACTAATAAATAATCATGGTTAATTTAAATTTCTTGCCCTTGTACCACTGTTGTCATTCCACAGGAGATTGTGCTTCTTCTCCAGTGGCCATCCTTTAATTATTGCATCTATGGAAAACAAGTGCATCTCCTCCCAGACTTTGGTTTGCTTGGATGAAAAAAAAAAAAAAAGGCAAAACCATCTGTCACCTACATTTCACAAGGGAAGGGACTCCAATTCCTGACATTCCTGTGACCTCTCCCTGCATCCACTCCAGCTGGAATTAATCCTGAAAGCAAGAACTATATGAAATGCTCAATACAAGGTTTAAATAGTGCCTGGCATAACACTAATAATTCCCAGTAATTAGAGAAAACGCTCTTCCTGATACATCCCAACATCTGCCTTTTCCATGGCTTCACCAAAGTGGTGGATTGTCACATAATCATCAAAACAGGAGAGAGGAAAAGTCCTGTCAATCCTTTCAACTTGGCTCTTCAAATGTACGGTTCCGTTCTGTTTCTTTCTTTATTAATTTTTAAGTGAATGATACAATATTTATTAAATTAAGGGCGAGACAAGTATAAAGGTTAATATCCCTGGAGGTTCTGTAGGACATGGAAAAATGACTTGAGAATGCCCAGAACCAGGACTGAGCAAATCTTCGGAATCAGGGTTCTACAGGTCAGCAGCAAACCCAAAAAATGGGGGAAAACCTTGGGAAAATCTGAATAATGTTCACTCAGGAATAATGAGTAAAATGTTCTTGAATGCAAATAGGATTACTTTTGATGGGCAAGGAAAAGCATTCTGCTTTTTGCCACTTAAAAAGAGCTAAGTTTATTCTTTTATCTACATGTCAAGTTTTTTTCAGCCAAACTGGTGCTACCACTTCTGTGAGTAAACAAAGAAAACAAAGAGAAAGAGGGAAAAAGAAAAGAAGAAAATAAAGAAGACTTTAAGAAACCAAATTTGCCCAGGGAAAATGGCTCCTGGAAAGAACTTCATGGAGGCTCTAAAATGCATCCTTAAAATTCAGACGTCTTCCCTTCATCCATAAGCACCAAGCAAAGTATGGATTTGAACATTTAAAATTACCCTGCCACTTAAAATAAGAAATTCAGCTGAACAGCATTAGTAAAGTTCACTTTATACTGAAACTAAGTATCTATATTGGTGTTGTAAGTAGGGAAACTGGAAAACATTCCAAAATACACAGTTTGGGGTGGGGATTTTTTAAAAGCATGTGTTAGGAGCATAAATATTTTAGCAATTTACTTCTCTTGTTTAAAATTTGGCTATGCCACCAAAAAATCCCCTCCTCTGGAGGTTATGTTAGAGGACAACCCAGGCTGATGTTGATCTGCACAAGCTATTTGTATTTTTCAGGCTTTCTGGAAAGGCAGAGTGCTTTTTAGCAGGGCACAGAAGCGAGGAAAAATCCCAAATTGTTTGTATTTGTAGCAATAAGAATGATCACTGGAGCAATATCAAACGCTTACAATCCCCCTTCCTGTCTAGTCTTTTATCAAGTGATTTTAAAATGACTCATGTAATTTAAATTCTCCATTAAAAAAGTGACTTGTGTTGTTCTCTGAAGCTTCCAGCTACAAGATATGATTGCAACATGATTTGTTACATGCAGGAAAATAATTGATCAAACCCCGAGTTCCACGGAGCCATCAGTCACACCAGCACCTGAGTGGGAAAAAATGCCATAAATTCACAGGATCTGAGTTATGTCTGTGCCTTGGTGTGGGATGAACAAGCTGCTGATAAAAACAGCTGCAAACAAAACTATATCTCAAAAATAAAGAGCATTTAATCCTGACAATCTCTGGAGGGTGCAGAGAAGACAATTAACAGAAAGGATGCTGTTGAAGTCAGGCAAATCTATACAAATTATGCAGAATCATCACTTATCAACTGAACATTAACCCGGAATTTCTGACAACCAGCAGAAAACACAGCCCAGTAATTCAGTGTTCTCATGACAGCTGCAGTTTTTAGTGGTTGCTTGCACGGAATGGTCTAAATCCTTGTTATCTGCTGCAGTGGCTCTGTCTTTTCCCACAGATTTGAGAGACTTCTCAGGAAATCTGTGGCTGCCCCTGGATCCCTGGAAGTGTCCCAAGACCAGGCTGGATGGTGCTTGGAGCAGCCTGGAATAGTGGAAGGTGTCCCTGCCCATGGCAGGGGGTGGCACTGGATGGGCTTTAAGCTCCCCCCAGATGAATTGTCCCTTTCCACCCTTCCTGGAGCCCCTTCAGACCCTGGAAGTTGCTGTGAGGTCTCCACACAACCTTCTCTTCTCTAGACTTAACATTCCCAGCTGTCCCAGCCTGGCTCTAGGGGGGAGGTGTTCCAGCCCCCTCAGGGGCTTTGTGGCCTCCTCTGGACTCTCTCTGACAACCCCTGGACCTGTTGGATGGCCTCGTCCTTTCACTTTTCCCAGGAGAAGAGCTCTGTTCTCCTGATGCCACCAAGAGGTGGAAAGCTACATGGTTAAGGCCTAAATTTCCATTTAAACCACATTTCCTGTAGTTCCAGGATTCCTCCCAGCCTTGACCCTGGGGGCTGCATGCTCTCCAACATCGGCAAGATCTCCTTAAATCCACAGCCTTGCAAGCTTGGCCAAGGAAGGAAGGAAGGGAGGAAGGAAGGGAGGGAGGAAGGAAGGAAGGAAGGAAGGAAGGAAGGAAGGAAGGAAGGAAGGAAGGAAGGAAGGAAGGAAGGAAGGATAAATCCACAGCCTTGCAAGCTTGGCCAAGGAAGGAAGGAAGGAAGGAAGGAAGGAAGGAAGGAAGGAAGGAAGGAAGGAAGGAACCACCCTCAAACTCTGTTATTTCTGCAGTTCATGCAAACACATTAATAGGATGAAATTCCACCTTATCCCATGGTGTCCCCAGAGCTCATTTCCAGAGCCTGGGATCTGAGACAGATAAGCACTAATTTCTGAGCAGTGCTCATATGGCAACTGCTAAAGTGGCAGCTCCCTGACTCGGGTGTTCTGCTAATAACATTTAGGGAGGTTGGCAATCCCATTGATTTCCCATATGTAATAAGGAGAGTGCATTGCTACCTTCCTACTTAAGGTTTATTAAGCAGGCAGGATATTAGAAGTCAGAACTGATTAATTCAAGGCATAAACAATCAATTTGGGGTTTTGTAGTCTTCTTTTTCATTTTTTTTTCTGCAGTCTTTTCCCCTAACACATCCCTATTAGTGCTCTCATTTCTGGTTACGCTTGTTTTTTACTTTCCTTTGTGAGTTTTCACCTTTATGTTAAAGAATGTATTAAACACTCATGGCTTTGTCTTAATTTGTGTCATCAGAGTCACACTGAGCTCAAGGGTTTGGTGGCAGACCCTGAAAGGGCTGGAGCAGAAGAACTTTGTCATATCCAGTTCACACCAATAGTGAAAATCTTCAGATTGTAATACAATAATAATAAAATAGGTGCGTGTTCTATAGACTCAAATTAGGGGTTTTTTACAACAGACATAAGGGGAACATTTATTCTCTTTTCTTTGCATCTATTTTAAGGTCAGGAGCAGCCAGGGAGTAGCCTGTAATTTAGGTAAGCCCATTTCAGGGTCCTTAGGGGGAAATTTGTATCTAAGTAGAAAGCGCCTTTTTAACTCTCCTAATTTAAATAGAAGTATCTCCTAATGTCCTCCTTGCTCAATAAACCTCTACAGGAAATGCAGCATTCTCTTCTCCTTATTACTTACGGGAAGTCAAGGGAATTGCTAACCTCTGGATATGGCATTGCCACAGCCATCAGAGCCAGGATGTGCCAGCACAGCAGTTGCCATAGGAGCCGTCTTTAGAATCACTAATTTGTCACAGGATTGGAGTGGGAATGAGCACCTGGAGTGTGACTTGGTAATGATGGAGCTCTGTTCCAGTAATGAGCCTGCTGCCTAAGTGGAGCTCGTTTTTATAGCTTCAGGTAACTTCAAAAGAGCCCACTCACTGGCAATGTTGAGAACATAAATAGAGATATCTACATTTATTCAGGTTTTTAGTGGGTACGCATATGTTGTATATATAAACAAAAAGATATTTTGCTACTTGAAGACAGCAGTGAAACAATAGAAAGATCACGAGAAGGGTAAAAAAAAGGGCAAATCTGCCCCACAGCAATTTTCTTTGCCATGTTCATAAGAGAAAAACTAAAGTAAAGGCGTAATCATACTAAAGGTGATTAAATAGAAAAACAAAACAGAAGGGAAAAACATTTTGACATGAGAGTCCAGAGCCAGTTTGGGGTGTCCAATGGGACATGGTGGCCTGGTCATGTCACAGGTCACCACCAGGTGTGGTGGTAAACAGCCTGGGGCACTGTGATAACCCCATCGACTCCTGAGTCATGATTCTCAATTTCTGCTTTCCTTCAACAGCTCCCGAAATATCTTCTTGCCTTGGACCAATCAACAGGTTGTTTGGCTCCAGCTGACAGCTACTCTTGAAATCCCAAGAGACTTTACAGCTAGGGATCTGTTCACCCATAATTATAATTTTTTCCTTCAGACTCTGTAGATCCTTCTTTCCCTGCATGCTGCACTACAAGACATCTCTCTCTTGGTGTTTTTACACTTTCTGTTGCAGTTTCTCTAGGAGAATCCTTTGTTGCCAACTATTATAGAAATCCCATTCCTGTTCTCTTCCTAGGGGATTCCTCGCACTCCTTTCAGACAACTGAATTTGTCCATGGCAGCCAGCAAAGGGATTATGTCAGGCTTCTTCTCCAATAACATGGGGTTTATTCTCCTCTGACTCAAGCAATCAAAGACTGCATCTTCTTTTTCTAAAGATGCAGTTAGAATTTCTATGGAATAAATATTGGAGGTGATGTGGCAAAGGAATGGAGCTTATACTGACAGAAGGAAAGAAATATGATTAAAACAACCACCACAAGAAAAGGTTGAAACATTTAATTACACTCTGCAAAAGATATCACAGCCAGGTGGGGCTGGTGGGATGATATAATAAACCAAGACTGAGTATTTATTATATGGCTTATCGACCCGGGAACATCCTGAGCTGCTTTCTGGCAGCACTAAAACAAGGCTTTAGGTTTACAGTTAAATCCCTGGGTGATATTTGTGACATTTTCTATCATCTTCACAAGCTTCCTTCCAGTTACAACTTGTGATTCTCTGTGTTCAGTGTATAAGTCCGTCCTCTACACCGTCCACCTCCCCAAAGGCTTCATTCTCTCGTTGTGCTCAGGTATTATGTTTTAAACCATTAACTTCTTCAAGGCATCCCAAAAATCACAGGATCATTTTTTCTTCCTATTTACTCTGCCCAAGTGGAAGGAGATCATTCCTGTATCATGATGTTCTTCGCATCAGGGTTCAGAAGTTAAACCTGGGGGTTGTGGGTTTGTTTGGGTTTTTGGGTAGAAGGGGGACCAAGGTCCTGTCTCCTCTTCACATCAGAGTTTCCATCTCTTTTTGTGATATTTAACTTTGATAAATGAACTGAGTCTGTGGTTCTGCTGAGATAAAAACACTCTGATATTGTAACAAAGAAATCATTGTGGCCTTTAGAGGAAAGGGGACACAATGTCTTGTGGCTCCCTGTTCTGGACACTCCCTCCTCTGGACACTCCCTCCCCCTATTCTTCAGCTGGTTTTAACCATCCTTAGCAAGTCAGTAAACATTCCTGGAGTAAACCTTTAAGGTCCTTAAATGGGTCCCTTCTCTTGCAAAAAACCAAAAAAACCCAAAAAACAAAAAAAACCCCAAACCAACAAAAAAACCAAACAAAAAACCAAACAAACAAAAAACCCAAAAACCACAAAACAAACAAACAAACAAAAAAAGAATGAAACCTTCATCTTTAGAGTCAGAAAGAAACTGTAAAATCATATTTTTCCACAGTCCTAATAAATCAAAATCACTTAATCGTAGTAGATGTCAACATCAATCATACTAATTAGAGCGCTATAGCAATAAGTGAATCAATAAAGGCCTAAGAACAATTGGATGAACACAGTTAATGAACTCTTTCCTCTTTTCCAGTAAGAGAAAAGCTCAGAAATTCACAAGATGCATTTATCTGTTGAATTTTTATGCATTGATTGTATTCCAAAAGCAAGAACCCAGTGAGAGGCCTTTAGAGCTTTTCATTGGGAACTACCCCGCACTGATCAGACTTTGATATAAAGGAGCTATAAAGAGATAAAGAGTGCATTTAAGTGTCTAAAGTGGAGGTTCTGAGTTGCTTTCTCTCACTTGCAAACACCATCACAGCTCTTGCTGATGGTGCTGTGTTGGACTGGCCCTGGCTGGTCACCACGTGCCTCTTTATCACTCCTCCATCAACAGGACAGGGGAGGAGATACGGTGAAAATCTCTCCTGGGTCAAGGTGAGGAAAGGGAGATCTCTCACTTATTAATGTCACGAGCAGAAGTCTTGACTTGGGGAAAGTAATTTAATTTATTCCCAATTACTTCTAACAGAGGAGGAGACTACAAAATACAACAAAACTAAAATCCCCTTCCTCCCACCGTCCCTTCTTCCCCGGCTCGGCGTCGTTCCTGACTCTTCTTCCTCCTCTGCCCAAGTGGTCCATTCTTTGTCATCCACACATTTCATCAGTGTCCTCCTGCTGGTTATGGCAGTGTCCTTGATGAAACTGTAAATCATTGCCCTTCTAAGACATAATCCATAGACGCAGCAGCTCGTGTTCCCTCAAGGTATGACATAAATGAGGTAAATGCATTACACAACGTTACCAGAGATCTGTGCAGGTCATTTCCATATTGTGACCATGTATGTTCTTTTCATAAATATATACATAAATAGATACATTTTTCTAAAGTTCAGAAATGAATACAAAAAATAATAATAGTTATATCTTGTCTTAGGCAGGCTCACCATGTCTGAATTCCCCAGCAGACTCAGACTAGCTACTCAAAACTTTTATCGTCTTGAAGATATAAATGAGATTTTGGTTTCTCTTTCTCTTGGGTTTTTATTTCAGTTTGGCCCATGAGTATCTAAAGCATTTTTTAAAGATTACTCTTACAGGTTTTTTTTGCTTCAAAGATTTCCCTTCAGCTTTAATGAACAGTGTGGATACTGCTTCCTCTCACCAGGGAGGAAGGATGAAGCACCACATTGGCCCTGTCTCCTGCTCTGTTTTGCCCTTCTTGTTCTCCTATGCCTTAATTTCCCCAAGTATAAACAGCAAATAATGTCCATATACATATTTGCTCCTGGAGACTATTTCTACTGAAATTTTGGCTGTGAAACTCAGCAATCCCTAAACACTCTGCGTTTTCTGAACAGTGTAGTGTAACAGCTTCAGAATTCCCCTGCAGTTAGGGGAAAGCCATAACTGAAATGAAGCCTAGTACATAATGGGCAATACTAAAACAGCTCACAATTACTGTAATTTTACATTTAACTCACTCTCAGCTTATAGAAAAAAAAATCAAGCAGTAGCTCCTTGTGTTGTATACCTTTGTGTGGCTTCCATTAGGAAATGTACAAACAGCCTTGTTATGTGAGACACAAAACACTTCCCGAATGTCATCTCAAGCTCATTACTGAGAGAATGAGAAAGCTCTCTAATGTGATTGCTCTTTCTCCATAACAAAGGCGAAAATCACCTGCTCCTTGGAGTCTGAAAGGAGTTGTGATTGGAGTCGGATGAAGTGCTGCTGCTGAATACTCGCTTGCACTGGCTCTGTGTGTGTGTAAGGCTGTGTTAAAATGTGCAAATTTAATCTGCACTGATCATTTCTATTCATCAGATGAAGAAAATCATGGAATTATAAAACCACATAACGGTTTGGGTTGAAAGGGACCTCAACTAGCCCAGGTTATTCCAAGCCCTGTCCAGCCTGGCCTTGGACACTTCCAGGGATCCAGGGGCAGCCACAGCTTCTCTGGGCACCCTGTGCCACGGCCTCCCCACCCTCACAGGGAACAATTCCTTCCCAATATCCCATCTATCCCTCCTCTCTTTCAGTCTGAAGCCATTTCCCATCGTTCTGTATTGCCAGGCCCCAGATAAAATTCCCTCTCCAGCTTTCTTGTAGGCCCCCTTCCATTCCACACTTAAAGAGTCATCTGAAGTCAATGTCAAACTTACACAAAGCCATAGCCCACCCTTTGTGGCAATTTAAATAGAAAAATGCTTTTGTCACTGATAGCAATATTGGTTTTTATTAGTTTTGCTTGAGTCAATTGAACTGTGTCATAGATGGATCATTCCTCAACTATAATTTGAGAGTTTCTTTCCGTTTCCAGAAGGATTAGATCAGACTCACTGGGTTTGTCTCATGTGTGCACCTGCCATGGATACACACACTGGGCCACTTTAGAAATACTGAGTTTAGGAGGGAGTCCAGATGGACCTTCCTGACTGCTGCCCATGTGTCTGTGAGATGTCACATTCATAGGTCCTAGAGAGAATGTAGAGGTGGCAAAGTCCCACATAAATCTGGAGAAATCAGCTCTGGTGTAAAAAATTATGCTGAAAACTGAAAGCCCTCAGTGACTGTGAGCTCGCTGACCTCATTGTGGCCTTTCAGTGCTTAAAGGGAACCCATGTAAAGGGGATGAAGGGAAGATTTTTACAGAATAGGGCAAGGGGGAATAGTTTTAAACTAAAAGAGGAGAGATTTCAATTTGATTGCAGGAGGGAATTGTTCCCTGTGAGGCTGGGGAAGCCCTGGCACAGGGTGCCCAGAGAAGCTGTGGCTGCCCCTGGATCCTTGGAAGTGTCCAAGGCCAGGTTGGACAGGGCTTGGGGGAACCTGGACCAGTGGAAGGTGTCCCTGCCCATGGCAGGGGTGGCACTGGATGGGCTTTAAGGTCCCTCCCAACCCAAACCATTCCATGATTCTATAAACACCATGAAGTGTCTTATTTATTACTCCATTAAGTGTCTTATTTCATCACTCCTTTGTTCACTTTGGTCCAATCCTCTTTTTGGTGCTGTGCTGGGAGTGAAACAAGACCTATTGTTGAGGGGAAATATTTAATGACTACAAAGCACCTAGGTCAGGGCTGCAGTTGCATGAATATGCTCGATTTTAAGCAGGATCCTTCCTTTTTCTGACGTTTGCCTTGACATGAGCAGATAAACCCACATTTATCAGAATATAGAAAGACAAGAAAAGCAAACACACTGAGTACTTTAGAAGATGGAGCTGTATGAATTGCCAACAATTCCAAAGCTTTTCAGGCAAAACACAAAATCTTTGCAAGTCGTTGCTTGGTTGGGTTTTGCATGTTTGTCACGTAATGCTCAGATGCACCAAAAATACTTTCACAATATGAGACCTTCTAATTCAAAGCAGAAGAAATTTGTCTGTGACAATCAAAAATCCAGGGAAGCACAAACCCCACTCATGGAGTCTGATTCTAGAATCATCTATCACTTCAAGCTGCTGTGACTTCCCTTATTGGTGACATAGTTTGTAATAAGCCAAAAATAATAAGTCTCAAGCAGAGTCAGATGAAAATGCAGGCTAGGACAGAACTATGGATCCCTGTATCCAATGTAATTAGGACTGCAATGTGCTAACCATGGAAATGAAACTGGTAATAAAATAGGAATGTTATTCTCCAGGACACAAATGAGCAGCCTGCATACTTTAACAACCACTCACTTAATGAGTTTGGAAGCAATGAAATCCTTTACTAGTATTAGGAATATAGCAGAATTATATTTACCTCAGGTGTTTTTCTCCTCCAATGTTAATTAGAAAAATAAAAGGAAAACTATAGGAAGAAAAAAAAACTTAGGCTAATTTATCTGTCTCAGAAACAAAAGTCCTGGCATGTTTATTCTTGAGAAAATGATGAAAAAACTTATTAAACAAATGAGACAAACACCATACATTGAAATTTTGTGTTGTTTGTATTCTGAATGAAAGGAAGAGATTAATGAGATGTAATATAATTAGTGAGATGTAGTATATAATTAGTGAGACCCAGGGTGAGTCCCTCTGTACAACACAGTCTGGCCAGGATTCAGCAGTATTTTTACACTAAAAATCAATGCATCTCTACATCCATTTCTCTTCATCAGAGCACTGCTGAAGTATCCTATTCAAAACCAGGTTTTTAAAAGGTCCCACTCTTTTTAGTTTGCTTCTTCCATGAAATTGGAAAATACCCTGCTCTCACAGCTCCATCCTGCAAGCCAGGGACATGGGGGAGGATCAGCCAGAGCTGTCTTTAGTACTCCTGACATTTCACAAATTCCTAAAACTCCCTTTTCTAACCTAAAAAAAAAAAAAAAAAAAAAAAAAAGAGAGAAATGTGGCTAATTCTCAAACCATGGGAATAAGGAATAGAGTTAATCTAAATATTTAAGTACTGCAGGAGAGAAAGCCTTTTTATTTTTTGGTGCTGGAAGTTCCCTGCCTTTGTCAGTGTCCAAATCCCTACCTGCTGTATGTCAGCATAATACTCCACATGAAATCTTCAGGGGAAGTTTTAACCCCAAGTGTTTCAGTTTTCCAATTTCATCTTTTAATAACATTTAAGACTTTTTACAATGATTAGCAGTGTTGGTGTTAGGTGTTCAAAATGTTTAGGAGTAAACAAGTTGCCACTCAAATACAATTGAGTAATATATTCCCCTTTTCCCAGATTGATAACTCATGATTTTTCAGAGAACTATTTCATTTTTTCTGTTCAATTTGTTCAGAGTAAGATTAGTGCACAGAGATGTTCAGGCGTGCTTTGACTTGCTTGAGTTCTCTGATCCTGTTGAGCCTGGCAGTTGTACAAAAATGAGTTACATTCCCACTGTATCCTAAAATCAAGTATTAAAGCCCTCCTTCTCAGGGAGAGAAAAATTAGATTCTAAAACTGACCCTTGTTCAACAAAACTCATACAGACAGTGGGGTATCAGCCATGCCATCTGCGTTTGGATTGTGTTTTCTCCTTCTTTCCATAATGAGGAGGTGTGAAACACGTTAACCTTGAAGTTTGACCCATTTTTCTCTCACACTTGCACGCCCCCAGAAAGTACACAGATATTTGACCTTCTCTGGCTCAGGTGCTCCATTATTCCACACGTAGCCTGTGACAACCAGAGTTTTCCATGAGATGGAGTGTGCTTTGACTCCTGTTACAGGAATCAGCTTTCGGGCTGAAATATTTCTCCAGAGAAGTGTCATGATACAATCTTGGCAGCTCATTTATTCTCTGGCGACTCCTCTTTCCAAGAGCATCTATGAATGTATTCATAGACAATATTTCACCCTGAAACTGCTTGAAAAGGATGCAGAACAGAGCGCCCTGTTTCCATGCTGAAAAATATGCAGCTAAAAGAGGCTCCCTCCTTTGTTCAACGCTTCCAGCAGTTGTACACCCTGTTCTGCAACGAGACTTTTATCCATGCTCTTGTCACTGAGAGCATCAGAGAAAAATAACTTTATCCATTAATTATGCTTTCTTTTGCACTGATCCCAATGTGGTTGCTCTGGACTAAGCAATCATCATAAATTAGCTCTTCTATCACATATTGCAAAGAATGAATAATTTTTTTTCGGTGGGGAAGAGAGATATTGATGTTTTTAATTCAGCAAAAAGAAAATGCACTTACAAGTCCGTTCTTTGGTCGTTCTCTAAGGTGTGTGGCTGAGAGAAGTTGTTTTTTCCAGGTGCTTTTTCTCATTTGTCCCTCTTTTGGAACTCCTGTTGTATTAAGTGCTCAGGGCTTGCTTACTTGAGGGTCATACACTGTGAGTACAACCAAATGAATTCCGAGTAATAAAAGATGAGAGCCCCTCTGGACTTCATTTAAAGTTTGCCACTCAAGAGGCTGGCAACTCGCTGTGTTCTTGCTCCTTCCTCAAGTATTCCCAAAAGCTCCAATCTCAATAGATCACTTGGGAGCCTAAAATGATATGTCTGTTGCCTACCAGCCTTGGAGCTGAGAGGAGGGAAATTGAGGTCTCGACCCGGACGTCCAAGCCTGTATGGAAAAGGCTACTCAACAAATGCCATCTATATTAGGATCTCTCCTGCTTATTTCAGCTTGTTGGGAAATTACATGTTCAGTAAGCGTTGTCCTTGAAGTGTCTCCAAGACTTGCTGAACCTCAGCGTTAACCTTTCACCAGCCTGAAAATCGACCGTTTATTTCTGCTCTTTGTTTTCCACCTCTTTCAGCTGGTTTCTAATCCAGGCAGACCCTCACCTCCCACCTCAGCACTGCTTTGTTCCCACAATCTCCTTCTGGAGAGGACTTTGCTGCAGACTTTTTGAAAGTCCAGACAAATCACGCCAACTGTTCCCTTCATCCTCTCCTTCCCAGACATTCCAGGGATGGTAGTGGGTCGGCAGCGAGGTGGGATGAGCACTGTTGAGTTCTCAGTCAGCACAGCCAAACCATCAGCAAACTTTCAGGTGTTCAAACTGGGAAAACGTAGAATCATAGAAACATTAAGATTAAGGAAAAAATATCTAAGAATACCATGTTCAACCTTTTACAAATCCCACCGAGGCCAGCAAATTGTTTCATAAATTGTCACATCCACTCATTTTTTGGACGCCTCCAGGGGTGGTGACTCTACCATTGTTATGTTCTCCACATGGTTTAGTTTGGAGGAAAAAAGTTCTTATTTTCACTGGGAATGCAGCTAAAATAAGTAGATGGGGAGAAAGGTCTCAATTGTGGACATTCAGACCACATTTTCTTCATCCAACATATGCATCTTTGCCAGGAACAGAAGAGTTCAGTGTTATTTAGCCTCGAACCCAGATAGTGTTTGTCTTTACGAATGGTTTGCTTATAGCTCCTCCCAAGGGACCGCTCTTCTCCCTGGGACCAGGGACAGGACCCAGGGAATGGCTGGAGCTGGGCCAGGGCAGGGTCAGGCTGGAGATCAGGGAAAGGTTCTTCCCCAGAGGGTGCTGGGCACTGCCCAGGCTCCCCAGGGAATGGGCACAGCCCCAAGGCTGCCAGAGCTCCAGGAGCGTTTGGACAACGGTGCCAGGGATGCACAGGGTGGGATTGTTGGGGTGTCTGTGCAGGGGTTAGACCGGGTGATCCTGGGGGTCCCATCCCACTCTGGATATTCTGTGACTCCATGATTCAGATTTCAGCTGGTGAATACATAAAACCCACCCCTCTGCTGGGTTGCCAGTTTGGGCACAATTAGCTAGGAACAGGAACTCTGCCAGCAGGACTTGCAGGGCTTTGGAATAAACCCATTACTTATTGTCTGACACACAAAAGGCTGGCCAAGGACTCTGAGGCTCTTCATTCCCCACGTCCTGGTGTTGCCATCCTCCAGCAAAATCCTGGACAGCCTTAAGAACCTGAACTGAGCATCCAGCAGCTCCTGATCCCTACTGGTCTCCCTGGTTTTTCCCCAAAAACCACTAAATCCCTCTTCATGTAGGTGATTTCCCTCTTGAATCCTTCAGCTACTGCCATTCCCCACCTCACTGTGCGACTTCTCACTGCAATTTCACCTCTCTCCTCCTCCTGCAGGTTTCATAGCTCAGGCTCTCAGCTCAGCAATTTTCTCAGCTTTGGCCTGAGCCAAGGTTAAGCACCAGAGCAGGGCTCTGTGTCCTTGTCTTCGTGTCCCTCCTGCAGGGAGGAGGTTTTGGCAGAACTCACCCAGTGAGTCACAGTTTTACTTCAGCAAGAGGCAGAGTAAGAAACACCACAGGGAAAGGTGGACAGAAGCCATATTGTTGGAGATGTCAGAATATAAATCAAAATTATTGCACCTAAACAGCCCAAGGAAATATACTTTAACTGTAAAAGCAAATGACTGAGAAAGTCAAATGAGATGCTAAATGCATGCAAGTGTTTACTTGAACATCAACTAGAAAAATCTTCCCCCAGGTGACATTTTAAAAAAACAACTTAGTCCTCAAATATCACTACTCAGATCTAAGTTTTTTGCTCATATTATGGCCATGTTGATTCTGAAAGTACTTAGTAAAAATAAATTAAAAATTTAATATTATACTGTGATTCTGAATAAGTAAAAATAGATCACCGGCATGAACCTTTTCATAAGGGTTGGGATGGCAGTCTAGAAATTTTGGAAGTGAGGAACAAGTCCTGGTATTTGGACTTCAAGGTCAAAGCTTTCTCATTTCTTTAGGGAAGTTAAATCTCTGCCATGTAGTTGGATACTAATATTATCCCTTAAAGCCAATAAGTTCTAGTCACAGTAAACCAAACACTGCTTCACTTTCATAACTTTTTTTAAACCTTTCTTAAGACTTTGATTTTAATTGAAAAAGGTATATTTGTATTGGGTTTGTTTTAGCTGTATTTTGTATTTGTTTTCACTGCTTAACAGGGAATTATGGAAATTTTGCAGTGGAAAAAGATCCAAACTCTTAAAGATGCCCTGTAACCAAGCTGAGGACACAAGATTACAAGATAAATGACAATTTAACAGTAGCCTGCAAAAGAATAATGAGTATTTATTTTCTCTGCACGGATTAATCTGAGTTGATTGGAGTGACTGATGTGCAGTGACTGGTCTGTACCCCAGGTTAAAAGAGCCAGGCAAGGAAAGTCTTTGCCTCAAGGAGGAGCAGGATTCATAAGGATGACTGTTAAGGGTGGCTGAAGTTATCTATCCCAATTTCCAGCCTCATCCATGCATATGAACTCCTCATTTGCAGGGATGGAGCGATCCCAGGCTTGCAGGAGCTGATGCTTGAATATCAACCAGCTTTCTTGGGCCCTTCTGCCTTCCAGGGCCTTATCCCATTTTTGAACATTTCAAAGCCTGCTCTCCTGAAACCCAGGGTTCTAATCCTTCTTTGCTCTTTTGTCCCTCTCCTCCAGGTCCTGAACTCCTTCCAGAACTCCAGACAGGGTGTTTGAAACCAGGAGAGAGAATAAAGAACAAGTATAACATATTCAACTTGGAAAAAAAAACCTCTGTAATTTCTCCTTCATAAATTATTTGAAAGGTCATTCACCAGTAGCAATTATGGGAGTTTAACCTGTTGACCAATGGATATAGTTGGGAAAATCTTTTTCCAAGTAGGTTAATTTTCATTTCCTTTTCCCCCTGATGACTGAACCCCTGCTTTGGTATCAAGAGGTACTTTAGTCATGCAATCACTAAGGTTGGAAAAACCCTTTAAAATCATCAAGTCAAATAATTCCCAACACTGCCAAGTCCACCACTATCCCATGCCCCCAAGTGTCACATCCACATGCTTTTTTAACACTTGCAGGGACAATGATTCCACCTCTTGAGCCCCAGTGCTGTGCTGACTCATCCTTTCTTCCTGCTGCTGTTGGATTTTTGAGCTTTATTTAGAGAGGGAGTGGAGTGACTCCAGCTCTGACCTGTTCCCACAAAGCATCCTCACAGTTATACATCCTCAGTGAGTTTCCTCAGCTCCATCCCAAGCCCCCTGTGGAAAAACATCTCCCTTTCTTGCCTATTCTGGTTTCTAGAGGAGAAAAGGGAGCAGAAAACTAAAGCCAGTGAAATTGTAGCCTTTAATAAATTTACAAGGCAGGCATGGAAGCTGCTTATTTTTCAATCAGAAATTTGAAGCCATCGTTGCACTTCCCGCACTAGGGAGGGGAAAAAAGCAATTGTTGGTGCTCTGAAATTCCACCTGAATTCACCCCGGCTTTGTTTTTATGGTCCCTCTGAAAAATGACTCGGAGAGAGCAGAGAGAGAGGGGGTTACTTTTATGGTTTTCGATATATCCAAAGTGACACGGATGGTAAGTGGCAGGACTGTGATTAGAATGAGGAGTTCGGGAGACAGGGTCATCATAAAGTATTTATAACAGCAAGTTGTATATTCTCCCTGTCAGGGAACAATGGATGGGGAAGCAGTAAAGCTGAATTAAGTTAAAAATATGAAATGCCAGTTGGTGTTGAGAGTCCTTGATGCTGCTTGAATAAACAAAAGGAAGGACAAAAGTGTTTGAGAAGAAAATATCATAGTCCCAGTGACTGGTGAATTTATTCTGAATTAAAAATTGCACAGTTTGACCTCTGTTTTTCTGGTGGTTCAGATAATCACCCTCTGAGCCTTAGTTCCCACAGGCTAAAGATGTATTTTACTGAAAAAAAAACAGATGCTGTTAGGGAGAAAAAGAAACACAAACTTTAAATGCTCCATGAAATATTCTTGTGCATAAAAAATTAGGAAGAGTAAATGAAAAATCATGATGGAAATGACTTAAGCATTGGAGGAAATAGCCCTGCAAGATCTTAAAATATTTTACTATTTCAAGGCTAGGCAGCTACACAGTAATTAAAAGTAAATATAGTGCATTAAATAATAATTCTGCAGTGCACTCCAGCACTCTTTAGATTGTAATTACTGGAACTGCAACATATGCTCTAGTATCTCAAATAATTGGGATAATGGCCTTAGTTACTCTCTTACCCATTTTCAGAGCTGTTCCTGTGAGACGTGGAGACTTGTTTGATTTTTTTTTTAACATGCACTGTCCATGTTCTTTGGAATATTTCTTTAAGATAGTTTTGTTTTGTTGGTTTTTTTTGTTTGGTTGTTTTGTTTTGTTTGTTTGGGTTTTTTTGAGGAAAAGAGTTTTTTTTAAAACACAAGTATAACCAAACTTCTTCTGCTGAAGGGAATGAAGTTCCCTTTCCATAAGAGTTTCCCTGATTTCCCTCTCTAGCCTCTCTCCCTGAAATTGCAGAGGGCATGGGCACATCAATAGGTTAAAAACACAGTAAGACATGGATCTGGGAGGATGCAGAGATTATCAATTTAATTACCTTGAAATATCTATTTTGACAGCTCCACTCCCATGGCAAATATGTTCCTCATTGCTTGCTAAGGTTTGGAATAAATGCCTTTAAGTCTGTACATCAATTGGACATTTCAAACTTCCTAAAACAATTCTGGATACAAATATTGTAATCATACAATGCTGAAACAATTCTGTTATCTCAGGATTTTCCCAAATTATTTTTAATTGAATATTTCAATAATCAAGAATGGTGTGCTCATGTTGATCACGCCTCAGTGCATGATTTTGCATATTAATTTTACTGAATATATATTTTCAGAATATATATTTAATAATCCATATTCTGGAAATATTGAGTGGGTTGAAGATATTTGCAGGCTCACAAAGGAAGTGTCTCACTCTGGCAAAATTTTGAAGGAGAAATGAGGTAAAAGTGTTCGGGGATTTCTAATGAATATTCAGATTTCTTTCGAAATATGTAAATCAGCAAGCACAAAGCAGAAATATGGTATTATATCCCAAATACACCACCAGATATTATTGTACTGACACCCCAGGTGTCACTTCTTACAGGCTAAAAATGCCAGTTTTGATTAAAAGCTCTTATCTAATACAGTTCAGGGGAAACACAGAGGATGGAAACTCCCTCTAACCTTTGAGCATTGTGTTAGAGGGAGTCAGGAATAAGTGACACAGCTTCCTCCAAAGTGATTAGTGGAGGATCTGGAATTACACTGTGAATATACTCCTGGTTTAATTGCTATTATGTTATTACACTACCAGGTATTAGATAATCTGCTTAGTTGGGAAATGTGTGTGCTTCAGACAAACTATTTTAACAGCGGTAAATTCATTAATAAGGGCAAAACTGCAGTGAAATTAATTACATCCTGAACTTGTCAGGGATCTCTGCTCATATTCCCTAACATACGTTATCTTTTGGCTTTATTTTCTTGGAAAAAATGGAGTCATTGGAGAGAGAAATTGTCGTGGCCAAGCAGAGAAAATGCTGAAAGAGAGCAGACAAGAGAAAGTCTTTATTCTTTTTATTCTTTTATTCTTGCTTTTACTGTCACCAAGCAAGTCATTTTATCCTTAATTTTTTATCTTCCTGTCCTTTTTGCCTCTTAGATCCATCCACTCCTCTCTTGCCTATTTAGGCTCCTTGGAGCTGGGAGTACCTCTTTGAATTGTGAAATTCACCCAAGACTGGCCCCTTGCTACAGAATTTTGCCTTGGCTTGGCACCCAAAACTGAGAAACTGTGTCCCCAAGAATGCTCAGAATCCTCTTTCATCAAATTTCCTTTGCCAGAAGTGTCTTTTTCAGGAGGGCTTTACCAGAAATATATATATAATATAAATATATATTTCCTTTACATTGACTTCTATTGGTTTCCCTGCCAGTGCTGCTCCTGGAGCTCATTGCCTTCCTCTTGCACACCCAAGAGGGTGCCTTCTCTTCCTTTTGGGAGCACAGATCCGTGCTTCTCCAGCAGTCACAGAGCCAGATCTTCCAGCTGCCTCTCAGTGTCCATGGAAAAGGCCCATGCAGGATTCCTGTGCTGGCAGGCAGGAGCTGCTCTGTGTGTGTCCTAGTTTGGAAAGGCAGGTGTCTGCTAAGGAAGGCAGGAGCCTCCCTTGGAATGGGGAATGGACACTCCCTCCCTCTGAATTAGTGTAATTTTGAAGTTAAGGGGCTCTCAGGTAAAGATATGGGAATAGAAATAACAGTTTTTTACTAGGATAATTAAAATATAAAAATGCAGTAATACAAAAAAAGCAAACACTGACAGGGTCAGCACACAACCTGACTCCCTGTTGGTCAGGGTTTTGGGAGCAGTCCAATCAAGTCCTCCTGCAGTGACAGATGTGGCTCTGTTGGAGCAGAGATGATCCTGTAGGAGGGTGTAGTTTTCCTCTGAAGGTCCAGTGGTGCTGAGATGGGGCTGGTTCCTCTGGGAGTCCAGTGCAAACAGGCTGTGCTGGAGTTCTGAACCTCAGGTTTGATCCAGGCAGGAATGCCTGGCTCCTCCCCTGGCTGCAGCATCTCCCAATGGGATGATGTAACTTTATCAGCCATGCAGTGACCCTCAATGGCCCATGGACAGAAGATCCCCCTGAGGGAGGATGGGTGGTGGAAGAGATAAAGAACACTGCCCCAGCTGGGTTTAACAGCTGGTAATAGAACACACACTGCTGGTTACATCTTGCATTGCAACATAAGACACTGTGTTTGATGCAGGCTCCTGCTGCTTCACACACTCTCTTCTATAAAACATCCTGAAATGCTCTTACAGCTTCCTCTGAACTCTGTCCTTGGCAGCCAGGATTTCCCTGAGGAGTTTGGCACAAGCCTTCCTCATGCCCTTTAAAGCTGTTCATAGGAATAACTGGCCGTATTCTGACTGGTGAAGCCGTGTTCCTGGAAGACTCCTGTGTTGTAACTGGAATTTTGTTGTTCCTTGCTGGAGCTATGAGCTTACAGACATTGAGCAGTTTTATGGGTAACGGGTTATATAACTCACCAATCACAGCAGCACTACCTGAGCCAGGAAACATTTCCCATGGACGTCAAAGATCTTATTTTGGAGCTCACAGAATCCTTAAGGTTGGAAGACTCTCCAGGATCACGACTCCAAGCTGTGCCTGATCCCCACCAGTCCCCAGCCCGGAGCACTGAGTGCCACCTCCAGCCCTTCCTGGGACACCTCCAGGGATGGGGACTCCAACACCTCCCTGGGCAGCCCCTGCCAAGGCCTGAGCACCCTTTCCATGCAGAAATTCCTCCTGATGTCCAACCTGAGCCTCCCCTGGCCCAGCCTGCGGCCGTTCCCTCTCCTCCTGTCCCTGTTCCCTGGGAGCAGAGCCCGACCCCCCTGGCTGTCCCCTCCTGTCCGGGAGTTGTGCAGAGCCACAAGGTCCCCCCTGAGCCTCCTTTTTCTCCAGGCTGAGCCCCTTTCCCAGCTCCCTCAGCCTCTCCTGGTGCTCCAACCCCTTCCCCAGCTCCGTTTCCCTCCCTGGATTAACTCCAGCACACCAAATGTTAAACCCCATGACTTGTTTGTTTGGTGCTCAGTCAGATATCCTAAAAATTAATAATATGAAATAAAATAAATTCAGGCTACATTGAGATTAAACTCGAGATCAGTGCTAATATGGTTTGAATTTGCATATTTTGTTTGCTTTATTTATTCAGCACTACAATGAAATCCTAATGGAATTTGCCCTTCAGAAGGGCAAATGCAGAAAACATTTAATGATAGTGCAAAATTAGGATTCAAAGAAGATGTTTTGTTTTTTCTTGTTTATTACTACTTAGCTTTTAATGAGATATAATTGTAAGATTATTAATACAGAAACTATTCACTTAGAGCAACAATTGAGCAATAGAGCAACTGTCACTTAGAGCAACAATTTTCATTGTTTGTAACTGGCAGCACATTGTGCTGAAAGAAAATAACCTATTGATAGTGTTTGGCTTCTGATTAATATTTTGTAATTAAAGAGATTTCTTTCTTAAGAAATAGAGCTCATTAAAAGACAAGAATTCGGGGATATTCTGGGAAAAAAAATGCATTTGTATTTAAATTAAGTTAAATTTCATTACATATTTGAAAAGACAATATACACCTAAAATACCTATAAATCACAAGCCCATAATGTATTACAAAATACTGTTCTATTCAACCAAGAGGTGCAAATGTATTTTATATATAAAGTTCAAGAATCATCATAAATTTTCTGTAATTTGAATTCATTCCATTTACTCTGTAATGAGCTTAGTTTAATCATATTAATGAAATACTGGAACCAACACACCTTCTGTAAACACCAAGATGCAGAGTAAACCACCAACAAGAGTCGTTACTTTCAGTAATTGCTTCCAGAAGAGCTTTGTCTTATGCAAAAAAATGTTATTTTTGGCCAAACTTGGCCTGCAGGTCCACAAGAACTCCCATATGAGATGGAGAATAAGGAATCTCTGACCCAAAAGTGGGTGACAGGATCAGTCTGCAGGAACAACTTGGCCAGTGTGTGTGAGGGTGCAGGAGAAAAAAAGTATCATTATTAACATTAATAAAAAATAATGCACATCAATAAATATTAGCAAGTTTTAATAAAATCAATAAAAACATGTAACTTTAACACCTCAATATAATTTATTGGTTCATAGTCTGAGCACTGCAGATAATTTGTGTTGGAATGATCTACCATGGATTTTCCCTCACTGAAAAGTTATGTTGTTTTTTCTCCCTATAACTCTACCTTAAGCAAAAAAACCCAAGAAATTGTATTTTGGGGAGGTCAAAAATAAGAGCAAAGCACAAGAAATCCTAATTTTTATTTCGTGTTTCTCTTAAGTATATCACTGATTTTATATACTTGAAAATAGTTCTACAATTTCCCCCTCTTTACAGAATCCCAGGAAGGTTTGAGTTGGAAAGGACCTTAAAGATCATCAGTTCCAACCTCCCTATTTGGAAATGTGTTTTTAGCTTCTGCTAAACTTGGTCAAAGAATGACCTACATGATTTTTTTTCTTTTTTTTCATGCAACTTTGTCTTTTCTATTTGCCTTTTTTGTGCTATCTTATTTTGGGGGTAAGAGACATGCCCAGTTTTTAAAAGAATATTAATGGATTGTGAATATTTGAAGAAATTATGGTGACAGACAACATTTTCTTAAAGCCTTTTCTCTGTGCAAAGGTCCTGTCCAAGAAAATAAAAGTATAAATAAAATTCCTTATAAGTATAGTGCAGAAACTTGGATCCTCCACAATATGGTTTAGTGGGAATGGTGGGATTTGGTCAAATATCGGACTTGATGATCTTGGAGGTCCTTCCCAGCCTTAGTGGTTCTGTGATTTAATTATTCACATTCCAGGTGGTGATGGGGTATGCAGCATGTGACATGGGAATGACTCTAAACCTTATTTTGATAGAAAGAAGCAAATTAAAACATGGAGCCAGGATATTTCAAAAGAGCAATGAGAAATACAAGCAGCAAAGACATGGGAATTTTCTGGAAGGTAAATGATTTATTTCTTGATCTGTTTCTTTCACTGGGTGTATTTGAGACATGAAACTCAGCTCTAAATGTCCCAATACCCTGCGGGTTCCTGTAGTCAGTTATTCAGCCAAACTTCCTTTTGCTTTGTATAGACATAATTATTCTTTATATTTCCCCCCACCCCCAGTGGATAAAACGTCAGAGAAAAGCATTTAAAACCCTTATAGGAACTGCCATCCCTGAAAATAAGATTGCCTTCACAATTATATTTATATTTTCCCCCCCCCCAGTGGATAAAACTTCAGAGAAAAGCATTTAAAACCCTTATAGGAACTGCCATCCCTGAAAATAAGATTGCCTTCACCTCTGCAATGGCATCTCCAATCCAGGTCTGTAGTCTGAGCTGGTTTTTTGGGAGGTTATCCCTGCTAAAGAGTGAGGGCTCTTTAGCTCCTGCTGGAAATATTTATTTGCTGCTGCATTCTGATACATGAACTGGTTTCCAAAAGCTTTTATTACAGCACTTCATTTGCATTAATTACAGACTCAAATTAGAAAGTATATTTGGGCTTGTAGCAATTTGTAGAGGAAATGATGTGTTTTAATTATTGTTTGCAGCTTATTGTGTGATATTTCTTTGAAGATTAATTGACCTGGAAAAAGGAGGGAAGGATTCCCTTTTTGGTCTTCCATGAGCTGATTGAAATCAAGGGGAAACCACTGGAGGGAGAAGGGGAGCTTCTCCTTTCCTGCCCTTTCCCAAAACTGGCAGGACTGGGCAAAAGTAATGAGATACTGCACCAGGCACATGGGAAGGCAGGGAAAAGCACCTGGAAACTCCAGAGTGAAATTTAACACAACATACAAAGTCTGGGAAGAATCCCGGGCTGGGGGTGTGCCTGGGGAATCAGAACCTCCCTGCAGAGATGCATCAAGCAAACGGGAGACAATGATAAACTGTATTTTTCACTCTTTTTTCATCAGGATCTCTGGGTTTTCTCTGGTTTATAACCAAAATTATTAATCTGTTTTGTTCTGCTATGATATGATTTTTTAAAATTCTAGGTTTTTCTGGGTCTTGGAGGGAATTAAAGGAAGCTACAAAGACCTTGATGGTCTAGCAGAAACGAGGGTCCTGTGTTTACTAAATATAGTGGTTGTATGTGGAAAGTAACAAAACAAACAAACAAAATCCTAATTTACTTTTGTCTGGTTATAAATGTCGACGGAATCATGAAATATCCTTAGTGGGAAGGGGCAAAGCAGGATCATCCAGCCCAACCCTGTCCCTGCCCAGACCCCCACCAAGCCCACCCTGGGCATCCCTGGCAGCGCTGGCCAAAGGCTCCTGGAGCTCTGGCAGCCTCGGGGCCGTGCCCATTCCCTGGGGAGCCTGGGCAGTGCCCTGCACCCTCTGGGGAAGAACCTTTCCCTGATCTCCAGCCTGACCCTGCCCTGGCACAGCTCCAGCCCTTCCCTGGGTCCTGGCCGTGGCCACAGTTTGTGTAACCCCAGGAATTCCCTGTCCAAGGGAGGAGTCTCCAGGCACAGACCCAGAGCGCAGAGCCAGCTCCAGGGTCACTTCACTGGGCCAAATTTCCTAAAATATTCCTCTTGCCAGAATCTGAATCCATGTCCTCTGGGATTCTCCCATCCCTACAGAGGCAGACCATTAGAAGCAAGGCAAGCCACCCTTTGGGTAATTCAGCAACCAGCCAAGCTCTTTCACAAGCACATCCTTAATAAATATATTTTATTGCGGAAGCTCCACTTCCCTTATTCCCACTGCCAAGCCAGAGGGAATGAGTCACCTTATCCTCAAAGGCACCACTGGGCAACATAAAAACTCCTGCTGGATCCAGGATATTTGGGTGTTGATATTGCTCACAGCAGGCGCCACTCAGGAAAATAATTCCACTAATGACCTTCCTGTAAAAAAAAAAAAAAATTAAAAAAAAGATAATTGTCTTTGGATTTGCTGAGAATAAACACTAATACACCTCAATTAGGGATTCCTCCTGACCCATTTCTTTGCCATTAATTTAGTCTGCATCTGTGGGGTTTTTTAATAGTATTTATCACCTAAGCTCTATTAGCAGCTTCATGGCAAAAATCATGATATTTCTGTTTCTTGGTAAGTTAGTTTTCCTATTGCATCAACACTCACATTTGGATTTTTTTTAATTATTTCTTGATAATTTAGATTTTTCTAATGCATCAACACCTATTTTTGGATTCTTTAATTGTATAACCCAGTGCATAAGTATCCTCAACAGCCAAACTTCTGCACCCCAGGGAATGGCTGGAGCTGTGGCAGGGCAGGGTCAGGCTGGACACCAGGAAAAGGTGCTGCCCCAGATGGGGCTGGGCGCTGCCCAGGTTCCCCAGGGAATGGGCACGACCCCAAGGCTGCCAGAGCTCCAGGAGCCTTTGGACAATGCTGCCAGGGATGCACAGGGTGGGATTGTTGGGTGTCTGGGCAGGGACAGGGTTGGACTGGGTGATCCTGGTGGGTCCCTTTCCTCTCAGGGTGTTTCATGATTCTGTAATTCTACACGCATGCTAGTGAGTCATCACATGCTACGTCCTCAAAATAGTTTTATTTGTTCCCTGGATTCACCAGAAATTCTGTTTAAAGAATATTAATTAGAAATGTGCAGCTGGCCCCAGAATTAAGTCGTGCCTCTTGGCATTATTGTTTTCCTCTTATAAACTTCTATAGCCAGATAATTAATTCTTTTCTCTGGCATACAGAATATGTTGCCAAAGATTATTAGCTATGGTATCAGAAGAACAGATCTTTCTCTGGATTTTGTTTTCAATTTTTTGTTTTTAAATTCTTACATTATTGTGCTGAACATGGATCAGGATTTGATGAGATAACACACAAACATCATCCCAGTAAGAAACTGCTGAGACTGCACTGAAAAATAGAAGTTAATATACCAGAAAAATTCTGAAGTAATGATGTTTTCTTTTTATTCAGCAGATACCAAAGCAAAGTTCTATATTCAGCACAGTAAATACTGATTAAAACACCTTATTTAAATTTTAAATGAAATTAGGTGTAATTGTAATGTTTGATACTGGAATTTGGTGTGAGGGAATCAGAAAATGCACAGGTGAGTCTTTGGAATAATGAGTTTATCTAGAAAAATGAGTACTAATAAGCACTGGATGAATAATTTTGTCTGCAGCATGAAGTATTCTGAGAAATAAATGCAGAATATTTTGGTGACAAGGTCACAGTGAGTAGCTCCAATAAACTGCTTTATTTTTTGTCTGGCATCCCTATGATGTAATACACTGAATGAAATATTAAAAACCGTTCATTTATATGGTGGTATCTTTAGACTCTTAGACAATTTCTCAAGATAATCCTCAAAGGGTTGAAAAAAATGAATTATGGAAATCACAAAGAAAAAAGGGCAAGAGTATTTTTAGTTTGGGTCATGACTGCAAAGAGTATGTGGTAAGTTGAGTCACTAAAATCATTTTATCTCAGGATTAAACCCGGCCTTCTTGACTGTCAGTAAGAACTTCCCTGCTTTCAAACTTCTGCTGTAACACAAATTTTGGTCTGATTGTTGTTGGTTTAATCAATTAGATAAGACTGCAACAGAATATTTAATAAATTTATTCTGTGGGATTTTTTTTCCTTGTTGCAGAAGTGTTATGATAGTCATAGAAATAAAACAATTTATAATGTCAGTGGTTGTTAATGAGATTTGGTGCCGTGGTTTAACCCCAGGCAGGACCTCACATCTCCTCACTCCCACACCAGTGGGATCGAGGAGAGAATTGGGAGGGTAAAAAACTGGAGTGGGTTGAGGTAAAAGCAGCCTAACAGGGAAAGCAGAAGCCACCACACAAGCAAAGCAAAACAAGGAATTCCTTCAGCCCTTTCCAGGGCTGGGCAGGTCTTCAGCACATCCAGGAGAGCATCCCATGGGACGGTGACTGGGGAAGACAACAATCATCCCTCCAAACGGCCCCCTTCCTCCCTCTTTCCCTCACTGTATATCCTGAGTGTGAAGTGACACAGTCTGGGATGTCCCTGGGGTCACCAACGGAGGGGCAGGAGAGGCCTTGGTTCTGGGTGAGCTCAGCAATAACAAAAACATCTCTGTGTTATCACCCCTGTGTTCAGCACAAACACTAAAACAGCCCCTGGGAAGAAAATTAAGCCCACCCCAGCCCAAATCCAGCACAACTGGGAATTGCCAGGAGCACCAGAGGTAGAGGGAAGCAGGCCCTGGGATCAAGGAGGGTGGGACATTCCAGCAGCCAAGGCTGAGGTGTTGCTGTGAGTGTGCCAGGATCTCTCCGGAGCACAGAGCATCTTCTGCTTCTCCTCCCTGAAGGACACCACAGGCCAGAACCTGGGGGTGAAAGTGAAAATTGCTGGTGACCAAGTTGTTCTTTGATGCCATTTCACCAATTAAACAAGTGTGTGGCCAGAAATGGAGCCCAAATCAACTGCTACCAACAGGGAGTCAGGTTGTGTTCTGACCCTGTCAGTGTTTGCTTTTTGTTTGGTTGCTTTTTTGTACTAGTACATTTTTATTTTTAATTTTCCTAGTAAAAAACTGTTATTCCTATTCCCATATCTTTGCTTGAGAGCCCCTTAATTTCAAAATTATACTAATTCAGAGGGAGGAGGTTTCCATTCTCCATTCCAAGGAAGGCTGCAGCTTTCCTTGGCAGACACCTGCCTTTCCAAACCAGGACACTCTGGTTTAGTAGTGCTTGGACCAGATGCTCTCCAGAGGCCACTTCCAACCCCAGCCAGTCTGGGATCCTGTGATTAGAACTGAGTGAAAAATGTATTTATCATTTAATTATTAAAAGTAAAAAGGAGGTCAGTCATGTTTATATCACCTGAAATTAAATTCCTCGAGTGTCTGAGGGAGAAATTGATGCAGATGCAAATTATTTTGGCAGTTGCACTGGAAAAAAGGGAAGTATACTTAAAATTTTAATTTGAAATTTATGTTTTCCAGTAGCTTCACCTGGGCAAGTAAACATATGCAAAATATGTGCCCGTGGTAACAATAGGTTTGATTCTGTGGAAAAGTACATGAAACCTCCTAACTGTTCTTTATTGTTCACACTTGTCTTTTCACAAAGAAAAAAAGTAGGAATATTAGTAGAAATGTTCAAATATTCTTGGGAATAGCAATAAGGATGAAGAGAGAGACAACAATCTGGTTATTACTAATATTTTTGTTTTGAGAAGATTTTAAAAGGTCCTAATTTTGTTTATTTGTTTGTTTGTTTGTTTTCTTTTACATCCATGCCTGTCTTTTGCCCTACGCTAGGAACATCCTCTGTTTTTCACCCCAGGCTTGTACCTTACAATGTAATCCTTGCAGTAGATTTGGTGTTGGAATGCACAATACAGGATGAATTGTTAGTGAGAGAAGTGTCTTTAAACATCCTGGAGGAAAACAAAAAAGATGACTAAGAAATAAACTTCTATACAGTTTTGGCTCGTTGGTAAAGCTATTACAGTTCAGTGAGATTGAAAATAAGTAAATAGTTCAGTCTGGGAATCGAGTATTTCATGCTGATTTTCCTGACAGAAACTCATAACCCTTTATCAGAAAACAAAACTCAAAAAACAAACCAAAAAACCAAACCCAAATCCAAACAAACAAACCCAAAAATAACCCACAGGAAGCCCCCCACAACACACAACACAGGAAAATCTTTCCAGCACATTTCTAATCAGATAATGTTTAAACCTGTACTCATTATTAAAGCACAGGATTAGTTGTGTTAATTCTTCATATGGAAAGTGTTGTTTTAATCCTCTTACAGCCTCAGGCTAAAACAAAGGTTTTGAATGTTAGTCCTTGTAGGTTTTGTCAGGCCAATGTATCTCACTGCAGCAAAAGTGGAGTCTAACAAGAGTGGGGAATTTTTAATTCTCTAGTGCACCCCAGTCTGGGGAATAGGTTTTCTTCCCTAAATAAATGTAACAAATAAATAAATAAATAAATGGTTTAAAAATATATATAATTAATTAATTTAATAAATAATTTTCTTTGCTGTTCATATGCTTCAGAATTTTTTTTCAGGAAAGAGCTGCACAGTCCATCTGAGCACGCCTCTCAGCTCTGGTACAGCCCATGGAAGTTTTAATGGGGTACTAAAACTACCATGGCCCCAAAGACACTCCTCTAAGAAGCCCATCAAGTTGAAATCCCCAAATCCCAGAATCATTAAGGTTGGAAAAGATGTCCAGGGTCATCAAGCCGAAGCCATGCCCGATGCCCACCGTGTCCCCAGCCCAGAGCACTGAATGCCACCTCCAGCCCTTCCTGGGACACCTCCAGGGATGGGGACTCCAACATATCCCTGGGAAGCCCCTGCCAAGGCCTGAGCACCCTTTCCATGCAGAAATTCCTCCTGCTGTCCAACCTGAGCCTCCCCTGGCACAGCCTGAGGCCATTCCCTCTCCTCCTGTCCCTGTTCCCTGGGAGCAGAGCCCGACCCCTCTGGCTGTCCCCTCCTGTCAGGGAGTTGTGCAGAGCCACAAGGTCCCCCCTGAGCCTCCTTTTCTCCAGGCTGAGCCCCTTTCCCAGCTCCCTCAGCCTCTCCTGGTCCTCCAGACCCTTCCCCAGCTCTGTTCCCTTCCCTGGACCTGCTCCAGCCCCTCCAGGTCTCTCTGGCCACGAGGGCCCAGAACTGGACACTCAAGGTCCCTCAGCAGACCAGCACAGGGAGACAAAGTTTACAAAGAAAAAAGAAATAATTTCCCCATTTCATTTTGTGGATCACAAATTCTTGGGTTTCCCTGATGGATTTTCTGTCTGGAAGCACTGTGAGTTCCCTGAGGAGCCCGCTGCCATTGCTCATGCAGGACCTCGAGGCCTAAAGGTGCCCAAAATCCAAATTTGTTTACAGTTACAGGGGAAAGGCCATTTGGCACAACAAGCCCGCACTTTTGGGTTGATTAATCTCAGCCTCCCCTCTACTTCTTCCCTGCATCCTTCAATTAATTCCCCGAACAAATAACTGCTTGTCTTGAACTAATTTTTTATATTCTCCTTAATGGCTTTATGGAAGCACTTTGCATGTATTAAGGGGAGAGAGGAAGTGTGAATGCTTTGGGAATGGCATGTGGCTTTGGCCACAGAAAGCTTTTATTTTAATGGAATTCTAGTGGTTACAGTCACAGGAATCACTGTCACCACACAGGGGTTCAAATGATACCTCTGAAACAAACAGATGTGTCCTAATCTGGCTGTGGGGAAGATTTAGTTGTTTATTATTATTATTTTTAATACAAAGACTGCACTTCATCCCAGTTGAAATAATTTTCATCTACAACATGAGAACCCTTAGTTAGAAGCTTATTAATTGATTATCTTACTAATTAGGCTCTGATTGCTGTTGTACGGCTTCAAATTAATTTTAAAGTGCTTAAATTAAAAAAAAAATACACACAGATTGCATCTATTGCAATTTTGAATACAAATATAATAGCTGGAGATACGAATGACAATTACCAGTTTAATTAGCCCTTCAGCGTGGGAAGGAATGGAGATATAACAAACTGGGCATCAAAATAGTCCTGTTTGGTGTTTTGATGGTGGCCTCAGACACTGGGGACAATTTGGGAAGATGGCTATGGTGAATTTGGTTTGTCTCCATGTCAGTTGTTCCCTTGTTTGCTTCATTTGCTAAAAGCCTGTGTGTGCAGAATCCTAACACACACTTAGACATTGTTTTTTGATTTGGCCTAGGAGCTAACTGCAGCTTTCTTATTAATATGCTTTCTCTAAAGGAAATATTCACAACAGTCTGATTGCAGTGGGGCTGCTTCCAAAAGAAATTTAAAAGAGCAATTTACTAGACTGTGAAATACATTTTTATTTAAATTTTAGAAGAGCCTTTTTGTCTGTCATGAACAAACATAGACCCCTTGGGAAGAGCTGTGATCCTGTCACAGGATCTCAGATATTGCCGTTTGCCTCTATGTGTGTCTTCAGCTATAGGTAAAGAAATACATAAACACAAGAATCTCTGATTTGGAAAGTTTCCTTAAAGAATCATGCTGGAGGTTGGAGGAGGGACTGGCTATTACATACCAGAGTGTACAAACAAAATCCCAGAATGGTTTGGGTGGGAAGAGACCTTAAAGCCCATCCAGTGCCACCCCTGCCATGGGCAGGGACACCTTCCACTAACCCAGGTTGCTCCAAACCCCATCCAGCCTGGCCTTGGACACTTCCAGGGATCCAGGGGCAGCCACAGCTTCTCTGGGCAACATTAAGTCTTTATGTTTGCTTAAAAATATTGCTAAAATCTGGCATTGATTTTGGTCTTCAGAAATACAGGGAGCTTTATGGAGGTAAAATTCTTCTGATATTCTTGCTGATGACTCCCACTCTGGGTTCTGAGACTCCTGTGGGAATGTTTCACTGACAGCTTCTCCAGATGTGCCTGTGAGGAGGGGCACAGTAATTCATGGTTGAAAAGTCCACCATACACCATGATTGGAATTTGGGTGTAGAACGTTTGCTACCACTTCTTTTTTTTTTATTATTTTTTCTTTAAAGTGTGATGGAGCAGCTCTGCTGTGAGAATTGGGATTGTTCAGCCTGAAGATGAGAAGATTTGGAGTGACCTCATTGTGGCCTCCCAGTGTCTGAAGAGGTCAACAAGAGAGATGGAGAGAGACAAGGACAGGACAAGGGAGAATGGCTTCCCACTGCCAGAGGGCAGGGATGGATGGGATATTGGGAAAGGATTCTTCCATGTGTGGATGGTGAGGCCCTGGCACAGGGTGCCCAGGGAAGCTGTGGCTGCCCCTGGATTCCTGGAAGTGTCCAAGGCCACGTTGGATGGGGTTTGGAGCAACCTGGGCTAGTGGAAGGTGTCCCTGCCATGGCAGGATGTGGAATGAGGTGGGTTTTAAGATCTCTTCCAAACCAAACCATGCCATGATTCCATGTGAAGCTCTGTTGCCCATGTCAGGGACGTAATACAGAAAGCCAATACTCCTAATGTTGCAAGTGTCAGTTCTTGAAAACTTAAAAATTGATGAGGACTATAAAAAACCTGAGAAATATACATCCAATTCAAGCATATCTGTCTTCAGTTTTGGGAATATTTTAATTTACAATTTCTGGAAGATATTTTTTAGGTTATTAGTGACAGTTTAGGATTTGCTGCTCCGAGGCTCTCAGTTTAGTTCTTTTCCCATCAAATGTGCCTAAATTCACATGGCAGTGCTGGGAAGTCAGTGAAACACCTTTCTGAGCATCTTCAGCAAAGAAAGTGGGTCAATGTTCAGACAGTCATTAATCTAACGAAGCCTATGATAATTGCAAGCAGTCAAAGTGTGAGTCTATAGTTATTCCCTTTAATACTAGATTCCCAGGATATTGACCCATCAGATACAGGGTTCTATAACAGAATGCTTATGTAAGTTCAATAGCCTGGTTTGTAAATCTTCTGGTCTCAGAAGGATACAGATTGATGATATTTGGTACTAAGTTCTCACATCAGCACTTACAAGGCATTGCTTAAATCTTTCCTGCCACTTTCTGTCTAGTCAATTGGAAAAATCTGTCCAGAGAGTAATTGCAAATTGCCCCAGATTGTCATTGAGTGATTTGCAGAAATACCCTTTGATTATAGTCCCAGTCAGTTTATATTATACTGGCCGTCATACTGCACCGAGAAAAATAAATAATTCCTCAGCTTTGGACAACCAGATAATTGGTGTAGTTTATTCAAAAAAATTATGTCTATTTCTGTAGGTGATCTTCAGCAAGGTTAGAAAAAAATCAATACTAATAAATCATGTTTCAATGGAAATATGATGGACCTACAAGGTCTGCTAGGCTGTATCCAAATGTTTATTTTGCTTCAGCAGGATAACTTTTCTTCAGGAGGGAAGAACAACACAATTTATGCTGCTTTCCTTCCTCCAAGTGTCCCAGGCCAGGCTTGATGGGGCTTGGAGCAAGCTGGGACAGTGGAAGGTTTCCCTGCACATGGCAGGGGTGGGCCTGGATGGGCTTTAAGGTCCCTTCCAACCCAAACCTGTCTGGGCTTTGATCCTCTCCTCTCCTCTCCGCTCCTCTCCTCTCCTCTCCGCTCCTCTCCTCTCCTCTCCGCTCCTCTCCTCTCCTCTCCGCTCCTCTCCTCTCCTCTCCGCTCCTCTCCTCTCCTCTCCGCTCCTCTCCTCTCCTCTCCGCTCCTCTCCTCTCCTCTCCGCTCCTCTCCTCTCCTCTCTTCTCCTCTTGTTTGTTTATGTAATTCCACTTCTACTCTGAAAATAAACTCATTGCTTTGAGGTTCCTAAAGGCAAATACAAACCAAAGAAACTTGTTGGCTTGGAGACCCATCAAAACCAGCCTCTCCTGGTTCCTCAGAATCCAAGTCTCTTGCTTATAAATGTCTTTGAAATGCCCAGCAACAAAAAAACCTCAGTGCTTTTAACCTTGTGTTTTAGATTTGCTCAATGTCTGATATTTTTGAAATAATTTTGCAGATGTTCTTTAACTGTAACATACTTAAAAATGTAGTTAAAAAAGAGAGAGAAGAGAAGAGAAGAGAAGAGAAGAGAAGAGAAGAGAAGAGAAGAGAAGAGAAGAGAAGAGAAGAGAAGAGAAGAGAAGAGAAGAGAAGAGAAGAGAAGAGAAGAGAAGAGAAGAGAAGAGAAGAGAAGAGAAGAGAAGAGAAGAGAAGAGAAGAGAAGAGAAGAGAAGAGAAGAGAAGAGAAGAGAAGAGAAGAGAAGAGAAGAGAAGAGAAGAGAAGAGAAGAGAAGAGAAGAGAAGAGAAGAGAAGAGAAGAGAAGAGAAGAGAAGAGAAGAGAAGAGAAGAGAAAAGAAAAGAAAAGAAAAGAGAAAAAAGAAAACTCACTAAATAAAATCCTTGTGTCCAGTTCCCAGACAGACAAAGCCATTGCTTGGAACTGAAGCCTAAATTTGCCCAGTATTCAGACCTGTTTTGCTTGTGCAGGAAGAAAACATCTTTAAAAGAACCCATCTCCTAGCTAGAGTTGAACACACATTTGAGCTGCAGAAGCAGCAAAGCAGTCAAGCAGAGGTCTTACCATTTGCTATTGAAGATTTTGTTTCAAGTGAAGCTGGGAAACATTAATATTTCTCTTTGGACAGCTTTCAGTATTCCAGAAAGAAATGTTGAAGTAAAAATTGGAATATAAAATACTGGCAGAAAGACAGTGCACTCTGGAAAAAAAAAAAAGCCCTATGTCCCTTCAGTCTCTTATTTTATAATCCAGCATTCAGCAAATGCTGGAACCGAAAATCTGCCCTGACATTTGGAAGCCTCATGTTTGGTTTATTTTGACATCATCACAGGACCATATGCAGAGAGCCTGCTCTTGGCTGCAGAAATCACTGTTTCTGGGATTTATGAGATATTTTTAAAAGCTGCTTTGCCCTAACATATAAAAAGAGGCAAGCCACCAGATAAAGATGTGCACCTTCAGAAACATTCTGGTCTAAATACAAATATATTATAAAAAAATGACTTAGCAGAAAGGTTGATTCTGTTAGAATGTTGTGGATTGGTCTTCTTGCTTTATTAGGTGTCATAATGAACTGATGGGACTGGTTGACAATAAGAGAACTGTCCTGAAGCTTCTCCCTTCTCAGGTGCTAAAAATGTCTTGAAATAAATATAAATAACAACTGCAAAACAAATGAACATTTGTTATTTGATAACACTGGCAAGTAATAATAAGCAATAATCCTGGCAATTAATAATAAACAAACTGAACTCTAGGGATTCAATAATAATCAATAAAGCCACCATTTGGATATTATATGAAATTTGGATGGTATTTTTAAAAAAGAGAGAAAAAGGAGAAATTGCCTGTAGCTGAAGGTGAGTGAATAAATTAGATTAAATGGGCTAAATTATCCTTTTAAATATGGGCTAAAATACTTAAGGAACTACAAACTGGAGAAGAATTTTAAGAGCAGTTGAAACAGCAATTGTTGACCTTCCAGTCTAAAACACTCAGTGTTTGATCCTGAGCAAGTTAGTGAAGGTGTTGCCTGCCACTTCTCAAACTTCAAACACCCACTTTAGACTTGTGAGGCTGTTTGTTACTTTTCATCATTTTCCTCAAAGACAGAGACAGTAAATACAAAATTTGCACAAAAGTTCAACATCATTTTCCATGCAGGAAAAAGAGAATAGTCCTGAGGTCTTCTGTTCCAGCCTTTTCATGATCTGTGTTCTGGTGGGGGTGATTTCCAATTAGCACAGTTACAGTGCAATAACTGTCCCCGAAGATTCATCTTGTTTCACCCCTGTGAAATTTAATTAGTAGGTCACCAGTACTCATGCTGTGAAATGGCTCTCAATTATGTTTTACTCCAAAATCACAGAATCATGGAATGGTCTGGGTGGGAGGGATCTTAAAGCCCATCCAGCACCACCCCCTGCCATGGCAGGGACGCCTCCCACTGGCCCAGGTTGCTCCAAGCCCCCTCCAGCCTGGCCTTGGACACTGCCAGGGATCCAGGGGCAGCCACAGCTTCTCTGGGCACCCTGTGTAAGGGCCTGCCCACCCTCACAGGGGACAATTTCTCCCCAGTTTCTAATCTAAATCTCTTTCTTTAATTTTAAAAGCATCCTTCCTTGTCCTGTCCCTCCATTCCTTGTATAGAGTCCCTCTCTAGCTCTCTTGGAGCCCTTTTAGGCACTGGAAGGGGCTTTAAGATCTCCATGAAACCTTTTCCTCTCCACGGTGAACATTCCCAGGTCTCCCATCCTTGCTCTAAAGTAGAGAAACTCCAGCCCTCAGGAAATCTCTTCTATTTCCTACCTGGCTATTTCCACAGGCATCCTCCAGTGCCCATATTCTGACAACAACAAAGAATTAGAAGCTGTTTGTGGGATTTTGACTTTTTTTTTTCTTCTACCTGAGAACAGCAAGAAGATGGCCATAGAGAAAAACAAAATCCCAGTATGAGAAAAATGATGTGGATTTCGACCAGAATGGTGGATAGGATAGAGAATGGGTGTTGATTTAGGCTTTGAGGTGGGGAATTCAGACTCCTCCAGGGATATGTGACAGGTATTTTACCAGTTATGGAAAACGCTGTCATGGTAACTGGAATGTTGGAAGAAGGAGGAGGGAAAGACTTAAGCCTTGGTCCTTAGAGATGAGCTTTGCTGACAGCCTCTTTGAGCACACCAAGTTGCCTCTGAGGGACTGCATGAATCCACATTTCTGGAAAACTGGCAGGAATGGAACTGGCAGAGTAGACGATGCTGCAGTGTCTGAGGAGAAAACCTGGACTAACGTGACAAAACCCCCAAACCTGAGAGAGCTTTGCCTAAGCTTTGATAAAAATCTGATACTGAGGGAAGCACAGAGTTGTCTGTTTTTGAACAGACAAATTCAGGTAGCAATAGGTGTTACTAGGATACAAAATTTCCTTAAAAATCTTTAACAGAACATGCCTTGACTTCTCGTTGCATCAGTGAAGAAATAGCCAAAGAGATTTGCCTGTTGTCTTCTGGCTTTGAAGTGCAATGTAATTTTAAATAGGACATGTTTCCAGTCATTAGGTAATTAAAATGAAAATTGAATACGAGACTGAGAAAATAATAAAAACAGAGGAAAATGGTAAAAATGGTTAGACAGAGCAAAGTTAGGAGCATGAATCTTTAGTTATCTAATTGCATTAGTTTTATCTGACCTATTTCTCAGCAAACACCCTACTCTTGAACAGTTCTGCTGAGCTGCAAGAGCTGCTTTCCAACCAAAGCCCATTAAAGACACATTAACCTGAGCCAAACCCAGGAGCTGAAACAGTGGGCTCGTTTCTCTGTGTCAGAATACCTCAATAATTGTGAATCATACTCTAAGCTGACGAGGTAAGTAAACAAAATGAGAATTAAACCTATGAACCAAACAAAAGCTGCACATTCCCAGCAGCTGGAGCACAACAGCCTCCACTGCCTTTTCCTTTTCTCTCACACTTGCTGCTGTAATTTTTTGGCGAGGTCTGAGGGAGGTACATGGCAGCCAACATCCTCCCTGGAGGCACCGAGCATTTACCTGAGCGATGCACATCCCTTCTGCCAGCCTGGGGCCTGGAGCAGCCCCAGCTTTCCTGCTGGATGTCTGCACGGAAGGGGAGTGTGCTCCCAGCTGCTCCACGGGGCTGGCTCCCTGCAGCTGGGGCCAGGAGCCACAGCTGCGGGAAGTGGCGTGGATCGTAAACAATTAAGCAAAGGAGTTGTGGTTTTTGAAGCCTTCATCCCCTGAGATGCAAAGAGCCATCAGGCAGAAGCACCGTCCTTCCCCCCAGAGGTGTCTGGGAACCTGACGGAGCAGGTGGGTTGGTGCAGGAACAGGTTCACCCCCCTGGCACCAGTACCTGGTACCCAAATTGCTCTGACAGCCCGCTAGACGTGAGCCAGGATGTGTGACCCCAACGCCACTGGGAACAAATCCATGCCCCAAACCTCCGTGGGACAGAGAAGAAGCAAAGGAGAGGCTGAGCTGTTCTTTTGGCCTTAGGTTAAGCCAAATCATAGAACAGAATAGCTAATTTTGACAAAGGTCATCAAGACCAACCACCGACCCACATTCACCACTAAACCATGTCCTCAAGTGCCACATCCACAATGTTTTTTCAACAATTCCAGGGATGGTGACTCTACCACTGTCCTGGGCAGTGCATTCCAGTGCTGAACACTCCCACAAGGAATTTTTCCTCATATCTTAACCTTAACTTAAGTGAGAAAATATCTAGGGAGCTCCAAATCTGTACATGAACAGTGGATATTTATTTAAAACAAAAATATTATGAACAACTTTTGACTCCTACCACCAATTTTGAAACCTTTTATGCCTGGGCTACCAGGTGAGCAGCTTCACAGACCATTTGTTTAAACAGAGAGGGGGATGCACATTGTTGAGTGGATTTCACTGCAAATATTCCATACTGGAATTTCACAAGGTAATCAGATACAGACCTTGGAAGTTCCATGCTGGAGCTCAGGTCCTCAAGGGCAGGTCTGGAGGGAAGGGTCCTGCTGCTGAGGTGCCCTAAGGCAGAAGCAAGACGTGGATGGGGAGGGTCAGAGCAGTGGCAGGAAGCTGAAATATATGTGGAAATATCAGTGCCTTTTTTTCTAGATGTGTGAATTCTGAGCAACCTGGTCTAGGGAAGGGGTCCCTGCCCACGGCAGGGGGTGGAATGGGATGAGCTTTAAGGCCCTTCCAACACAAATTTTCCAGGATTCTGTTTGTTTCAAGGATTTGATTTGCACGATTGCATCTCAATAAATCCATAAATAAGGGAAGGGAACCTTCCATTTGGAAATGCCAAGTTTTTATATTAGTATTTCTCTTTGCCATGACAATACTGATAGCGAGGTGTGAAATTCACTGGTGACAGCTGATTTCTGCATCTCAGCACAACCACACGTTACAAATGGCAACTGTTAATGGGGAGGGGGGATAGGGGGAGAAGGAAGAAAAAAAAGAAGTAAAACTCGTTGTAAGCAACATTTGTTTGTGTCTTTTATTGTGTTCCACTTGACACCAATCCCACATGGAATTAAGTACATGCTGCACATAAAGCACGGGATTAGTCCTGCTGCAGAAAAAAATTATCCAGCTGAAAGCTACACGTAGCTGAGAACACTTTATAACTGTAGAAATGTCCAAGTGCTTTCAGGCATGAGTTGTTTTGTAAATTAAATTAGGTGTTGCCATTTCCACTTAGAGGTACACAAGGATTATTGCAAATTATTAGGAGAAGGATGCAAATAATGATGAATTTTGAAATCTTACACGTACAAGGTGAAACTGTGGACTCAGGGAAGTATATGTGAGGGCCTTTGGTGCAACAAGAATGTTAGCTTCCCTTCCCCTTTGCTTTCCCCTTTCCCTTCCCCTTCCTCTACCCCTTCCTCTTCCTCCTCCCTTCCCTAGCGTTACATTCCCGTATCTATTTTACATTCCACTATTCCAATGACAAAAATAATTCAGGGGACCAGAGCTTGATTATGATTCTCCCTGTAAACCCAACATTTCCATGTATTTATTTAATCACACTGTACGTTTCACAAAACCAATTGGAAGTATTTGTAAATGCAGCCTTCCTTTATAATATATACAGTATGTTAAGAACAGGAATCTAAAATTGATCTTTTCCAGCTCTGTTCTATCTTTTCCTTGGGATTTTTTCCATTCTGTGCTGTGCATCATCTGATGGTCTCAGTGACAATCTGCTGTCTCGCCTCTGGCATTGCAAAATCAAAGAAGAACAAATTTATTCCTGTTTATTTTAGTAACAACAAAACTTTCCACTCCAAGCTCTACATTTTTTACTCTTGAAGGTGATGTATGAAGCAGGGAAAACAGCTCGACTTTCAGATACTCAGCAGAGGTTATGCTGGCAGTAAACAAAATCCTTTCAGACCTCTGCAGGAAGAGAGCTTGATGCAGAATTCACTGGGGAAAAGGTACCTGGAATAGAGGTTGTGATCAACAAAACTGTAGTTCCCAGGTACCTTAAGGAACGTGAATGAAAGATGATATGGAAGTATTTGGAATTGCAAATCATTGTTCCAAAGTGGTTTCCTGCTCTGCTGTTTGCAGTATCCCTATCACAGAGCTGTAAATATTTACTCACCTCTTACAAACGCAGTAATTATCACGTTTCCAGTTTCACATGGCAGCTGGAGTTTGCTTTCTGCAGACTAAATATATATATTGTCATTGTATGTTGTTTGCATGTAGAGGGATTTTTTTTTTAAACATGGAAGATTTGTCTAGCATATTACTCAACGGGGTTCTAATGTCTGAATTAAGGTGAAAAACGTAAAATATTGAGTATGGCTGTTCCTTGGACCCGAGGGAATGGCTGGAGCTGTCTGGGGAGGGTTAGGCTGGATATTGGGAAAAGGTTCTTCAGCCTCTGGGGAAGCACTGCCCAGGCTCCCCAGGGAATGGGCACGGCCCCAAGGCTGCCAGAGCTCCAGGAGGGTCTGGACAACGCTGCCAGGGATGCACAGGGTGGGATTGTTGGGGTGTCTGGGCAGGGCCAGGGCTTGGAGCGGATCACCCTTGTGGGTCCCTTCCACCTCAGGACATCCCATTCCCTTATTCTATTATCCTCTCAGTGTGTGAATTGAGCAAAAAAATGATCAGATAAATGCTCAAATCTGGTGGAAATTGCATTTGTAGCTGTAAAAGGATTTGCTGTTGGAGCCATTTCCTAAGAGGAAGAAACACTTTGCCTGAAGCTACTGTGACACAGAGCAAGGTCACCCAGGAGAGCGATTTTGGCTTAAGGGATACAATTTCAGTAGGATATCTTAGATGGGGCAGCAAAACTGCTGCAAATTCGTGAGTCTCTCCCCATTTCTAGAGCTTCAAAATATCTGAGAGGTGTTTTGCATGGTTTTTTTCCCCACAGGGAACAGTCCTTGAGGATTTCTGCTGGAATGAAAGGAGAGCCTTTGTTTTCACTGTGTGCTCTTGTGCATGTAGAGGCTTCCCATTCAAAGCTTAAAGAACACAAGATGTTAATTTAGAAATCGAATAATAGAAATCCCTTTTCTTCCCGACCCTTCAACCAGAGCTTCACAGCCTCCCTATAGACTGTTATGTGTGTAAATATGTATGTATGGACCAAAACCACTGGCCTATTTTTGATCTTCTGTGCCTCCCTCCATGAGAAATAATTTCTATTTGCTATTTTAATGCTTCTACATGAGTTTACAAATGGATTTTCCTTTTCCAAAATGAAACCTGACAATAGGATCACTGCTTTATCCAGGATATATGAAAAGGCAGGAAAGTGATTTCCTTCTAATACTTTCTTTGGATGTAGATGGTAAAAGAACACAAAATCCAAAAATTCAGAAATTAAATAAAAGGCAAAATCATAGAATCACTAGGTTGGAAGAGACCTCTAAGATCATTGAGTCCAAACCAACACATGAGCTTACAAAAATATTGGTGCAGGCATATAAAATACTGTGGAAGATGATGTGAAATGAAAAGCAAGTGAAAGACAAACTGTTTTAAATCTAAGAAATAGATTTCAAAAGCGTGTTTTAAGCTCGAGTAGAAAAAAAGGTTAACTGGAAGAAGAATTAATGGAATAATATCCAATTAATAAAGAATCATCCACTAGTTCAGCAGTTAGGGGGGACAGGTGAGGTCAGTTCAGAGCCAAGATGTGAGCTCCAGGTACCCACCAGTGTCACAACTACAGACTCTGATTCAGGGTCTCCATAGGGCCCAGGGAATGCTCTACACTGACAGCTTTATTGCACTTCTTAAAAAAAAAAAATATGTTTAATTTATGAGCATTTTAAGGGCTCTTTGTTTAAAATCGCAATCAGCTCTAATTTTGACCTGAAGCCATTCTGTTCTCTTCTGCAGCAGGACTGCGTGAGTTTCTAATGAAACTAAATGAGTTTCTTTTCACCATTCCTCAGGCTAAGCCTGTCTTCAAAGTGTCCTCATACCCAGGCACAAGAAATGTTTCATCTCAGAAGCTCTGCTTTGACAACTCTGATCCTTTTTTCCTCCTTTCCCCAAATTGGGATTGCTGTGGCAGCACAGGCTGGCCTTTTACACTGCATCCCTCTACCTGGCTGAGCAGAGCAAAGAGCGAGCAGCTCTTCAACTCACTACATCATTCTAAAACGCTGCTCTTATCAGCTTAATGCTGCAATAATTGTTCTTTTTGCCTGTTTGTGCCATGCTGTCTCTCTGACTGCAGGACAATCCCCTGGTTTTTCGTTCCAATTCTCTGGAAATGTGGCTGTTACAATGTGAGTTATCTCCACTTTATAGCGCCTATCACTCAGAATGAAGTTCAGTATCTGAACCCTGCAGCCTCCAGCACGTTATCAGCTGCCATCCAGGTAGGTCAATCATTTATAACACGTTTAACTCCAATCCTTTATTTTCCTTCATAAGTTGCAAGGTCACCTTAAACCCTGGGAAAGGCCTGAAGAGTGGTGGGGAGATGAATGAGCATTCGCTGTTGCCATAGGCTGCTTGTTTCCAAGCAGAGTGATACCTAAAATGCTAATAAATGGGATCAAAAGGCAAAGGGGTTCAGCAAGACGCTGCACTGGTCATTCAGATCCTTCTGTGCCAGGAGTGTGGGCCAAGGAAACGACACTGCAGCTGAGCACTGCTTTGCCCTGGGCTCACAGTTCAGGGAGCAGCTCTCCACAGCTTCCCTGGCTCCTCCCAGGACTCAGGGTAAAGCCAACAGCTTATTATTTTTAATTTAATGAGCAGCCAGATATTAACCCCTTGTCACTGTGCTGAGAAAGCTGTGTGCTGCAGGAGCTAATAATAAATGAAGCTGTATTGACAGTGAAATATATTTGTGTTATTTTCTACACTGGAAATTACAGGGTTTGGTGGTTCGGGGTTTTTTTTTTTGGTTTTAGGGTGGGTTTTTTGTTTGGTGTTGGGGTGGGGTTTTTTTGGAGGGTGGTGGGGTTTTTTTGGGTCTTTTTGCGTTCTTTTTTTGTGAACATTGTACCTGTGCTGGAAAGATGAGAGAGCAAACTGGCCAATTTTCCATGAAATGATTTTCTCGAAACTATCAAGAGTCGGTTAATCTCCGAAAGGACAAGAGATCTTAACAAAGCCTGGTATCTCAGCAGCACAATAGGGCTGAAAGTCACTGTGACAGCTGCAAGGTAAGGCACGCTGGAAGGAACAATTGATACATTGATGGGATCTAAATTAACTGTAAGTACTCGGGGAAAAACGTCCCGGCTGTCATTGCGAACAGCCTGGTGGAAATCTCTGCCCCGCGTTCCGCAATGATTAAAACCCAAACAAGATGTTACAAAGTGCTAAGCAGAGAATAGAGCACAGCCCTGGAAGTGCTGTAAGGCCATTCTGTAAATCAGTGTGGGAGCTCACCTTGAACCACACGCTCAGTTTTATCACCCCATCTTGAAAAGGATGTATCAGAAATAAAGAATAGGAGCTCTGAAAGTCTATCTTTTCAGAGAGATGGTTGGGTCAAACTCAGCCTTTGATTTATACCCTGTGCTGTCCCTTTGAAATCAAGTGATTCTCTGGGTTATAAATCACAAGGCAATATGACCTATTTAATTTAGTGAAGGGATGCATGAAAATGTTTGTGATGAAGATACACAAAACTACTGAGACCATGCTGCAGGCAACAGAGATTTTCTTTTCCCTGCCGAGCAGCCTTTGCTCTGAGATGACCAGCAATGCAGAAAAACAAATGCAAGTGTATCACTTTTAAATTGAGATAGGCAGTTGATACTGCCTCCAGATGAAATATATTGTCTTTCCCCAGCTTCTGCCACTTAAAAAAAAATAATTTGGGGGTGCAGGTGTAGAAGAGCAAGAGGATTTAAGGTTCCTAAGCAGATGTAAGGATTGAAAAGTTATGGTTAATTGATTTTGGAAAAATAGAGATTCATTGAATATCCTGAGTTGGAAGGGACCCACGGGGATCATGAAGTCCAGCTCCTGGCCCTGCACAGGACATCCCAACAGTCCTGCCCTGTGTGTCAAAACGAAACTCAAATGCATGTACAGGGACTGGGGAACAAGGATATCACATCACTGATTCAGAATGCAGAGGTAAGGTCAGGGAGCAATGAAAAAACCCCAACCACGAGGTGGTAACCAGGGCGACCTGGAACGGAGAACGATGTTCAGCAAGTTAGAGTCTTAGGCAACATCCTCCAATTCCTGCCACGGCTGGGTTGTGGCAGCAGAGAACACGGAGCAGAGCAGTCTGTGTCTGGCTGGGCTTCCAGCAGCCTCTGCAGCCCGTGTTTGCACTGCTTTGTAGCCAGTGCAAGGCAGAATATTTCAGCACTAATTAGAAGGCTGTGTGCTCCTGTGTTTGAAATGTCTGAACAGAGTCAGAAGCTCTCTCTAGTAAGGCAGAGTGAGCTGGTTATTAGTAATGAAGGCTGATCACAGGGGGAGATACTCAGCCTGTGAATCTAATTCATAATGGGCAGGAGAGCAGGGTTTCAGCAGGGGAGAAAAGGAACATTTCATTCTCTTGTCACATGTCCTGGCAGGGGAGAAAGCCCAAATGGAGCATGTCATGGAGACTCTGCAGCCCTGTGCAGGATGATGTGATTTACCAGAGACAAGAGGCACTTGGGGAGAGAAACAAAGACAAAAACTCCAAAGTCTGATCTCTCCTGCTTTGGTTAACAGATGCTCTGACTCATTTATAATGATGCTTCCTGTTCCTGTCACCACTGAGCCAGGGCAGAAAGGGACAAGCCAAGGCACAAACTTTGCCATCCCACACCACCCCTGTTATTTCCCTTGCCCCATCTGGGAGGGGTCATTGTTCTGATTGCCTTGACGTGGGTTCCTACAGCATAAGGAAATGTTTCCCATCCATGCTAAAGGATAAAGCATACTGGGCTTCATTTTCACATTCAGTTTAGTATCAGGTAGCTTAAAGCAGAATTTGATAAGGCTGTACATTTTGTTTTTCTCCTTGGTTTACTGCTTGGCTAAACTGTTGGATAAAAAGAGCAAGTATTCCGGTTTGGGTTTGCACTCAAGACCGTGCATTTCTCTCCTATTTTCCCATTAGGTCTTGGCTCAGCCACTTTTTATTCTGACAGGTATATTCATCACCTGAGTATGTGAACAAGGTTGGAGCTCTGGGCTGTGCAGGACGCTTGGAGGATCACTTGGATCTCTTGGAGTCACCAGTGTGGCTCCCTCCTGCAATGACACCCCCTCTCCCTGTAGCTGCAAAGAGGGACAGAACAATTCCTAGGAACTTGACTTTGCTCAGGGCTCTGCAGGGAGCAGGAAGCAGGAGAAGAGAAGCAGGCTTCCAGATTTAATTAGGGATGTAGGAAAGTGTTTCTCTTTCCATTGGAGGACTGTGATGTTCTGTCTGTGCAAATGGCCTTGGCTGTCAGGTGAGGATTTGCATGGACTTTATAAACTTTAATGATGCATTCCCTTGAGGAATTCCTCCAACAGAGCTGCTCCAGAGGTGAAGTAGCCCTTGTGATGTCCTGAAACTCTGTCCCTGGCCAGAGACAATTACACAAGTGCATCTACTGTGTGTGCAGAAAACTGTACTTAGCTGTTGCTTGATATCTCTTGGAAAATGGACAATAATGAACATTTCTCATGGTAATTGGTGTCTCCCTCAGTAGGGTCACGGAAGGTTGTGCAAGCTGTCTATTAACGGTGCATCTCAGCTCTTCTCACTCAGTGGGGAGCACATTCCACACAGACTTTTTTAGTGTTCAGGAAATATTTTAACTTTTCAGCAATAGTTTTATGAAGCCAAGCAGAGAAGTTTGCCTGACAATAATAATTGGTCCAGTTCCTAAAACCAGAAGCAATCTTGCCAAAATATTATTAACGTCAACACCTCTAAACAAACTTCTGGTTTGTCTCTTCCCTTCTCTTCTCTTTGGAACATTTGTAAGGAAACCCTGCCATCGTGCATAAAGAAATTATTTTCCTAAGGAGAGTTTTAGTGTCTTCAGCACAAGTATTTAGGGTAAGAACAGAAAGTATTTATCAATGTTATTACAGTGAACACAGCACTCAGACTGTGACAACTGAGCTCTTGAGTGAAGTGCAGAGAGAACAAACTGGAGCAGGTGCAGGCAATAAACCTGGCTGGGTCCACCTCACACTGCTTAAAATTCTTTATAGGACTGCTTTGTGAGTAAGATTTCAGGAGAAACAAGCAAAAGGTGAAAAATCTCCGTTATAAAAGTTTCAACACAATTTCTAGAGAGGGCAAGCATAAAAGTTTACAGTTCCCATAATGGCTTTCCGTGAACCAGACAAACCCTGGAGATTACGGGAAGGCAGGCATGCCAGGGTTATAAATATATTTATAGGAAGCACTGGTGCAGTGAGTAAATGGGCTGTTGCTCCCAGCAGGCTCCCAGGAGTGATCACACAGAAGCTGCATGGCTCCTCCAAGGGCAGCAATCCTGCCTGGCGTGTCCCACCCTGCAGGGAGCACTGAACTTTCGGCAGTCTCCGCGAGTGCCCTGCAGCACAGGTGTCGTGCAGGCTCTTTCTTCTCGCAGTAAACAACTCCTCTCCCCAGCCACAGACTCTCTCCCTGTGAATACACAAGCTACACGTGTTCCTCTGGAGGTCCTCGGGTGCACCTGGGAAGCAGCAAAGCAAGAGGGATGAGATGAGGAACTTTTAGCTCTTTTTGTGACTGTTATATGGGGATATCCCATGGAAAACTTAGCTCAGTAGGCTAATAATGTCCAAGTACTCGTTTTTCCCTCCTGATATCTTTATAGTATCTTTCCTGCATAGAGTGTCCACACAGCTAGACATTTATTTTGGGTTAACTATTCTAGTTTAAAGCTGGGGTATTTGCCTGGCAAGATTCCGGATTTAGGCTCCCTCTGAACTGCCTTCATCGTCAAATTGATGTGAAACAGTGAGCAGAGGCTGGGCACTGTCCACATCCCACTCTGGACCTGTGGCTGTGCCCTTCAGCACTGCAGCTTTGGTTAGAAAGAAAATAAAACTCACACTGCTACAGCCCCAAAAGAAATCTGTTTATACTGCCAGCCTAGACAGAGGGTCCCCACCAGCGTTGGTGACTCCCAGGGTGAGCAGCTTGGAGTGCTTGTACAGCCAAAGAGAAGCCTCCACATGGCAAAAAACCTTCTGGGAGCTGATGGACTACAGGAATTCACTCTTTTGTGGTTTTGGACAACATTTTGTGTCTATTTCTTTTCTATCTATAAGGAGACACAAGGCACAGCTTAGTTATTAAAATAAACATGGAATATTGTGGCAAAACTCTTTTCAGATCCATTTCTGGTAGGTCACGGTAAGGTCTGCATTGCTATATGAGCATTTCATAATCTCAGAATTATTTATCCTCACCACAAAACTTTGAAGTGCATTGATATCCCACATATTTTACAAATAAGGGAAAGGCAGGATTAAGTGCTTTGAGTTACAAAGCAAAATAAAATTAGATACCATTAAGTCTTTGAAAATCAGAAAGTAGTGTTGCTCCAGATAAAAATTAATGGGTCTCATTTAACAAGACAGTGATACTTATATGTCACATGTAGCATTTTCCTAGGAGTTTACTGCTGATAAAGAAGTCATTTCCAAAGCTTTAAGGATATTAATGAGCTACTTTGAAGTGCTTCAGAAGTATCTGTGTTAAAATAAAACTCAGCAGATGGGTGCAATGTCATGGAAAACTACTGGAGCATGGCAGTTTCTTTTAAAATATTTTTTTTAAACCAAAATTGACAATAATGTGACAATTGTTCTCAAAAGGTGTAGTGTATGTGATAAAGTAGAAAAACTGTTTCATCCATTATCTTTCCATAATCTGAACTGGGCTGTTTATGATCAGACCCATAAATCACAGGCTGCTGCTGTTGGTTTGATGGTTTGGGGTGAGGAACTTGGGTTAAAGGTCGCAGCTGCTGTGGTTTAATTTTAGCAGTTTAAAATGTAGGAGGCATGAATAACTTTGCCCACACAACCCCACCTACATGGTAAAAACACCTTGAAGACAGAGTTCTAGGAAGAACTCAGAAACAAGCAGAAGACAAAAAGAAAAACAATATGTGGAGAGACTTGTTTGCCAAATTAGAGCTGTAGGAAAGGAAAACAGGGCAGAGATGGAGAGATTACATATGGAAAACCCTCTGCAGTTTACAGATCCTCCCAATATCAATAAATCTTTCCGAGTCTGGTTTAAAAAGAATTGTGGTTGTGTGTAATCCTACCTCAGCAAAGCATTCTGGGACAGCACTCAGCCACTTCTCATCCATTAATTTCATTTTTTTCCCCAGTCTCTCTCAGTGGACCTCTTTTTGTTCTTTCCTTTTTTGCAGTGGTTGAAGAGATCTGTTCTTAATTAGTATATCAGCAGAGATTTTGCAGGTGAAACTTCTGCAATTCACACATTTGTCTTCTTCAGGAAGGTTATTAGACCCGAGCACAGATCATTTGTCTCCTTTTGCAGGCTCCTGACAAACCATTCTTTGTTCCCGATGGGACTGTGGGAATTGTAATGTAGGCAGAAAATTGACCCTGCGTGAGTGAGTCGGGGAGGGAGGGAATATATTTGCAAACAGTCTTAAAACAAGGCAAACTCCAATTTGCAACACTTCATAAAGCCTGAGAAATTGCCAAGGAAAAAGAGAAAAGGAGCTGCAATTTCTAAGTCATTAAAACCCCCAAATTACGGCTTAATCTGGAAATTATTTACCTTTGGTGTTGACCTTGCTTCATCCCTTCTGAGATCAGGACATTTGGGTCTTTTCTGCTCTGGAGCTTTGGAAGGGAGACAATAATTTCTTTTCTTTAGGCCGGTCTTTTTGCTGGGAATTTGTGGTTACTTTATGCAGAGGACGCTGCTCATGGATACATTTTGCTTAGGGAAAAACTCTCGAAAGCAGTGAGGTCTGGTTCCTATGGAAATTGTGCTGCTAGGTTGCTTTTCTTCCTGTTCTCATTTTCCTGGGCCTTGTCCTTGATATCTCAGACATGAGCAGCATCTGCTGTCTCAAAAGCTTCTGTAAAGCTTCTATAAAAATGATGACAAAACCAGAGGTGACATCTGGTCACAAACCTGATTTTGAATAGTTCAACACCTGGGCATTTGGACAGGCTGGGTTCATGGGACAAGGCCAACAGGGTAAAGGGACAGGTCGTGCCCTTGGGTCACTCCAAGCCCCTCCAGGCTGGGGCAGAGGGGTTGGAAATCTGGAAAGGGCTCTGGGATGCTGGTGACAGAGGCTGGACAGGAGCCCAGATGTGCCCAGGTGGACAAGAGGCCAATGGCCCCTGGGCTGTGCCAGCCCTGGTGTGGCCACAGGCCCAGGGCAGCAGGTGTCCCCTGTGCTGGTCCTGCTGAGGGACCTCGAGTGTCCAGTTCTGGGCCCTCGTGGCCAGAGAGACCTTGAGGGGCTGGAGCAGGTCCAGGGAAGGGAATTGAGCTGGGGAAGGGGCTGGAGCACCAGGAGCAGCTGAGGGAGCTGGGAAAGGGGCTCAGCCTGGAGAAAAGGAGGCTCAGGGGGGACCTTGTGGCTCTGCACAACTCCCTGACAGGAGGGGACAGCCAGGGGGGGGTCGGGCTCTGCTCCCAGGGAACAGGGACAGGAGGAGAGGGAACGGCCTCAGGCTGGGCCAGGGGAGGCTGAGGTTGGACAGCAGGAGGAATTTCTGCATGGAAAGGGTGCTCAGGCCTTGGCAGGAGGTTCCCAGGGATGTGTTGGAGTCCCCATCCCTGGAGGTGTCCCAGGAAGGGCTGGAGGTGGCACTCAGTGCTCTGGGCTGGTGACAACGTGGGGATCAGGCACAGCTTGGAGTCGTGATCCTGGAGGTCTTTTCCAACCTTAATAATTCTGGGATTCTGGGATTCTAACATTCTTACAGGTTCACTCAACTCCCCAATTCCTACAGAGGCATCGTCTCACTCTTGATGGCATACACACATTTTACAGGAAGCGTAAGCTGGCGGTGGTGACTGACCCTGCACATCCAACACCTGGAACTGTTACCTGTCCCTGTGGAGGGGAATTACAGGGTGCTGGTTGTCCTGCAGAAGCAGGGTAACACCACCCAGAGCCGAATAGTGTTCAATGACCTTTTGCCTTCAGAACTCTGCTTTTGCCCCAAAGTTACTCAATTTTAAGTTAAGTCAAGATTATTTTCAGTCGTAGCACTATTAATGACTGATACAGGTTTACTTACACCATTTATTCTTCATTACTGATCCCTCATGAATGTGTTTTCTTTCTGCCTCCTCACACTGGTATCCACATGGCAGGGTTGTATTTTTCCACAACACCTTTCCTCCTTTCTCCATCTCTTGTGTTTCTTGTGTTTCACAAGTAATTAGGATAAGAACAGAAAGTATTTTATCAACAGTGAACACAGCACTCAGACTGTGACAACTGAGCTCTTGTAGTGAAGAGAAGTGAAGAATACTCAGGGTATTCATTGAGGGTAACATCACAACAAAAGCGTACAAAAATAAAACGGGAATGTGGGATGAAGTAACAGACAAGTCCTTTTCAGATGGGTCCATTTTCCCCCCTCAGATGTTTGTCTGTACCTGGTACAATAATCAACAGGCAGCGGGCGTTCAAAGCAGTTTTGTGCTGGTTGAAGCAGCATCCCTTTGTTCCGTAAATTATTGTGGAGGAACTTTTGGAGGAGCAGAAAGTTCCTTGATGCTTCCTGACCTGTTCCATGGGGGCCCTTTATTTATTGCAGGTTGCCAGGTTACCTCCTGCTTGGTCACTGAAGTCACTTGACATGAAGCTTTTATCTGCCACCAAAAGGTTGTTGACCAGGCCATTTATTTCAGTAAAGAGTTCTTCTGTCACTCTTAGTCATAGCTGCATAAATGCTGCAATGATAACAGCGGGAAAATTTATCTCTTAAAGTGGCAACTGCTATTTCATCCCCTGGAGCAAACTGTCAGGATTCCTAAAGGTCTTGTATTAAATTGCAAATCCAGCACCATTGTGTCTGAATTCTAATTTTAGAGGCTCCTGTTACAAAATCTGAGCAAATGTGCATTCAATTAAGGTGAGGGTTTGGAACTTTGCATCTAAGGGAAGAAGCTTTTACAATTAGTTCAAAATTAAATCAGAACATTTCCAATCCACTTGTTCTGAAATATAGTCATAATAATTAAAAAATCATTAATGTGCTTTGCACTCTAGGGGCCTTTCCTTTAATATTGGATTTTCTGTGCACAGAAAGTTGAGGCTTGTTTGTCTGCTAAGGAAAAAAAAAAGGCAGCTGATAACCCAAGAACTGAAGTCTCCCATTTTTTCATTAAAAGCTGATCAGAAACATCAGGATTCCTTAACATCAACCCCTAAAGCTATAATTTAACTGGAACAAGCTCAAAATGGCTTTCAGCAGCCCCTAAATTAACACTTTGTGGTCGATTCCACCAGAAATGCTTCTTCCATAACATACATTTAACTCCCTTTTCTCCTTGATATGCAGAAGAATGGCAAGAAGTTTGACAAGGAGTCACTTGATTTGCTCAGTCCTGAATTTTCCAGGTTGTTCTCTAGTGTGTTGGCCAGGACTGCAGGCACTACAGCAGCATAAGATAATCCTTCACTCTGAGACAAAACTCAGTTCTGTAAAGTCCTACATGCCAGGGAAAGAGTGAACAGGGATCAGCTGTTCTCCACCAGTGCAAAACCTTGGGGGCATCCGTGGAAGCCAGGAGATGACAGAAGGGTTCAGAAAGCTCTTTCCTGCATTGCAAAGATCTCAGCTGAGAGGGAAATCCCAAAATGGGTGTTGGGGCTGTTTATCCCTTTATCCCTTGCTGTAATGCTCTCCCACTCTCAATCTCACTGCCAAAGGTGGCTCTCAGGTTTTTTCTTGATGGGCCAGACACCATTCCTGGTGATGTCCACAGGGAGATGTCCACACAGGGGGCTCTGACCCAGCTCCTGAGGCCATTCCTGTGGGAGTGTGGGGTGGGAGGCAGCCAGCAGCCTGTCCTTGCCTCTTCCCAGCAGTGCTCTGCTTCCACAAACCCTGCTTCAGTTACCGAAAAAAGCCATAAAAATGGCTTTTATTACACCAAACCCAGGTAAGTTTTACAGTCGAATATTAGGCTACAGAAACAACAAAATTAGGTGACTTATATATGTGGCAATAAATCCTTTCACAGGACTTTGAGTGAGCTATTACATTCTGCAGCCTAAATTGGCTCTATTTGGCTCGTAAAGGCAGGATGGAGCCTCATTTATACACATAACAAATGGAATAAATACACTTCTTTGAAAAATGGGAACCTGACAGTTTAATATATGTTGGTTTTTTTTTTTTCCAGGATATTTTAACTTCTTCAATAAAATTTCATTAAGGTGACACATCTACATACAGGTACATGCACAGGTAAAGACAAAAAGGATTAAATTAAAATTCCTGTTGGTTTATTTGCACCAGTTTCAACACAGGCTTATTCTCAGAATGATAGTTCCTGCACACAGTTGAAAGAACGAGCTAAGCTCTCCTGCTCTCATGTTTTTTTGTCAGTTAAATGTCATAAAGAAGAGGTGAAATTCCAGAATAAAGCTCAGCTCTAATTAGTGCACTGATTTGAACACTGCGTTCATTCTCTGCTAGGTTACAACTTTCTAAATGTTCCAAAGCAGATGCACCTCATGATTCCTCTGCCACTTGCTCTAATGCACAGAGCACTTTACCCCTCTGAATTGGCACTTTAAATCACTCTCCTGGCTGCTGCTCTTTACATGCACACACGCACCACGCTCTGGAGCTGATCCGATCAGGAAAATCAGAATCACTTCTTCCTTCCCCCTCCAAATGCCCTCTACTGCTGCAGAGCCCTGCTTCCACATTCTTGATTACCTGTGTCTCACAGAACAGCAGCACTCAGTACAAAACACAGGGATGTGCGCCAAGAAAAAACCAAAACAAGCTTAAAACCGGCCAATTTTGACTAAAATGACAAGTTTGCTTTGCGTGATGTTTGATAATGTTACAGTAGGTGAAAATGGATAAATATTTTTACTCCCTCAAAGTTTAGAGTTTGGTTTTGGTTTCTGTTGGGAAATTTTTTAAAGTTATGAGCTGCAGATATAGAATTACAGAGTTACAGGATGGTTTGGGTTGGAAGGGAACTTAGAGATCACCCAGGGCCCCCCCTGCCCCGGGCAGGGACACCTCCCACTGTCCCAGGTTGCTCCAAGCCCCGTCCCACCTGGCCTTGGACACTTCCAGGGATCCAGGGGCAGCCACAGTTTCTCTGGGCACCCTGTGCCAGGGTCTCTCTTCCCTCCCAGGGAAGAATTTCTTCCCAATATCCAACCTACTCTTTTTCAGAGAGATGCAAACTTATGAATTATTAGGTTGATGTCCATTATAAACTTGCTGAATGGGAGGGGGGGAGAAATTAATGTTTCTCCGAGAAATTGTTTATTAAAAGTGGTCATATGAGGGCTTAGAGCCCCTACTCTCTGAATACTCTGCAGCTGCCACTCTCATTTTTTCCAAAATCAAATCCGAACTGCAGCACTGCTCCTGTATTTCTAATCAGCATAGAAATCCAACATCCTGCCCGTTTCCCCTGGGACTAATTAAGAAAAACATCAAAAGTAGAGTGACTTTAATTAGCAATTTATGCAGCGTGGTGTTGTCATTAGCCTGCCCTGTAAGCACCACCCTCCTCACAGCCATAATGATGGGGTAAATGGAGCTGTCCATACTGAGCCTATGGAATAATCAGTTCCAAAGGCAATTGCATTTCACAGGAATGCAGTGGGTCACTGTCTGCTGATCCCAACAGCCTCACAGAACTCTGAGCCCACCTGCTCTGAGACCATAGGTGTGAGTTTGTCTCTGTGAATTGGAGTGCTGCAATGAACTCTCAGGGAAGAAGTTAAAAAAATCGCAGTTGATTAAGAAATCTTATTATTAAACGTTTCTAGATTTAGTCAAAGGATTTCTTAAATCAACTGTGAATTGGAAAGGAAGATAGAAAAAAAATCCCTCTATGAAATAGAAGTATATGAATTTTCCAGGGATGGGGCAGCCACAGCTTCTCTGGGCACCCTGTGCCAGGACCTCACCACTTTCACAGGGGAGAATTTCTTCCTAATATCTAACCTAAACTCAGTGTGAAGCCGTTTCTCCTTGTCCTGTGCCTGCAGTTCCTGATGAATTGTCCCTCTCCAGCTCTCCTGGAGCCCCTTTAGGCACTGGAAGGGGCTCTGAGCTCTCCCTGGAGCCTTCTCTTCTCCAGGTGAACATCCCAAGCTCTCCCAGGCTGGCTCCAGAGCAGAGGGGCTCCAGCCCTGGGAGCAGCTCTGGGACCTCCTGTGAACCCTCTCCAGCAGCTCCATGTTCTTCCTGTGCTTATGGCCCCTGTGCTGGGGCAGCTCTGCAGGTGGAGTCTCACCTGAGAAGGGCAGAGGGGCAGAATCCCCCCTCCCCTGCTGCCCACACTGGGGGATCAGCCCAGGGCATGGGGAGTTCTGGTTCCAGCTCACATTTTCAGCACCTTGAAGATCCTACACCTTTGTTCATGTCTTTCCAAAGACTTTTTTCTCTCACAAAGTCATAGCTCCTCTCATTCCAGAAGACCTACACTGGTTTGGAACAGGGTTCTTGTCTCAAAGCCCACAAACATTCATATTTGTATGTGCCATTGTACAGCCAGCACGGAGCTGTTCCAATCAGCCAGGGGTAATTCACATTCACCAACAATACTCACAAATATTGCACAATGTCACAAAGGATCAAATGCAAATGCACATTTTTTCACAGTCACTGAGAAGCATTTAAAAAGAAATTAAACAGCAGATCTCATCTTCTCCCAAATATAAATATGCAAACTGATGCAAATTGCTTGCTCCTGACCCGGGAACACGATGGCCAATTGCCTGACCTGTGTTCACAAAACAATATTTCATTTCATTGGCTGTTCACAGGGAGTTCATTTGAAAATTTTGTGGCATCAGGATAAAATCAGAATGAGCATATGCTCCTCAGAGCACTTCAATCACTTCTGATTTCCTAGGCAGTGTCTGTGCCTACCAAAGCGTGAAGCCTGGAATACATTAGCAAAGTATTAATTATGGTTGAAATCCTCAAACAGATTTCAATACTTAGCTGTCACCAAAGTGGTGGCAGGAGTCATCCTCTAACAAAAACTGTTGTGTAGCACCAAATGTGGTAAGACACCTATTATTTCTTAAGGAAAGTTGTAAAAATATATATATATAAATCATGTTGTATACTAAATAGAAGAACAAAATATAATAATAAATCTGCTAATTGGAAGAGGGTTTTGTAAATGTGACACGAACTAAATACAGACAGAGAATCACAGAATGATTTGGGACTTTAAAGATCATCAGCTTCCAAACCTCAGTTCTATTTCTGCACCTCTACTGAAAACAAATCCAACACCACGTTCTAATCCCATTATATACATATATATAATATTAATCCACAAACTTACCTTTACTGCAAATAAAGTCCAAACAGAGAATAAAATTATAATTTTCTCATGTGCAATGAGAAATTCCTTCCTTCTGGAGGTGCCTGGAATTCCTTTGTTGCTTCCTGGTCATGCTAAGGGTCTCAAAATTGAATAATAAAAATAATAAAAAGCTGCCGCATTTTCAATATGATGTAAGTTACTATCAATTCTTAGGTCTGTCCAGTTTAAATAATAATGACATCAATAAAAATAATAATATCAATACTGATAACAACATCAGTGATTTTAAAACACGACAATCACTTATCAAAATATTACTGTCATTTATGATTATGATTAAGATGATGATGATGGTGATTAATACTATTACTGCTGGTCTAATAAAAAGTGTCCCTGCCCATGGCAAGGGGTTGAACTGTATTATTTATTAAAACAATGTACATGGGTTATAAAGGGTGTTTTCCTAACATAGCCCATGGATCCTGGAAGAGATTTCCCAATAACCAGCCAAAAAGCTTTATTTCAGTACTATGAAATGCTTTCCTTCCTTTAATATGGAGAGTTTTCGACAATCTAATTTTTCTACAGGTTAATCTAAACTGGATATAAATTATTAACAATGGTTTATTGGGATATGATCATGGAACTGTGGGAAACACATTCCAGTACCTGACATGTGCTTCAGGCCTTCCTTTCCAGCAAAGAGCTGTTAAAAATATTTTATTAAGCATGTTTGAATGTTGTAACAATCTCCCACAGCCACTGTCATTATCCTCTTGATTCCCCATTGCCTTAAACCAGCAATTAGTAGTTGATGAGAAACGTCCAGGAACAATAATAGTTAAAGATCAATTAGGGATCCATGAGGCTGAGGAGATTAAATATTTATTAAAATAACAACAACCTTTCAAATAATAGTTCAAACTTCATTACTTTAATCCATTCTGGAGCTGCTATTTTCTGCCTCACTTCCCTGTAATTGCAAACTGCACCAGTGACAGGGAATGTCTGGCACCAAAGTACATAAAAACATAAAGTGTTTATGTTGCAGTGACAGCACTGAGATTTTGTAAACAGATTGGAACAGGTTTATTTTTTATTTGCCTGCACATTTCTAAAGTGGTTTTCTCGTGTGAAGTGACAAAAATCTCCCACTTAGCTAAGTTTAACTGGAATTTCCAGCATGGATCCACAACGCTGCCTTTGCAGACGGATGGACAAACGACCACAGGCTTGATGTTCTCTTCAGCAGCAGACCTGGAGAAGGGAAATTGGGGAGCTGGGGGCGAGGCAAGAAAGGTTTTTGCAGAAGGAACAGAGCTTCCCTCTGGAATTCCGTGGGAAAAAGGACAGCTGGTGGAATGTTTCTGTGGAAGTGCCGTGTGGTGACAGGAGTGGGAGCTCTGCTTGCTGTCCCTGCCTTGGTGACAGTGGGGGGGGAGGCATGCAACCCACTCTTTCTCAAGCACATAACACAAAAACGTCTCTAATTCATTTGAAATGGTGATTTAAACCAAACCCTGACAGGATTTGGGGCCAACAGGTACAAGTTTTGGCATCTACAAAGGCAAAAGACGAAACAACAATTCATTGGCATGGCCAAAAGGAAAGAAAGGGAGCATCTTTAAGAGAGCACCCAGCTCCTGACAGTAAAGTTGGATTTGATCCTTGTGGATTCCTCCCAGCTCAGGAGATTCTAGAGTGTAAAATTCAATGAAAACATTCTTCAAAATGTTCAAGCAAATGCGAGCACACAGCCTGTGGTGGCTGGAGAAGGCACCAGGGCACAAGGGAAGACCTCACACTCTGGAGCTCCAGACCAGCACCCAGGGACTGTGGCAGCAAGGAGTGAAGGTGCCACAAACCCATCACTCCCTTTGGGCATGGCATGGTGACATGGGTGCACCAAGTGCCATTTTTCCAGCTTTCTAAATAAACAGTTTTCTATATAAATTTCCTTAAGTGTTTTATGTACCGGGTTTATTGTTTTATACAGTGGGTTTAGCATTCTGTATCACATTTATTCTCATATATTTTTATTTTATATGCTGTTTCTACTGGTTTACATACAGTTTGACATAATTTTTTCGAGTGTTTTGTTATACTTTGTTGTACCCCTCAGCACAGCAGGGACAGGAGCTCCTGGAGTTGAGCAAGGGCCTGGAGCATCTCTGTGCCCAGGGAAGGCTGAGGGAGCTGGGGCTGCTCAGCCTGGAGAGGAGCCCCAGCTGAGAGGGGCCTCAGCCCTGGGTGTCCCTGGCTGGCCCTGGGTGTCCCTGTGTGTCCCTGTGTGTCCCTGGGTGTCCCTGGGTGTCCCTGTCTGTCTGTCTGTCCCTGTCTGTCTGTCCCTGTGTGTCCCTGTCTGTCTGTCCCTGTCTGTGTGGCCCTGTCTGTGTGTCCCTGTGTGCAGGGGGCTCAGAGCAGCCCCAGGCTCTGCTCCAGGCCCAGCAATGGCCCCAGGCCCACGGGCAGGGCCTGAGCCCAGCAATTCCCCTGCACAGGGACACAACTTCTGCCCTGGGCAGTGCCAGCGCTGAGCAGAGCCCAGAGAGGCTGTGCAGTCTCCTCCTGGGGATGTCCCCGAGCCCTGGGGACACTCTGCTGTGCCCTGTGCTCGGGGATGGCCCTGCTGAGCAGGGATGACACACTGGGGTCCCTTCCAACCTTACTCATCCTTTGATTTTGTCTTTTATTTTTTTAATAAACGTATATCCACGTGTTTGATGATAAATTTTGGAGAAAGAGGGGCTTGACTTTGTTATATTTGTCCTAAGTCCTTTATTCATTCCATTTGGGGGAGGAAAAAAATATGGCAGAACTGAACACTGAAGAAATTACTCTGTCATCAGAACAAGGTTAATTTTTTCTATAAAAACTCAAGTTTAACAGCTGCTTAAGCTGATCATTGAAAGAAGCAGCAGTGATTTCAAATGCTTTTAGCATTTGACAAAACATTATCCTCAAGTTATTCTAACACTCCTCTCTAAAGGTTTCTTATCAACTGCTGCGAATGGAGGCACCCCCAGAACTCTGATCACTTGGAGAATTATACTTAGAACATGTGAAACTATTTATGCCAATATAAATATGGCTAATGGATTTGGTTTAAACAAGTTTCACACAGCAAATCTTTTTCCTTTTCATGCCCAGCAATTCTACCCCTGATCTTTAAACTGCACTGTGTTTCTCTTGCTGGATCCATACCTCAGGGAAAACATGCTAATCATCCTGCTCATGCTTCCCCATGTTCTGAACTTCTTTCCCTCTGTCGCTTCCATGCATGATTATAATTTGATGATAAGAGAAACAATTTAAAACTGCAATTATGAAAGCATTTCTTTGTTAATTCCCTCCTGGCTAAATGACTTCCTCTCACGCTAGGAAGTCAAACATCTGACAGCACGGCTGAGCCCCAGGAGCTTCAATTTCCATTCACAAAAGCCTCTTTTTCAGCTGCCTCTCATATTCCAGTTGGAATTTAGACTGATTTGCTCCCTCTTTTACTTATGGATTCATGGGTCCCAGAGAGACTCAACCTGGAGCCAATATTTCCAACCCTGCTGAACCTCTGACTCCGTGTTTGAGTTGACATTATGAGGTGTGTGTTTTATGAACTGGGTAGAGGAGGAAATGAACCCTTTTGGGGCTGTTCCTCTGGGCACCATCTGGCTAGCACAGAGACGGATCAGCGCAGTGCTACCAGAAGGGTTAGGCAATAACAGCAGATTACATTTGGTGGGATAAAATATTACAGAGCAGCTCAGAAATTGTCCTATCAATACTGCAATATTGCAATGAGACAGTCAGGAGGTAGAACACGGGGTGGAATGAAAAATCCTGTAATTGTTGCTTTCCTGTAGGTAAAATGATGAGCTGTGGTGCTGGTTCTGCAGTTCAAACATAGGTTAGAGGGTGCAGGGAGGTGACTAGGTTACTTTTATTCTTTCTTTTTCCTCTAAAATCCTGCCCACACCAGCCATAAAAGAGAACAGAGAATAACAGCAGTGTTAACATAGCAAGAAATAAAAATTATCCTCATTTATCTCCTCATCTTTATTTCACAGTCGTGAGCAGATACCAGTGGATAACTTGCAACAAGTACAAAATTATTGTGGTTTCTGCTAAAAATATGTAACTTTGATTTAAAGTAATTTGTTTAACAGCCTAATGAGGTTGACATTTGAAGCAGGTTCCTGCCATTTCTGTTCCTTCTGGCTTCACTGAGATAAAATAAAATTGTGGCAGGTGACTCATAAAATGAGCTGACCTGCCAGGGCAGAACAGACCCACGGAAATGTCCGTGTGGATGATGGGATTTTTGATCTTTATTGGATACTTTGGCGAGTTTTTCAGCACTGCTTGAGTTGGGTCAAGGCCACAGTGCCCTGGAAGGACACATTCAGGGTCCCATGAGGGGACATGGGGTGTAGGGGTGGGGAGGGACAGGAGAGACACTGTAAGTGTGACAGAGAGGGGAGCAGTGGTGGGAACGGGGCACAGCTCAGGTCCCTGCAGGCACAGGACAGACGTGGAGTCACGAGCTGACACTGGGAAAGGATTAGGCAAAAATACTAGGAATAAGCTGGGGACAGCTTGGCTTTCCACAGATGAGCAAACCACACCAGAGAAGAGCACCTACAACATGAGCTGAGGTGGTGGGAAGGATGGGATCAGAGAGAAAATGGAAACATGAGCTTAGAGAGAGGGGAAAATCCCATTGCTTGTGGAGGAGTTGAGGAAACACCTTTAGCTGTGGCTGACCCACCCCTGGAAGTGTCCAAGGCCAGGCTGGATGGGGCTTGGAGCAACCTGGGACAGTGGGAGGTGTTCCTGCCCATGGCAGGGGGTGGCACTGGATGGGATTTAAGGTCCCTTCCAACCCAAAAAATTCTGGGATTCCATTAAAATCCTCCAGCCTATACGAGACTATAGTGGCTCTTACACATCACTTCCCTAAAAAACCTGAATGCCTTGCTTCAGTAAATGGGATAATGATGGGTGAACACCCAGCATTTCAGAGCAGGATTGTCAAAATCTATCCTTAGAAGAAGAGAGAAAAATTCTTCCATAAATCTGAAGTTGTAAGGACAGTCCTTAACGAAGAGGGGTGAGAAGACATCAGGCAGGGGACACACAAAGAAAAACTGAGGGAGATGAATGGGAACATGTGAAAAAACATTTCTCACATTATAGAAGAACCTGCGACCTAAAAGGATTTTTAAAAATATATTATTTGTGGCTGAAGTGTTTTGCTTAAAATTTGTATTTGTATTTAAAATTTCATTTTTTGAAAGGTCTTTTGATTTCTATGACACAGGTTTGTTATTAAACATGCCAATAAAGGGAAACTGCTGATATAGAAGTGTCTCTGGGCAAAGTCTGTGCCAGGAGGAAATGGCAGAAGGAAGTGCTGAGAGGGATTAAATCAGGGGGTTCCAGGAGGTTTGGGAGGAGCAGGACAAGAGCAGAGCAGTAGGAAATGCCTGACATTTCTCTGGGAAACAGAGGGATGCTGTGTGCTCTGCACTGGCCCCGCATTAGGCTCAATGTTGCCATGAAGAACCATCACACACAGTGTAATATCTTATGTCTCTTTCTCTTGACCTGACCCATGACTGTGAGCCTTAAAGATAATGAGATCTGAGATAAGGAGGTCTTTTGCCTCATATCTGTCTCTTCTCATCTCACAGAGTCCTGCTCAAAAGGTCACAACACAGATAACAGCCTCTGCAGGAAGACCTGAACTGTTCATTTGGGCTCCTCTTATTTCTCATCCCGCTGACAACTTTATCAATCCATAATGTCCTCTGCAATAATGTCCTCCTCTAACCAGCATATTCGAATAAAAATTGTTTTTCCTTTGTCTAAAGATGCTGTGTTTAGATTTAATCTGATTTCAGTTCAAATTCACGTTCACCCTGTTTATGTTTTTGGATTTTCTTTTTCATGACCTGGGTCACCAGTCTGCTGCACCAAATCGTGCTGTCAAACAGGAGACGATGGAAAAATAAGTTCAGTGAAGACCTCCAGAGTAATTTTTGCAATGAAAAATAAAGAGGGAAAAACCTATCTTAAACCATCTAAATTTTAAGTGGTTTTCTATAAGCGTTAAAGTGAATTAAATTAATTGCAGGAGTGATTACACTTGACTGAGATGTGTTGGGAAGGTTTTGGTCATGGAAACACCTTGATGCACCTGAGGAAGATGAATGCCTGGCACAGAGGGATGCTGAAAACAAACCAAACTGCCAAACCAAGCAATTCTTTGCCAGCCTTTCCAGGCTGGGAGCCCCGTGGAACTGCCACACACTTTGGTCCATCACCTCTGTGATGCCATCAGGGGCCGATTCCCAGCCATGGAGCTGAGGGTGTTTCCACTGCTTTTGCCACGTGGCTCTGAGGTGACAGCTGAGGAATTGCAGGGACACACTTCCTCAGCTCTGTGTGCCTCTCTCTTGCAAGTAGCCTTCTTAATCTTCTGCCTTTTTATCACCCCACTCAATAATTTCTCTCGAGAGCACAAGTGTCTGCCTTGTCCTTTAATGATGTGTCCAAATGGGGAAATCGATGGCATTAAATACTCATGGAATGGGATGTAAATAAGCAGCTATAAACTTACGTATGGAGCTTTTAAACAGCTTTTCAGCCAAAGATGCACCAGAAGAAGTGGGATTTTTTTATATGGGTTATTCTTCCCATTTACAGAGCACTTTGAAAAACCGTACTGCTTTCCTCAGTATTTCGGGAATGTATTTAATTGCAGTTTGCTTGTAGAAAAGAAAAACAAAGAACAAACGGGAAAAAAAATCACATTTAAGGAAGTTGAATTAAAATTCTGCTCTTATAAAATCTTATAGAATGGTTTGGGGTGGAAGGGACCCTAAAGTCCATCCAGTGCCACCCCTGCCATGGGCAGGGACACCTTCCACTGGCCCAGGGTGCTCCAAGCCCTGTCCAGCCTGGCCTTGGACACTTCCAGGGATCCAGGGGCAGCCACAGCTTCTCTGGGCACCCTGTGCCAGGGCCTCCCCACCCTCACAGGAAGGAATTTCTTCCCAAAATCCCATCTAACCCTGCCTTCCTTCAGCTTAAATCCATTCCCCCTTGTCCTGTCACGCTCACTTAATTGTATTTTCTTAGAACAGTTGGAACCAAACTTTAAAACAAAACTAGACTCAAAAGATGATAAATTAATAATCCATGTAATTGACAATATTATCATATTTTGCCAGGTCTTGCCTTCCTGCTGGCAAAATAATTCTAAGCAGAGGCACCTGGTGATGAAAGAGACCCGTGTCACATTCTATTTGTGGTTTATTTGGTTTTGCTATTTTAAACACATGCATTTAATTGCTTCAAACAGTGGGACTCCAACATTATTCTGGTGCCTACTGAACAGTTAAATTGATCAGAGCACTGAGAATTTGTATATGTTTTTAAATCAACCTCCTGGCAAATTTCCTTTGCCTTAATGCTTCCCCATTACCCTTAATTAAATGCTTTTCTTATCCATTGCCTCCCAAATTACATCACTAACCCTTCTCCTTCTCACGTTGGTAGGGCCTCCAAAATTCACAAAAATTAATGTCTCCTCAAGCTTTTAACCACTTTGGGCAAAATTCAGCACACATGATTCCATGGGGAGCAAACGGGGCTGTGCCAGGAGTGAGTTTGGCTGCTAGAAATTACTGAACAACCCGAGGACTAAACTGACTCTGCACTCTGGTTTCTTTACAAATCTGATTTCTCCAGCAGTGCTGAGGAAGATAAAGCAGCAAACCCCAAATGCTGAAGGTGTTGTGATATCTGTGAGGCAGAGCCTGCCCTCAGCTCACATCCACAGCTCCCAGGGACAAGGATGGGAAGTCTGCCGTGGGCCAGGAATAGTCACAAACCTCTGTGTGTTGGGTGGTTGAGGCATCTATTTATCTAAAGATATTTGAAGCTCTTCCCCTACAGACGTTTTTACTACCTGGAGTGTGTGTTGGGATTGAATTACTACTGCCTTATTTGAGTTTTATGCTTTTGTAATGGCATTAAAAGCAAAACTTACTCCGCATAAACCCAGAGAAAATTATGGTGAATTAGGCCAGATTCACTTTTTGGTGAATTGTGCTCTTTAAAATGTGGGAAGAATCTGAGTATGAAGGAAGCAAACTGCAAAAATTAGGCTTCCCCCCCAAAATTACATTTTCTCTCTCTTTTTTTTTTTAAGGTTTTTTGTTGTTTGTTTGTTTTAACTCCATAGCGTTTTGAAAAATACTGGCTTGGAAACGTAAAACCAATCACACTGAAAGCTTTACTTGGACACTGAAATACATGTGTAACACAATAGTTGGGAAAGCAAAATGCCCAGGAATCAACACGCCCAATTAATCTTGAAACATTTCAAGCAATCAATTAAAAACCTTTTAAGGCAACACCTTTGGATGCAGCAGAGCACTTCAAACATCAAAATTGCCTGTAGACAGATTTTTCTGAAGCAGAAACCTGGAAATGTTCTTGCTAAACTACAAACAAATTGCTTGAGGTTCTGGTAGCCCAGAATGACACTGGGGATAGGAGGGGCTGCGTGACACGGTCCAAGAGCAGGGCAGGAAGTGTGACAGCTGCATTTGGGGGCACTTGGGCACAATCTCCTCCAGAAGGCTGTCAGCAAAACCAACCTCCTCGCTGGAATCAAATTACCTGAAGTGCATCGTGCAAGAGTTGGCTCCATTGGTTCTTTAATATAATCAAGTGTTTTGAGGGCCCAAAATGCTGTTGTTTTACGAAATTCTATGTATTCCACTTTGGAATTTGCTGTTATTTGAAAAAATTATTCCTTGGGAGGATTCCACCTTCACTGTGTCACACACAAAAACCTGTCATTGAAGCAAATGGCTTGCTGGGATTGATTTATAGATACTATATAATATAACATAATGACACGTAACAAAATTTCATTACACGGCGAGGTTAATTTGAATTATGATTTGTTCTCCCTGCCAGGCAAAGGGAGATGCTGGTGTTCAGTAACTGCTGCAGTATGTTACCCCAGATTTCAATGGACTGCAGCATCCTGAAAAAGCAGCAATTGACTCTCCTGAAGAGAGAAAGCCTGAGTGATCTCCAAGGTTTTATGGGCATGGGTTGTTTAAAGGTAATTGCTGCTGTATAAGCTGGCAATCTGCTACTTCAGAGCAGTTAAAGAGGCAGCAGTGCCTAGAGGGAATTGAAGAAATTCCTCAATTGACGCACGCCCCATCCCTGGATGTGTTCAAGGCCAGGTTGGATGGAGCTTGGAGCAACCTGGGTTAATGGAATGTGTCCCTGCCCATGGCAGGGGGTGGCACTGGATGAGATTTAAGGTCCCTTCCAAACCAAATCATTCCAGGTTGGTGATTATAAGAAAAATGGAGTGGAACAGGGATCATGTTTGGTATTTGGTGATTTGTTTCATTGTGGGGAAAGGAAGTGGTTGCAAGGCAAGAGTCCCAATGCACAAGGGCAAAATCTCACAGGACACTCCGGTGGTTCCTGCACACAAGGCTTTGTGGCCCTGCAAGGACAAGAGTGCTGTGCTGTCCTGTTGGGAGTTAAATCATGGAATCAAGGAATACCAGGCTGGAAAGAATGTCAAGGGTCATCTGGTCCAGCTGCTCTTCGTCTGGACAGGATGGCCCAGCACCCCAGCCAGACAAAACTTCAAAGTGTCCAGTGTTGGAGAATCCACTGCTTCCATGGGGAGATCATTCCTGTGGCTGACTGTTCTCATTGTGAAACATTTCCCTTTGGTATCCAGTCAGAATCTCCCAGCAGCAACTTGTACCCATTTCCCCTCGTCTTTTCCGTGGGGCTTCTTGTGAAGAGGGAGTCTCCATCTGGCATTTTCATACTCTGAATTATTTGTCAGCTTTTTCATTCCCACGATGTCTGTGGCCTAGCGGATTCTGGGATAAAGCACTTAATGAAAATACACAGCCATGAGCAATTAGGGTGAATCTGATTCCTAAAAAAATAGATTTTGAGCAGATCATAGAAAAAGGATGAAATCTGATTTGGACAAGTAATTAAACAGGTCTTTGGAGAAAGGAAGAAAAGAGGGAAGAGGAAGGGGAAGGGGAAGGGGAAGGGGAAGGGGAAGGGGAAGGGGAAGGGGAAGGTTCACAAAACCTGGGGAAGTGGGAAGTAAAAATGGCAGAGAAAGGTCGGGTGCAAAGAGATCCTGGTTCTTGCTGGGACAGGATTAAAACCTAGGAATAACTACAAGATATGTAAAACACAATCTCATTTGCATAGAATGCTGAACCACTGTGAGCTGGGGAACAGTTTTGCCACCATGATCTGCACAGATTATTTCAAGAAATTGCAAAGCAGTTTCTCCACTGTTTAAAACTACATGTAAGAAATATCTGCTTGATGGAACTCAGACTCCCATGATCACAAAATTGGTGCTATCACCAGATGCAGACCCTGAGAACCTTTACAGGAAAGTTATAAAAGTGGCAAGAAGAGCTTTGAGAGCTGAAAACAAAATTGAACTCTTATCTTCTTTGCTATTACATTTTCCCTGCAACAGTTTACAAAATAATCTCAACTTTACATTTCTTTGTCACTTGCATTTAAAGATATGGCACGATGAGGTGAACTCCCTGCCTGCATTAAAGGAGACTTTTCTGAAAGCACTGCAAGACATCACAGGGGGAGGTGAAATCCAAGACAGAAAGTGAGGGCTGAGAGACAACGTCAGCCACTGGCAAGCTTTGTGGGGTCAGGTTTTTTTCTTCTTAAGAAAATACCAACCTTTTCCTCTTAAACACGAAGTATATGAGGACTTGGTGCCCTTACCAAACGGATGAGTGTGAGAGAGAGAGGAATGGAAAGCAGGCCTAGGGGAAAGTATGATCCCTGGTTGTTAATGGATACACAGAATGCAGTGCCAGGATAATCAGAGGGAGTCTGTTGGAGAAGAGGGATGTGTGGCACACCAATTACCGACAGCAGGGAAAATTGAAAGGAATTACATTCAGGGGACTGCGAAATGTGAAAGTCAAGGAAATAAATTAGATGTTGCATGACCTCTAGTGTAATATGTGGAGAACTAATACATTTAACCTAGTTGTAATCATGTCATAGCCAGACTGCATTAGGAACTTTTTCATTTACATTTTCCTCTCTGTGGCTCCGCAGTCAACTTTTGGAAATGGGGAGTAGCACAGCAGCACGGAGAGGTGGTTCTGGAAAGGGAATGAAGCAGCCAAGCTCAGAAATTACTAGTGATGCACTCCTCCAATCTGATAACATTAAATATCAGGGTCACCAGAGGTTTCCTCAAAGAAATAAAAAAAGACAATATATCAGCTGCAAACTCTGGTCTGTCATAATAGGCTAAAGTACCCACAGAATAAAAATTATGTCAGTGGAAGTAGCTTTGCTAGGATCAGTACAGGGGGAGGAGTGGCTTAAATTGCTTGAAGATGCATTGGGGAACCTGAAGTGTAATGAGATTTCTTTCAGGAAAGCATGGATTTGAGCTGTCATCTGTCTTTAGGAAGGCTGCAAAAATGTAAAGTCTGACTAGAGAAAGTAAGAGACTTGGGGAAACATCTGTTGATGTGATCATACAGGAGTTCCGAAAGCCTCAAAGTCTGCCTGGTTCCTGATTCGAGTATTTCAAGGCAGTTTATGTCCATAACTTTTTGTCCTAAGCATTGCAGGCTCAGAAAACTGTGTCTTCCTCTTAGCAAAAGGCTTTTCTCGTGTCCTGCTTTCAGTAAAAAACAACTGCTGTTCTTTCTTTATTATACCCTCATGATTTCTGCTAATCATTGTGTCTGTGCCCCACCTGATCCCTGTTCCTAAAATGGTTAAGGTGACGATAAAATTACTTTTAGTAGATATGAAATTTCTGGTTTTCATCATGAGTTCAGTTCAAGCAGAACTGGGATTAATCTTCTTGTCAGAAAAAAAAAAACAAAACAAACCCAAACAACAAAAGACCCCATCCAATGAAGATGAATCTGTAAAAGTACCTGTTGGAGGTGGTTTATGCATTTTGGGGAAGGAGAGGAAGATTTAATGAAAGAAATCCTGTCCTGTGGTGCATAAAAGGTGTCTTTGGTCCCCAGAGATCACCACCACAAAGAGAAACAAAGGATTTTCTCCCCCTGGACACCTAGAAGGTGGGTGGGACAAGCCACATGTCGCAGAATTTACTTGTGTGGAGCTCAGTTAGGGGTTTGATGCAATCACTAAAGCTTTTACTCTGTTACCAGTAATTGTTAATTGTTATGGATGTGTCTGGTTCAAAAAGAAATCTTGAGGTTGTGTTCCTTTCAGAAGGTCTGGCACAAATAACTGCTGTGCACCTTAGTCCTGATTAAACAAAGCTCCAGCATTGCTAAACTAGACCTCACTTGAAGGTCTTCTTGGCCCTGAATGATTTCTGAGCAGCCTGGCCACAGTGGCCTCTTGTATTTAACTAAACTTTGCCAGATGCTTCTAAAGACAGGTGGAAAACCCAGTGTTTCCTGTCTTCACAATTACAAAGAACCCCAGAATCCCAGAAGAGTTTGGATTAGAAGGGATTTTGGGGATCATCCAGTGCCACTCCTGCCATGGCAGAGACACCTTCCACCAGCCCAGGTTGCTCCAAGCCCCATCCAACCTGGCCTTGGACACTTCCAGGGATCCAGGGGCAGACACAGGGACACACAGAGACAGACAGGGACACCCAGGGGCAGCCACAGGGACACAGGGACAGACAGACAGGGACAGACAGGGACAGCCAGGGACACACAGGGCCAGCCAGGGACACCCAGGGCTGAGGCCCCTCTCAGCTGGGGCTCCTCTCCAGGCTGAGCAGCCCCAGCTCCCTCAGCCTTTCCTGGGCACGGAGATGCTCCAGGCCCTTGCTCAGCTCCAGGAGCTCCTGCCCCTGCTGTGCTGAGGATGCAGGGCTGGACACAGCACCCAGAGGTGCCTGCAGGGCTGGGCACAGGGGCAGGATCCCTCCCTGACCTGCTGGGAATGCTCTTCCTGCTGCATCTCAGGATCCCACTGTCCCCAGCACACGTTGTCCCCCGGCTGAGGGACAGCTCATTGTCCTCCAAGACCCCCAGGTCCCAGTGGTGCAGATTGTCATCCCCTGCTGACCAAAAGGACATGGGACAGCCACAGCTTTGCCTTGCCCCAGACATGCCATCAGCTGTGCTCTGTCCTGCCCAACACTCTGGGTCCTTCTGAACATCCCGGCCAGAAGCACAGGAGTCTTGAATCATAAAACATGGGAAAATCCCTGTGACATGCTTTTCTCAATGAAATGGTAGAAAATGTTATGATACCCATTCTCAGATTTATTTATTTTTACATTTTATGTTCCTGCCATATACTGAGGGAACTTTGTTTCCTCCATATACCCTTTTGTACAAACCTATCATAGTTTGCTGGTAAAACACAATTTAGCAGCAGAAAAATTCGGAAATTGATGTGTCCGTGCTTTTGTGTGACTGCCAACCCCATCTGGAGAAATTGGTCCTGTCTCTAACCTTGAATAGTGATGTACAAACTTCACCCACTCAACTGCTAAATCATTTTCTTCAGGTTTCAGTAGACTTATGGATCCAAAAATAATATTTTCCTTGGGAAGTTGATAACAATATGTCCACTAAGGCAGAGGCAGCATCACAGGAAGGTAAATTCAGCAGAGAAAATTTGGGCATAAGGGTCACCAAAAGCATGGGCATAGAAATAAAACCAGAAAGAGGGCAAGTAAAAGAAAAGAATTCCATTGGAAGAAGACTAAAATGTAAAATATGGCCAGGATGTGGGGAGAGTTGAGGTACAATTTGTACAAGCAGAGTGGGGTCGAGGGCACCCTCAGCAGATTTGGCGATGACACGGAGCTGGGTGTCAGGGTCACACCACCAGAGGAGGGGAGGGATGGGGCAGCCAGAGGGACCTGCACAGGTTGCAGGGGTGAGACTGCCTGGGCCTCTTGAAGTGCAACAGGGCCGAGTGCTGGTCCTGTACCTGGGCCCTGGCAACCCCAGACACGAGCACAGCCTGGCACGAGGGGGCATTCAGAAGGAGAAGGACTTGGAGGTTGGCATGGATGGAAAGCTGGACATGAGCCAGGGCCATGCACCTGGGGCCAAAAAGTCAACAGTGCCCTGGGCTGAGCCCAGTGTGGGCAGCAGGGAACAAAGGATTCTGTCCCTCTGCCCCCTCGGGTGAGACCCCACCTGCAGAGCTGCCCCAGCCCTTGGGCCCAGCACAGGGAGGAGCTGGAGCTGCTGGAGGGAGTCCAGAGGAGGCTCCAGGAGGAGCAGAGGGATGGAGCAGCTCTGCTGGGAGGAAAGGCTGGGAGAGCTGGGATTGCTTAGTCTTGGGAAAAGAGGAGGCTCCAGGGAGACCTTAAAGCAGCCAACCAGTGCCTAGAGGGGCTCCAGGAGAGCTGGAGAGGGATTTGGGACAAGGTATGGAGGGACAGGACACAGGGAAAGGCTTCCCACTGCCAGAGGTCAGGGTCAGATGGGATTTTGGGAACAAATCCTTCCCCATGAGGGTAGGCAGGCCCTGGCACAGGGTGCCCAGAGAAGCTGTGGCTGCCCCTGGATCCCTGGAAGTGCCCAAGGCCAGGCTGGATGGGGCTTGGAGAAACCTGGACCACTGGGAGGTGTCCCTGCCCATGGCAGGGGGTAGGACAGGATGGACTTTAGGGTCCCTTCCAACCCAAACCAAATTATATAATTCCATGCATCTATTAATCTATGACTCCAGGCTTCTGTGGAAAGAGTAGCATAAAACCTGAAATTTGAGATATGGTTGCTGACTTTTCACTTCTGCAGAAGTCAAGATTTGAGGCATTCTCTGAGATCCAGGTCATTCCTGGATATAATAGCATTTTCACAAGCAAACTTGCTTATTGAAACATTTACATTGTTATTGTGCATGCTATCATTCTAAAAAAGGCAGTTGGTCATTAGTGATGTGCAGTTTGGGGAATATGTCTTTTAACATGTTTAAACAGAATAACGAGTTACTGGTGTTTTCAACCCATGCAAAAGGAAGGGTCTGTTTAGGAGTTGTCTCCATGATCCTCAAAATGTTTGTTGTAAACATCCCACACTGCAGGAGGAGTGTTGTAGGGACTGTAGCAGGAGGCACTGGAAGAGCAATAGCCTTGTGAGGGAATGATAATTAATCTAACCAGGCACTTGGTGTCCTGGGGCGAAAGCAAACTCCCCCAATTAATCAGTGTGACATCCAGAGGTCACCGCCAGCTCTTCAGACACCTTTGCATCTCTGGATATGAAGGTGAGGAGACACATGATGAAATTGGATCTCGTGGCTTCCTCCTCCTTGCTGACCTTTGCTGGAACCTGCTCTTAGGAGGCTGCCAGCTGCTGTTCCAGGGATTTGGGGCTGGAGAACACACAGGTGCTCTCTGTGTTGGCTGTAAACTCTCTTTCCTGCAAGGGGCAGGCTCTACTCCTAGCAGATCAGCACCTTATCAGTCTGAGGAACAACAGGGAAGCAGCCCAGAGGAGGTGTCAGAGCCTGAGACATGTTTGCATGGACATTTGGAGCCCTTATCTCCTTCCTGCACAAACCCAAACAATGCACAATCACCTTCCTGCCTCCCACAGCTCCTCTGCCGGGTCCTCCCAGCCAACCTCCCCATCCTGTCAGCAGCTGGGAACCAACCTGTGGGACACCCCCCATTCACCACTGTCAGCCAGCTGGCCTGCCCTGCCTCCTTCCCCACCCTCCTGATGCTCTTCTCCCTTCTTGGAGCCCTCCAAACCAAATACTCAACTTGTAAAAATACTCTGATAGTTTATGAAAAACCTTGGTCTTGTAAACCAAAGAGTGAGGACTACACCTCTTCTGGAATTTCACAGAACATCTCAGGAAAAAGGACTTAAAACTCCAGCTCTGACTCCCAGCACTGGTATTTTTACATTGATAACCCTCACACAGCTCCAAAACAACAACTGGAGTCTGTAATAGCCTCAAACCCCAACCAAGAAATTCCCTGTAACACAAATGGGGGGAAAAAAAAAAAAAAAGGAAATAATGGTTGGGATGTGTCTAATTTCCTCCCCATTAAGCTGCAGGGTGTTAAACAGCTTTACTTCCAAAGGCAAAAAAAAAGGTAAGGAAAGGACCTGACCAGGGGATTAGTAAAGAGAGAAAATGTTCTACAGGGAGCCCTGAGGGTTTAGGATTTTCGGCTAGGAGAGGATGGGAAAGATAATTTGAAGGAAATCAGGCATTCTGGGTTTAAAGAAAGGATGTAGAAAACCCTGATGTGAAAGAGCTCCCAGGCAGAGACTTGTTCCTGGAGAGCTCCCTCCCCACAGATGTTGTGGAATGTCAAACATCTCTAAGCGATTATTCTAAGTCTATTATAAATTAATGGATTGTTTGGGGAGCTGCCTCTTCCATCAGCGTTTGGGCATCCTAGAGATCCTTATTTACCTCTTTTTCTCCCTTCAGGAGGCTGAATATTGGCGACCAGTAACTGTAGGGTTTTTTAAATCATATGAGTAAAAATAACCATAATAAATTCACAAAAAATTTCTTTGCTTATTATTGTGCTGCCATAGCCACAGCCAATGTGATGTAATAACAGATTTCTGTGGCTTCCATATGGCCATTTTAATCTTTTATTTGATACTCTGTGATAACCACAAGGAAAAACTTCTGGAAGGGATTTTATTTTACTCCCTCGGTAGTGCCCCTGATGAAATGCAGTAGGACTGAATACAGCTAAAATGTCAGCGTGAACTGGGACTACTTTATTAAACATGTGACTTCCTGATGTTCTATTACTCGATCAATTTTCTGTAAGCCACATAGAGATGTTTTCCAGTCTGTATAAAACAATCATGACCTTTACAGTCCTCTTTAGTTATGATTGTCTTGTGAATATTTCAGGACTTCTCTTTTGCTGTTTTAGCCAGCTTGTTTGGCTTGTGGGAGGGTTTTAACTAATGAGAAGGGTCTGGAGGGGCCATATAAGGAACATCTGAGGAGACTTGGCTTGTCCAGCTGCAGAAGAGGAGCCTGAGGGCAGACCTCACCGAGGACAGCAACTCCTCCCAAGGAGCTGCTCTGATTTCTGCTCTGTGTGACCAGGCATAGGACCCAGGGAATGGCTGGAGCTGGGCCAGGGGAGGTTTAGGTTGGATACCAGGGAAAGGTTCTTCCCCAGAGGGTGGTGGGCACTGCCCAGGCTCCCCAGGGAATGGGCACAGCCCCAAGGCTGCCAGAGCTCCAGGAGCCTTTGGACAACGCTCCCAGGGGTGCACAGGGTGGGATTGTTGGGGTGTCTGGGCAGGGCAGGGTTGGACTCCGTGGTCCTGGTGGGTCTCTTCCAGCTCAGGGTATTCTGTGGTTCTGATTCTGTGAAACATGAACACAGAAACTGAAACTCAGGAAATTCCACTTGAACAGACAAGTTGCCCACTCTGAAGATAATCAAATCCTGGAACTGGATGGCCAGAGTGGTTGTGAAGTCTCCATCCATAGAAATACCCAACTGGGCCACTTGCTATCCCTGGCTCTAAGCAGGACAATTGTACAGGGTGAGCTTCAGAGGTGTCTTCCAACCTCAGTTACTCAGGCATTTTGTTAGAGATGTCAGATCTCAATGTCAGTTCTGGGTGTTTCTTCCATGAACTCCCAAGGTCCACATTCATCCCACGTAACTTCAGGCAATTCACTTAAAAACCTGGGTGCTTCTACACTTCTGACAACGCAGAAAGAAGAAATCTGAAATCTCCTTATCACTTCAAAGCAAGGGCAAGTACATCAAAATCAGCAACATTATGTAACAATTTTGGAAGAGCTGTTGCTTTTTAAAGACTACCTAGAGCAGTTACACAAGAGACTGAGTTTTTGATCTCCTATTCTCAATTTGAAGCAAGGCAGATCAATCTCCTCTCCTTACATTCCCACCTCTGGAAATCCTTTCCTGTAAAGGCTGTAGAACTGTGTCTTTAATGGGTACAGGAGTGCCAGCCAGGCATCATCATGAGCAATACTGCTCCCTTCCAAAAACTTCTCTGCACTTCAAATTGTGCCACTTAATTGATAATCTCTATAAAAATATTCTGGTCTTGTCAAAAACAGAATTCCTGGCTTGTTCAAGTCCATGTGCAAGTTTTCATATGCTTAAGTCGTGTAAGGGTGATTGTTGGCTTATGCCATCTTGTGTCTTGACAAAAGCTTAAAATGCAGCTTTCTGAAATATTTTTTTGTAAAGCCTTTAAGGAGAGAGTTTTAGGACTGACAGAGGAGATACATCTCAACTCTTTTAGGCCATTGGGTTACCACCAGGGTTTATATGAGACAGGTGTGAGTGATAAAATTAGTCAATTGCTGAAAAATAATGAGTGATTCAAAGAGGATTTCTCTGGATTATAGCCCCCAGCTGCTGGTGCACATCCTGGAAAATAACTATCTCAATTATCAACTTGGCACCAAGAGTGATGTTTGTGAGTCACCATTAAAGCCAGTTCTTTGAACTGGAATTGCTGTGCTTTATGACCAGGAACCTGCAGGTGAACACCCAGTTTCACTTTTAAGACCTGCTTCATAATTTAAGCCAGAGGAACATCTAACATGCACTTTTGTGCGTTTAGCAAAGACCTGGCTGCCTTGTTCCAGGAAAAATGCAGAAAAAGAGAGAAACCTTCAGTTTAAAGGGGATATTTTTAGAGATGCCTCATTCTGTCATATTTTTCATGATACTTTATTACTGCATTAACAACTTTAAAAAGTCTTTTGAGCTACTTCACTCTATTTGTCTAATTACCTGCCTTTCTTTTCTGGAACTAGTACTATAGAACACACTCCATTGGAATGAAGTCATTAACCAAATTGCAAATTTAACTGTCATGGGGAGCAACAAAAAATTGGCAGGAATAGATGGTGGGTGGTAGGAAGGTGTTTCTGGCAAAGCACGACTTGACTTGTGATGTTTTGCAAACAAAGCACTGCTTCCTGCAAATTATTGCTCATCTCAGGTGTCTGGGGAGGAACAGAGCTCTGCAAAAGTGGAGGTACAAAGTCTAAGAGGTTTTTAGACTTAGGACAACATTAATTTTGGATGTGCTGGGACCAAAATGTAAAAGCAGGTGATTCCCGAGCCACAGAGTCACCCAGATCTTCCCTGGGCATTGAGCAGATCACATCCTGCCTCTCATGGAATGAGACACAGAAGCAGTGCTCTACTGAGATACATTAGCAGAGTTTTTCTTCTATCCATCTATATATATTTTATACGCTTTTTTTTTTAATTTAAATGTCTGTCATGTTTGTCCTTTTACTAAATTTGGGTAAAAATGGCCAGTAAAGTTAAGAGTTTTAGGGAAATGGCAAGCAAACACAAGTAAGCCTTCCAATTTCTTGGAAAATCGGGTTGAAAATTACCATTTTACTCCCCTATTTTGTACAGAATCAACCTCCTCAAATATTACTGATTTTTATTGTGTTCTCAGTTCTGAGACATTCTCATTCTTCCTCCCTTGTTCTCTACAACATCTCCTTCTACATCTAAACCCTGTGAACTGGAAGCCTGCATATAACATCTGGTGACAACTTACCAGTAAGAAGAAAGAAAGAAATCTTTTTTTTAATACCAAGGAAATCAATCCTTAATATTCAGCCAGTTTCCAGTCCACTTTCCACTATCTTAGCTATCCACTCAGATAAAACATGCCCTACAATTTAAAAGGAAATCTATTCCAAGGGAGTTTCATTAATACACACCCTTCTCAGTTAGTACAGTGCTCTGGAAGCAATATATGGAGCAATATCTGAGTGATTCGGTGCTGGAGTGTTAATCCTTTGGGAATGACACGTTAATAGCCTTGTTTGGATTGAACATCATTCATCCAGAGCACGTCATTCACAATTCATTGCAGATATCTGATATCAGCAATTAATGGGGATGAATTGCTTAAAGCAAGCCCTGGGTGTACCATAGATCATTTTCCATCTCCGCAGGCAATGGAAGCTGTGATACCAAGCCTGACTCCTCTAATTCTTAACCTAGTTTAGGTTTAACAGAATTTAGCCAAATTTACTCAGAAGATAATGGTCTAGAAGAATTCTGGATTCACTCTACTACAATGCAGGAAGCAGGCTAGTGGAAGTTCCAAGTTTTGCTTTTTTGTTTTGATCAAAACCTTTCTTGCTGAAAAATTGGTAAAGAGACAGATATTTCCCAAAACCAGGCCTGGGTCTCCAACAAGACTGAACCACTGAGAAACTGGGCTGCCTGAAGGAGGGAGAGAGGGGAGGAATGCATGAAAAGGAAAGAGACCTTTCAACTTGGAAAGCATCTCTCCAAATTATCCACATTTGTTGTCCAAAAGATTGACTAGCAGGCTGCTCCTTAGCAGAGTTGTAACGTTTTTATGCACCAGCATTATGAGAGACTCAGGTTACATTTCCCGTCATCTTTCCTTGGTGGCTTTGATGCTGGCGTGCTTTAAAGTCAAATCAAAAGCATCAGAGGGGCAGTCAAAGGCCTGTTGCCTGTGTAAAGTCCTGTTTCCCAGCTGAAACAGCTCTGGGAGAGGCCTGGCGTGATCCCTGCTTTGAAGGGAGGGAAGCAGGAGTTCAGATCTGAGGGGATCTCGAGTGCTGCTGCCCCCAGCACAGCAGGGTCCTTCTGGTGTTTGGGGTGTGACCTCAACCACGTCTGAGTGAGCTGGGCAGTGGTGCCGGGTGATTCAGGGGTGGTGGGATGATAGGGAAAGCACAGATCAAAGGAGCATTCACATAGGGGTGAGAAAAGGGTGGAAAGGGATCTGCAAAAGGAGATGGCACAAGAGGTAGGGTGGAGTGGCTCCTGGTCTCGTCTACATCACAGGGTAGTAGGAATTCATTGTGTTTTAGGGCTGGGAGCCAGACTTCTGTTTTGCAGAAGGAGGATGTGGATCTTTTGGACCAGGTCCAGAGGAGACCACACAGATCCTCTGAGGGCTGGAGCCCCTCTGCTCTGGAGCCAGGCTGGAGAGCTGGGGGTGCTCACCTGGGGAAGGGAAAGTTGTGGGGAGAACCCAGAGCCCCTTCCAGTGCCTAAAGGGGTTTTGTAAAGAGCAGTGAAAGGGATTTTTTACTTGAACAGACAGTGATAGGGCAAGGGGGAACGGTTTTAAACTAGAAGGGAGGTTTATGTGGGACGTTAGGAATTGTTCCCTGTGAGGGTGGTGAGGCCCTGGCGCAGGGTGCCCAGAGAAGCTGTGGCTGCCCCTGGATCCCTGGAAGTGTCCAAGGCAAGGCTGGACAGGGCTTGGAGTAACCTGGGCTAGTGGGAGGTGTCCCTGCCCATGGCAGGGGTGGCACTGGATGGGATTTAAGGTCCCTTCCAACCCAAACCAGTCTGGGATGCTATGAACCCCTGACATAAAAAGAAATCCTGAGGACATTGTGCTTGTTGGTGTCCCCATTGCATCCTGCAGATGTTTGTGGCTTTTTGTCCTTAGAAGTGTGTTAATGCTCCTGCCTTTGTGCTGACTGCACAGAAGGACAGGAAAGGAAGGCTGCAAAGGAAGGTTGAAAGAAAACTGAGATCTGCACACGCAGAGAGTAAGAATGAGACCAGAAAGCACAGAACTCCAACTCACTGGACTTGTTAAAGGATACATGAGGTGGGCAAGGTGTGCCCACAGTGTCCAGTCTGGCACAAACTCTGCCAAGACACGGCACCTTCAAATCCACGTTGGGATATAACTGTTCTCAGGTGATTTAAAAATGTTTCACAGAATTACAGAAATTTAGAATGGTTTGAAAGGGGTGCTAAAGCCCACCCCATTCCACCCCCTGCTGTGGGCAGGGGCACCTTCCACTATCCCAGTTTGTCCCAAACCCTGTCCAACATGGCCTTGAGCACCTCAGAACATTTTCACAGTGGAATACTGGGTTTGCTGTTCCGTTGTCGCAGGTTGAGGTCAACATCAGGCACCCAGAAACTGGATTTACTGCCACGAGGAATGATGTGCTATGGATACTCTGAAGAGACCTTAAAAATGTGAATTGACAGCTGAACTGTAGATAGATCTCTTTACAAAAAGTGTCCAAAATATTGGATTAAAACAATAACTGAAACCCTTCCCAACGTAAACCTTTATATTTTTATAATAGAAATGCTAATAAGGACAGTTTATGACACATTTCTGGGTAAGTTACACGTGCAGGAGCATATTTTAATCTACCCAGTGTCACCAAATGTTCAACTTTTACAGTAAATAAGTTGAATTACAAAGCAGCTTTCTTGGTTTTTAATTGAGAAACAGAAAGGATGATTCTGAACAAAGCAGAACAACTTTCATTTCATTACAGCCTCTGTAATATCAGGTTGCTCCCATTTTGTTCTGAGGAATTCACACACTTCAATCAGATTTATCTGTTCATGGTAAATATCACATTAATAATGTCATTAATACATTCTTTAGTTGAAGGAGTGTGTTTGTACTTAGGCCTGGACTGAACTCAAACTTCCCACAAAGGAAGTAATGATCATGGATCATTCCATGGAAAATAATTTATCTTACTTCCCCCAGCACCCCTTGCACCTTGGCTGAAATAAGGAAATATTTTGTGTGCTTCGCAGACTCAAAAGTTCACTGATATATTTGTGTTCTCATCGGAGAAATCTGAAGATCTTTATTTTTGCTTTATTTTCTGCCTGAAAGGACCATATTTGCTGGCTCTCCAGGCAGACTGGGCCAGGGTCTAACCAGCTGGACTCTTGGGCTGGTCTGCTCAGGGTAATTTTGCTGCTGCCCAGGAGCAAGGAGGAGAACTGCAATTCCAAGATGGATTTATGCTAAATCCAGTCATGTGGATTAATTATTACAGCTTGCTTCAGGATGTGTCTTAAGCCTCACTCAAGTCCATTATATTATAGTTGGAAATAAAAAAAGGGGGATTTAGAATCAAGGCCATAATTCCTTTTTTATTATTATTTTTTAACCAAAGCCAATTTGCCACATGTTGAATTTCATACCTATTGAGGACATTTGGGATGGAAAACCCTAGGCTGTGTAAACAGAGGAAACAAAATGGCTCCCAACACAGAAAATAGGTGAACATTTATTAGAATTAAACACTTAAATGTGGTTAATTAACTTATTAACCTTTACATTAATGATTATATTTCACACTGTGCGCTACACTGCTGTGGTTCACGGGTTCCTTAATTAAATCTCAGCCCACTGGTCTTTCAAAGATCTCCCATTAATTCCACTATTACCATCCTGGGCTGGTGGAAGGTGTCCCTGCCCATGGCAGGGTTGGAAGGAAATGAGCTCTAAGATCTCTTCCAGCCCAAACCAGCTGGGATTCTGAGAATCCCACAAACTGGTGGGAGATGTTCCACAAAATATTCCTCAAGACCCTCATGGTTACTCCTGTCTCTGGCAGAGCAAGACTCGCCTTTAGGCATTCCTTCAGAAACATGAGATCCTGCTGCATTTCGTTAAAAGAGTCCATTTAAAGAGTTTAGGAAGGAAAAGGCCTGGGAAGAGCTTTGTGACAGTGATTTAGGTTTCCGCTGGCTCCAGGTGCTCACCTGTCCATAGCTCTGTGTCCTCCCATCTTGGAATGCCTCTCCTGGGTCCTGTTCAGAGCTCTGCACTGACCAACCCCAAGTAAATTCCTGCCTGAACCCCTCACCTCTGTGTGGTTTTCTGCCTTTCCTTCCCCAGTTTACTTCTGGATGGGGATCAGCATTCACTTCACATTTCATGGGAATGGTGGGATTTGATCCAAGTTTGGACTTGAAGATCTTGGAGGTCTTTTCCAGCCTCAAGTATTGTCTGTGAATATTTGGGAATCTCACTCTGGAAATGTCTTTTGCTTGACAAAAGCAAGCACAAACCAACAGAACAGAAAGAAATGAAGCACAATTATTTGAGCTACAAAATGTCCAACACTCCATGTATGATAATTGTATAATGTTTTGGTCTTATGTAATTAAATATTGCTGTTAGTAGATTAAATAACTGCTCTGGCTGAAATACTATAAACACCAGAGAACTCAGTTATCAACTCTACAGCCTTGGGGTAATCCTGATCAGCTTCTTCTGGGGGACAAACCACCCCAAGCAAGGTCTGCAGCACCTCAAAGCCCAAACATTCCCCCCTGGAATATAAACCAGCTTTATAATCCTGATGCATCGCTCTGTTCCTCAGATGTGAACATTGTCAGCCAGAGTCTGAAAGAGACAAAACCTCTTAAATCATCTTTTCCTGGAATCATAAAAAGGAAAGAAAAAGTTAATTACTGGCGCTCAAGATGTATGAGAGGTTTTTAAGTGTAACTATTCAATGACAGAAACAATTCCAGAAGTTATTGCAAAAATGGTGACAGGAGATTTATGTCTCCTAAGGTTTTGCTCTTTTTCTCCTGGCTTCCATCCAGTTCACCAGGTATAGTTTGCTGCCAGGCTATGAGGCTGTTTCATTAAAATAGCTTTTATATCTCTTTTTATAATCCATTTTTTCAGTGCAAAGGATGAACTGCAACATTTTGAGATTTTCTATTTGTTGATCTTATTGAAAATATGAGTCAGTGCTCCATAAAACATCACAAACTTCCTGTTTCTGCCATTAATACTCCTCCCATTTCCAGCAATCATCCAGTGCTGCTTATTCTACCAGTTTATGAAGCTTCAAAGTGCACTGCAAACAGGCTCTGAATGGGAGAGAGAGGAGTATCGACAGTTTTACCTTGCTTTTCATCACATGTAGCTGGAAAAAAAAAGCTTTTTAGTGTTCCTCTATTTTGTGAGCCTAACCCAGAATTGCAAGTAAAGAGATACACTTTTCAGGTAGAGAGGCCTGCAATAACATGGAAATAAAACAGCAAGAGAAACACAGGCATGGGCTCAGATTAACACTTCATAAGAAAACTGAGAAACCCCTTTAATGCCATGGTAAGAGACTGGCTTGGAGCAGACTCCAGAGGAAAAAAATGTTCCCTAGGGACACCACTGATTGTTCAGGAACTTTAGGCGCCAGCTGCTGATGTTCCCTTACCTCACTTGACTTCCCCAGGCAGAGTTACAGGACATAAACAGTGAGAAGCAGTTTGTGTTGACAGGGCAGTGTAAACCAGCCCTTCCAAAGGGAGTGCCTGTTTTCCAAAAAGGTCCTCTGTTGTCCATCACAACGTTCTTGTGGTGTTTGAATTTCACATCCAGCTGCTCACAGGATAAATGAAATTTCTCTCCTGGAGGCCCTTCACACCTGGATATTTCCCCTTCGTGTGCCATCAAGCAGAGTGGAGTAAAATGACAGAGCAGTCACAGCCTGATTTCCGACGCTTCCATGAGTGACCCCCTGGCAGTTCTGCTGATGGACACATCCCCATGACAGCCACCTCATCCTGCAGACATTTACAGCCAAAAATGGTCCATCCTGGGCCCTTGCTGCAGAGTTGCTGGGCAGTCCATCACATCTCGGTGACAGAATAATGAACTGGTGCCAGGCGCACACACCAATGTTTATTCATCCAGGATTGTCCCTCCTAGGGGTCCTGCTCACTCCACGGGACAGTGATCGATGGCTCTGCAGACAGATCGGCTGCCACAAGTTTGTCTTTATATGGATTTTGCTGTTTCTAGCCAGAGGTGGGCGAAAGGTCATCTGAAGTTCCAGTTTTTTCTTCTTTTTATACATCCTATTTGAATTTAGGCACAGAGCACAGGCATACAATCACAGAATATCCTGAGCTGGAAGGGACTCACAGGATCATGGAATCCAACTCCTGGCCCTGCCCAGACACCCCAACAATCCCACCCTGTGCATCCCTGCTGCTGTGGCAGCGTTGTCCAAAGGCTCCTGCAGCTCTGGCAGCCTTGGGGCCGTGCCCATTCCCTGGGGAGCCTGGGCAGTGCCAGCACCCTCTGGGGAAGAGCCTTTCCCTGATCTCCAGCCTGACCCTGCTCTGGAACAGCTCCAGCCCTTCCCTGGGTGCTGTGCCTGTCACAGGGAGCAGAGATTGGAGCTGCCCCTCTGGAGGAACTGCAGATCCTGATAAACTCTGCCCTCAGCCTCCTCTTCTCCAGCTGGACAAACCAAGTGTCCTCAGGCACTCCTTGTATGGCCCCTCCAGACCCTACAACCTTCTTGCACATGACCTCAAATCTCCCTTCCTTCCTGAGGTATTAATGGCAAGAATTCAGCCCAAGGTGCAACACTACTGAGGTATTTCACCATCCCAATCCACTGCTTCTTCATCCCAGGAAGGTCAGAAAATGAAGAAATCTATGAATAAACGTCTCTGCAAGATTGCAAACCCAGACTTGGCTGTGATTTAATTATGCAAAGGTGTAATCCAAACTTTTCTTTCATTTTCTCAGGGAAAAATATCTGTAATTTAGGTATTATCAGTTTTTCTGTCTGCTGAGGGTCTGAAAATGCAGCTAAACGTGTCCTGCTGCTGTTATGGTCTGAAATTCAAATGCCAGCATTGTCACAGGTTTGTCTTCTGCTTCTGGACAGAGGTGCAAGGCAGAAACATATTGGGAAAGTAGAAAAAATCAGAGGGTTGTTATTCCCTGTAGACTCCAAGAGGCTTCCACTAGTGCTTTAGACTCTAACCTGGGCTCTGCCCCTGGGCAGTTTTCCTATTGAAGAAATTCTCCTCTCTAATGTCCCTATTTCTTACATGTTCAGATGGTTTGTTGCTGAATAAATGAATGGAAATATTCTGTGTAATCTGTTTTGGTTTTAATTAGCACGGAAAGAATTTTTAATAAATGCACAAAAAAGCTCCATGAAAGTCAGGAACACAAGCTGTATCTCTAATTTCATACTCAGGATGGTTTTAGAAGTCAAACAAACAAACCCAATTTTTTGAAGTTCACTGGGATTTATTTTCAATGAAAAGCCACTGTTCATTAGCTAAAGCAGAAACAATGTTGTGCCCAGATGAATCTCAAACAGCATCATTAAAAATAACTTTCTCTGTGCATGGGGGTGTAAATTTTCTGCCTGTACTGAGCTCTTTAGCAACTGAATATTGAAGAATCTTCTTTAGCAAGTTCTGCAAATCCTCCAGACTTTGGGATCAGGGTATGTACAGCTTCAACCAGCCCCCCAGTAATTTTCCATCAGCATTTGATATCTACCCCTCTGCCCCCCCAGTGATTTTCCTTGATCTGTTAATATGCCCCATCTCATCAGCACAGGTTGTCTCTGCACTTTCACCTGCCTCATTTTTCTACAGGCTTTTCACAGCCCTATGAGCCAAAGTTATTTATTTGTGCCATAACCAAGCTGAATCCTCCCTAAAATTGTGGAAGGGGGGGTGGTAGGGATTTTGAGTTTGGTTTTTAGTTTGCTTTTCTTTTTTTTTTTTTTTCCTCTTCCCATTTGTTAGTGTTTTGGGTTCAGTGGGGTTGTTTGGGTTTTTTTTCATAAAGGGACTGGAGTGTGTCCAGAGAAGGGAACAGAGCTGGGGAAGGATCTGGAGCCCCAGGAGAGGCTGAGGGAGCTGGGAAAGGGGCTCAGCCTGGAGAAAAGGAGGCTCAGGGGGGACCTTGTGGCTCTGCACAACTCCCTGACAGGAGGGGACAGCCAGGGGGGTCGGGCTCTGCTCCCAGGGAACAGGGACAGGAGGAGAGGGAACAGCCTCAGGGTGGGCCAGGGGAGGCTCAGGTTGGATTTTAGGGAAACTTTCTTTACTGAAAGGGCTGTAACACATTGGAATGGGCTGCTGAAAGCAGAGGGGGAATCTCCACCCCTGGAAGTGTTCAAATAAACAAGGAGACTTGGGGACAGGGTTTAGTGAGCGTGGGGATTCTTGGTCAAACGTTGGATTTGAAGTTCTTTTCCATCCTAAATGATTCTCTTGATCCTTTCTTTTTATTCCTATCCACACCCTTTCCCCTTCAAATTCCCCAACAGAAAGCTTTCCTTCCTTCATTCACACCTCTTACACAATAAAGGCAGTTTTCTCCACAAGACTATGAATAGAAAACTTCCTGACATTCACACAAATGTGTGCAGGGGTAGACAAAAGAAAGGAAGAAAAACAAACGGAAACAAACAAGGCGTGATACAGCTAAACCTGCAGTAACCCCGTGTTTAGAGAACATTCAGCTCCTTTTTGGAGAGTTCTCTCTTCAGGCTGTGTGGCTGATAGCAAGACCTCAGCCTCACATCCCCAGGTAGGTGCTGTTCCCTTTCTTTTTGTGCCTCCAACGCCTGAATTGCCATTCAGGGGAGTGTCACCTGCTGCTTTTCCCTCCTCTCCCTTAGGGGAACAGCCACACAGCTGCACCTATTGAGGAGAAGGATTCTCCCAAGAAACGGGGGAGCTTTCCAGTTCTTTTCAGGATTGTAATGACTTGGGTGTACAGCTGAAGGTTTATTTTTATTCCCTGTATTCCCTTCACATTCTCTTTTCAAATCAGCATCACTTCATTTGAGAGCTCTTCCCCCCTTGTTCTAAGCTGAAGGCTGTGTTTGTGATGCCAAGGAATTCCCTGGAGAGATCCATCTCAACCTCCCTCACTCTCTTAAAAAGGCAGGAACTCCTCCCAGGCTGCATTTTTGCTCTAAATCAGGAATATTTAATAGACTTTTTGACACGACCAATCATTTGCCCTCCCCGAATATGAAAAGCAGAGTATTTACAAGTTAAACAGCTCAAAAAGTCTTCCATTGTCCCAAAAAATCTCTTCCTGAAGCACCTATTCCAACAAGCTTTTTGTAAATCTTAAAGCCACTCCTCTTCGTGCAGATATCTTAAAGTTAGTTTGCTGTTTTCTCCTTTTCTTCTTCTGAGGATGGTGCATTACACAGGCACCCGGCAGAACGGGGGATTTATGAAATATATTGGGCTGCTCCAAGATCTGTCATTTATTAATCACTGTGCCTGGTGCTGTTCCAGCCCGAGCCTCTCCAGAAGCTGATTTTCCTTTTTTTTTTTTTGGTATATGTTTTGTATCCTGCAGCAGGAGTGGAGTCAATCAGCTTCAAGCATTGCTGACACTACCGAACCCAAAGCACTACATCAAAACAGGGAGATTTGAGGGCAATATTTCTCTGAATACACGAATAATAAACTCCAGCTGTGTCCTGCCAGTGGCTACATCAGCTACACAATCTGTTTTATTGCTTTGCTTGTTAGTTCAGACCTTTGCTGTGTCTGAATGCATCTGAAATCAGCTTTACATGGCTAAATTGAAGGGTTTGCCTATGGAAAGAGCTCCATCTTCAAGATGGAAGATCTGCAAACACAAAGGACTTGATTTCAACGGCTAATTGAGTGAAAGATATCTCTTTCTTCAGGAAAGTTTCACAAACCAGCTTCTACAAACCTCCTTTGAGCACTTTGCAAAAGATGTAATGATCGGCTGCTTCTGGACATGGACAGATCTGAATATCCATCAGCTTCTTCCCTTTTAGCTATTTCTCTAGAACAGGGATAAATCACAGCATCCCCGATGCCTTTGGGTTAGAAAGGAATTTAAAGATCATCTCATCCCACCCCTGCCACGGACAGGACATTTCCACTGTCCCAGATTGTTCCAAGCCCTGTCCAGCCTGGCCTCGGACACTGCCAGGGATCCAGGGGCAGCCACAGCTTCTCTGGGCACCCTGTGCCAGGGCCTCCCCACCCTCACAGGGAACAATTCCTTCCTAATATCCCATCTATCCTTATTCTCTGGCAGTGGGAAACCATTCCCCTTTTTTTTTTTTTTGCTCTAGAGCTGGGTTTGTTTTCCAGGAATGATCCCATGTTATTCCGAGCACCCACTGTAAAGTTCTTGGAAGGCAGATGTGGAATTGCTCATGGTATCTGTGAGATGTAATGATTGAATAGCACTGAAAATTCAGGATGAGCATAACAGCCATTAATCCATGGATATAACTTTTTGTTTGGATTGAAGATAGATTATTCACATAGCACAGTACAGATAAAAGAAAAGAGATTGAACAGAAGAGGGAAAATGCCATTAAACTCTCACATCAATATATTAACTCTGAAAGCAGCTTCATGAAGTTTTGTTTTGCCTGGGTTTCTCTGAAGAGCTTTATCTTGAACAGGTGGGAAAATCAAGCACCTGGATTATTCACTGGACACTGCAGGGATGCGATTGTGCCTCCTTAGTAATCAGCTATTTCTATTTCTCACACATCCTATTTCCTTCTGTCCTTCAGAGGTTTTCCATGTGCTGGCAAATGTTGGATTAGCTGTCATAGCTTTTGCCTCTGATAATTCAGGACTCACTGGAAAAAAAATGCAGTGAGGGAAGCAAAAAGCCCCTCATCCATTCTTATTGTGACCCATTAAAATCACTCCTCTATCAGGAGTCATTTTCATACCCTGCAAGTTTACAGGCCCTAGACAGATGAGCATTGCATTATTTCTTGCCACATGTAAATTTTCTGTAACATATTTCATCTTAGGGACTATTTTTAAACTTTTCAGGGAAACGACTGATTGTGAAAATTTTCAATACCAGGCTTGGCTTAAAACAGAAAAAAAAAAAAATCTGTATTTTATATGGTTTTCAGTGCTTTCAAGCCAACCTTTTGGAGATGTTTGTCATTTTGAGGACTCTCCCACCATCTAAAAGACAAGAAAAATGGAATGAAGAACCCATGTGTAAGGGGATAACATCATCTTATCCTGAATAAAATCCAGTGGTTTGGGCCTTCTAGAGAATACAATTGTTACATACTTTTCCCCTCACCAAAAAAAAAAAAAAAAGTGTGTGAGCTTCGTCCTTATTACATTTGAAATATTTGTGAATGAACAAAATTTTTTGAAGATGAGAAACTGAAAATTTCTTCCCATCACATTTCCTGTTATTACTGGTTCAGAATTATGTTTGACCTCCCTCACACAAAAAGGATGTACGTGCCAATGAGAAAATCGCAGGGAAACATATTTTTCAAAGTTCCTTAGAATTCTAATGAAAAGCACTATCTGTGCATGAAGTGAGAAGAAATACAAAAAAAAAAACTACTTCAGGCAAATAAGCTGATATAAAAGACCAATTTTTAATAATTTTTAATTTTAACTTCTTTGTTATCTGTTAGCTCTGATTGTAAGAGAATATGTGTTCATGTGTTATCTGAGGACTGGTTGTCAGCCCTAGGAAAGATGAGCCATTATTTGGTTCTTCTTTTGGAGGAATCTGAATCCTTTCCTAGGAGATGCTGGCAAATATTCCTGTGTAAAATTATCTTTTTTTTTTTTAGGTAAGAAAGCTGCATCCAGAACTCAAAACACTCAGTTTCACACTTGAAAATACTGATCTGAGACGGAAGGCTAACGGGTGACATGCTCTGCAGTCCCAGATTGAAACTGGAGAACTCTTGTGTTTTCAGGAATACAAAGAGTTCTTCCTTAGCTGTTACAGACTCAAGGAATTCTCAGCGTTGGAAAAGACCTCTGAGTTCATTAAGTCCAGCTGGAAACCCAGAACCACCATGATGTTCACTGCTAAACCACCTCCTCAAAAAGTTAGTCTGGCTTTCTCTTTCAAGCACAAAAACCTCCTCCCTGTCTACAGCTTCTCCACGTATTTAGATACTGTAAATCCAACAATTTACTCTCTGGTTGTCCTTCTCCAAGCTCATGGATATGCTCTGGCAACCCTGGAGCGCGTCTAAAGTAGATCTTGGACTCTCACAAGTGTCTTTGAGAGTCCAAACTTTCCAAATGCTGTGTGGGGATGAACTGCAGCTCAGGTGGAGGCTTCTGATGAGTTCTGACATCTAAAGAATCTCAGAATCACAGACTGGTTTGGGTTGAAAAGGACTTTAAAGCCCATCCAGTGCCACCCCTCCATGGGCAGAGACACCTTCCACTAACCCAGGTTGCTCCAAGTCCCATCCAGCCGGGCCTTGGACACTTCCAGGGATCCAGGGGCAACCACAGCTTCTCTGGGCACCCTGTGCCAGGGCCTGCCCACCCTCAGAGAGAACAATTCCTTCCCAATATCCCATCTGACCCTGGCCTCTGGCAGTGGGAAGCCATTCCCTGTGTCCTGTCCCTCCAGGCCCCTGTAAACAGTCTCTCTCCATGGTTCCTGTCAGCTCCTTCAGGCACTGGAAGGCCACCATTACTCTTCTACAGGCCAGACACGTTCCAAAGGGCAGGAAATCTGAGTTCAGGCTCTCTCTGCACTGGGAGCCACGTTTGTCTGGTTGTGGTGATGAGCTGCCACTGCAACACCGAGCCAGCCCTAGTGGCTGCACTGCAGGATTGATACCTCCAGCTTTGGATCAGTCCCTCCAGATCTAGACACAGATTTCCTCCAATTATCAACTTGAACTTGCAGTCCTCACCGCAAGCTGGGATTTAACTGGGATTTAACTCTCTGTGCAGCCCAACATGGCCCTGAGGAGGCTCTTTATCCTTCTTCCTCAGCCATTTGCCACGTGATGTGTTCTGATCCGACTGCACCACAGCCAGGAACCTTCTTCTGAAGGCTTTGCACTGTTTGATTGAGCAGAACCCCAGAGCTCCTCAGAGAGTTTTGTGAAGCCCCTGGAGCCCTGGCAGGTGTGGTGGTTTCACACCCACCAGGTTACAATGAAAAGGAGAGAACTTGACCACTGCCTGCCTTCAGTTCTGATGGGAATGATCACATCAGGCTTCATCCCGAGTTCCTGGGGTGCCTTAAAGCTTAACTAACACTGAAATGCAACTTGTTTTATGACTGCTAGGAGAGGGAATTGCTGTTTTGCCTCAAATATCCCTGTGATGACCATGGTAAAAAATGCTGCTAAGCAAATGACAGCACTTCCCCTCCTCCCAACAATGCTTCAATCAGAATTCCAAGTTGCTTTTTTTTTTTTCCTTATTTAGAGGAAAACAGCCTCCCCTATCAAACAGGCTGACATGAACAATTATTGACAGAGATAACTTCATACTCATGGCAGAATTTGGCCGGAGATTTCATCACTGTGGGGAAAGAGGAAGACAAACACTGAGGATCCTGGGCTTTTATAGCCTCCTCAAAATTATTTCCTGCACCACACTGAATTTCTCCACTTGTATTGGTCATTTAAACTAAGCAATGAGCCAGCTGAACATTCATTTTAATCCTTTAATTTTAATAAAAAGTATGTTTGAGAAGTGTTTGAGAAAAAATAAAATCTCTTTCCTTTGGAAATATCTTCTTGGAGTATTTTGAATGTATACTGAATAGTAACTCACCCCTTTTTACAGCAAAGAGAGAGGCAGAATCTCCTTGTCTTGTGTCCCTGTTTATTCATTGCTTTGTTCCCACACTGGGAATTTTTTCTAGCTGCATCATCGTGCATTTTTATGTTGTAAAAGCAATTTACTGTCACCAGGAAACACTTCCTCAGCTGGGAGCAGGACCCAACTAGTTGCTATGTTTTTCAGGCTGGAGGTGTAATTATTGGGCACTTATTTCTTGAACATTCCATGAGCTGTGAAATCCTCACTGTGATTAACACTAATGACAGACCCTTCCTGCTCCAGCAGGCAAGAGGATCCATCAGAAATTATAAAAGACGATGTGTGAAGAACGAAGAAAAAATTCTAAATAAGAGTTAAAGTTCATTTGAATTAATTCTTGATTAGTTTCCTCTCCATAAACTCTTGAAAATAATTATCCACGTGTTCCTATAAAACTCCAATTTATTTAAAATTTTAAAACATAAATGTAGAGAATACAGACAGCTGGGTGAAAATCTGCATTCATTGTGAACAACTGAACACAGTTTCTGGGCACAGGAAAAGGACAAAAGTTAACTCTCAGCAAGTTAAATCAGATGTAAATTAACTGAGGAAATTTATAATATTTTATTCAAACAGGACATTTATAAATGGGGTTATCCAGGGTCTGTATTTGGAGCTCTGTGAACACAAATGGTAGGGAAAAGAGTTGAATGAAACCTGATGTTTTTTTCCTTGAAATATCTCTGAACTAAATTTTCAAGCTTGTACAAAATTATGTAAAAAACTTAATCTTGCACCTAAAAGTCAGGGACATAAAATGCGTGCAGTGAGTTCTGCACAGAAACAGGAAGAACTGGAATAAAAGCAGAATTGAATTATTTAAAACTATGGAATTTGGAGCTTTATCTGTGTGTTTATTCCTTGGAACGAACAATATCTTCCCAAATCCAGGTGGATAAGGCTTGTTAAGCAGGAATTATCTTTAATGAGAGTAATATTTATATCCAATAGTTCTGAAACAACATCAGAGAAGTAAATTTTTGTGAGGTGTGCAAAAATCATGGCTCAGCTGCTCTGTGTGGTAAGATTCCATCCTGAATCCTGAATCAAGGACACGAGGTATGAGTTGGTCGACAGGAAAACATTGGATTTGGGATCTTGGAACTCTGGATATTGATACCACTCACCTAAATGGGACTTTTAAATTTGTTGACTTACTGCCTGTTGCTGGAAGTGATTTTTTGGAGGTGGTTTGGATGTGTTTTCATGGGGTTTTTTTTTGGTTTGTTGGCTGGTTTGGGGTTTTTTGTGGGGAAGAAGAGGGAAATAAGATTCTGAAGCAAAGTGCCACAAGATTTCAGAGCCTGAAGTCTAAAGCACTTCTAGTTTCACCTCTTGATTCATGATAAAAGACTTTCAAGCTCTATTAGACAACAGAAATTTGAATTTCTAAGTAGCCACACCCCCTCCAAACACCCTAGAAGAGCTTTTGGAAGCTGTGAATGCTCCTTAGGAATGTTGGGAACCTCAAGATCTGAACCCAATGCAAACACTTCAGCAAAGCATCTGGAGTCAGGAAACCTTATGATTTTCCTGTATGAGCAATAAAACGGTGAGCAATAACTTTCCATAAAACATAATTGATTTTAAGCAATGGTAACTATATAATAGTGGTGCTAGTATTTTAAAGCCTGCTACAAATGCTCCTGTCTGCAGGCAGGGAGAAAGGCCTAATTAAACTGAACTGTAACAGGCTTGGAGCAGCATGGGATTTGACATGTTATAAATTCATTCCCAGATTAATTGAGAGTACCCTTTCTGTGGTCTCCAGATTAATAATAAGAAAGGGGGGGGGGGGAAGACATGAAGGTAATTTATTTGCTCTTTTTGCAGTACTGACATTTTTCACCTTAATGAGCACTTAAAATGTAAATTATACAGTCAACTTAAAAAATAGAACAAAAGAGGTGCGCGAGGCTTTTTTCTTATTTTTCACATCAAAATTAGCTGCAATTACCATAAAAAATTCCAGAGTTTCACTCCAGACTTTGTCATCAAATACCTTTAAAACACTCTGGGAGTTTCCCTTAAAGATTAGGTGGGAAAGAGAAGTCTGGAAGAGTTTTCAGTGTGTTACAAGATGCACTTATTGAACTTTCCAACAGGTACAGTGCTAAATATTAATGGTGCAAAAATCTGAAATTTCCAAGGAGGTGAATTTAGAAGATGAGAATGAGATTAAAATTAAAACATCGAGCAGTCCTGCTGACATTTGCCTTGATTTAGACCTGAAAGTTATGAACAAAGTTGGTTTTTCACTTTAGCTGAAGACAGAAAACTGCACCAAGAATAACTTTCGGGGTTTCCCTCTGTGTTTTAGGGTTTGGGTTTGAACACCACTGAGCTTAGGTTTGGTATCTCCTACTACAGTTTGGAAGAGTCCAGACCTCTGTGAAGCTGCTTGACCTCCCCAGCCACCTGCCCAGGTCCTTTTATTGGCACCCAGTATGGAATTACCTCGTGGTTTATGAAGTCCTTCGAGGTGTTGAAGAGAAAGGTGTTTTAGAAACGAGGTGCTGCTGATAATTATGATTATGCATTTATTCAGAAGCCTCAGGGAGGGAAGATCTGTTCCCAGCTTCAGCAATCTGCCCTGATCTGCAGCTGAAATTAAACCTCAGGAGTTCCATCCACTGCCTTTCGTTGCTAACTGATGCTCTTGTCCTGCTTGGGTCATGAAGACAAAAAGGTGCCACCAAAGAAAACACACCTTAAAAGCAATCACTTCCCATTAGAAATGCTTCATTTATTCCTGAACATCCTGGACAGCCGCCTCCAAAGGAAGGTGATGAAGATCTCTGAATTTTATATATTTTGTGCCCTCATTTTCCCAGTAATATGAAGGATATTGATGTGGTTCTCTAGGAATTACCTGGAAAGCGGCATGAAAAGGTTTAATAAGGCTACAAAAGTGAAAGAGATGGATATCTGTGAAGGAAAATGTATTAAAGAAAAACAAGGAACTGAAAAATCGCCTGAAGAATTTGAGTCCAGGAACTGGTTTGTTCTTTGTTCTCAAGATTTATGATCCTCTCTGAGAAAGCCCACAGAGTCTATGAATAATAATTAGGAAAATAACTATTGTCAAGTTAAGAAAAACAAGAAATTATTTCTTTGATAACAGATTTTATTACTATTTTTACAAGCTTTTAGTGTTATAGATACAACACCGTAATTATAATCTTCTTCCCATCTTCTAAACTCATCTCCTGGGAAATTTCAGATTTTTATAGCAGCAATATTTAGCACTGTACCTGTTGGAGAATTCAATAAGAGCATCTTGTGACACACTGAAAACTTTTCCAGAGCTCTCTTTCCCACGTAATCCTGAAGGGACACTCCCAGAAAAAGAGCCTGACCCTGGGATCAAAGCCAATCCAAGCTGCTTTTGTATTCTGAGCCCATTCCTTCCTTTTTTTTTGCAGGAATTCCCTAAGATTTTGATAAATGGCATTTCTTCTCTGTGTGCATTTGCTTCCTGCCACTGAAATTCCTGTAATATCATTACTTTCCATCTTTTCCCTTGCTTTCCATCTGTTTATCTTGGAGTCAATGGATGTCTCTTATTATGTGGTTATAAACTTAAACAGAGCCTCACCAGCAGCTCAAGCATAAATCAAGAGGAAATCACAACAAACACAGGCACGGAGATAAGAATAATAAAAATGGGTTCTGTAAGAACACTGCACCATTTCCAAGCCACTTAGATCCCATCAAGTGATTTTTTGTTCTCCTTTTTCCATGTCAGACATGATCTATCTCATCTAACAAATCCCTTCAATGCACAGCACTTGTAGGGCTCTGCCAGGGAAAGAAAATACTGATTTAAACAGAACCAAGAAATGCACTTCAGGGTACACTGCTCTGAGATTCCACTCCAAACCTGAGCTGGAAACAAGTGGGAAACTCTTTCCTCTTCTAATCCAGGCCTTAGATGATCTGAAGTACATAAATCACTAAAATATTAATTGGATGTATGTCGTAAAAAAGTGATTAAGCAGAAATGAAAATTTATTTTTACTCTAAATCCTCACGTTATTTTAGTATCCAAATATTTCAAACTAACCTGTATTTTTCTTATAAATATGTATATATTGTTTAATTGCTATTTCAAACTAAACACTTATTGAAATACTTTCAATTGCAATTCCATTTAGTTTTTATAACTATATTGGGGTTTTTTCCCTGAATGAGGTTTTGGACAAGTTTTGTATTTGTCTGACTGCCTGGACTAGGGTAAAATTAACATTTTTGCTTTATCAACAACAACTGTTGTTTTTTAGCCAACCTAAAAATAAATATTGTCTTTATGCTGTTGTTTCTCTGCAACCCCCCTCAAATCCCACTTCAAATTAAGTTATTGGCCTGTTACACAAATTACTCTATAAATTACAAATCCAGATGAGAAATTAGGGAGGAAAAATTTGGACCTTTTCTGACCAAACATCTCTTTCTCTGTTCCTTCCGTCCCTTTGCAGCCACGGTTTTCTGTGGATGAGCTGATGTTTGGTGCAGCCACTTTAGGTGTAATTAATGTTTTTGTGGAGCAAACACCTCATCAGCACTTTCAGGGCCATCTGCAACTCCGGGGTTCCCTAATTACCTGTCAGCTTTTGATGCTGTCTGTGTTGGGTCAGGACTTTATTCCTGGTTTATGGCAAGGGAAAGGAAGGGAAAATGAATCATGTGCTGTTTTCAGAGCAGCTTTTATTAAATGCAACTGAAGTTCTTCTTCCCCCTTGTTGGTTTAGGGCTCTACTGCAATTCTATTTTAAAAAATTCTGTGAACTGCCACCTCCCTGAACACACACATGAGCATGTGTGTTTGTGTATATGATTGCACAGACACAGCCTGGTGTTCCCAGAGGCCCTGGATTTTGCAGCTACCACTGGAAAATCCTGAATTGCTCCAGAAAAGGCAGAATGCCCTCAGAATTCAGGAATCCCTGCAGCAAGTGTTTGCAGGAAGGAGAAAACCGATAGAAGCTCTCAGGCCGTGATCAATGTGCTAATTTCCAGCGTGAATGAACTCTCCAGAGTTCTTCCCACAGATGCATATTTATCTCCTGACTAAATCAATATTTGTCCTACAGAAAACTATTGATAGTCTCGAGGGGTTTTTTTAATACAATTGTACAGCTCTCAATTGCTCTTCCTCTTCTTGATTTCTTGCCAAACCCAGAATTCCTTTTCATTATTGTTGAATTCAGCTACAAAGCTCTCACACTTTAAAAATTAAAGGGGATATTAAAATCTATTTTATATATATTTTGCAATCCTTTGCCAAGTACCAGCTGCTGGGCCTGCTGTGCTAGTGCACATCCCACAACACCCCCCCATTGTTTACAAATCGTTTTTCATCATCACTTTTGTGCCTCCATCCATGCCACTGTATCGGCGGAGCTGGGAATTGAAACATGGTGTTTATTTGGGGAGATATTGATACGTTTGGACAGGTAATTCATGGGTGGCTGACTCTGCTGCGCCTGCTTTTTGATCAGGACACAAGTGCTCAGCAAATTGCTCTCTTGTCTTCTCAGGCTGGCTGGGAAGAAGCAGCCAAGCTCTGAGTTCGATCTGCTCTCTCTCTCAGTGGGCTGGATCCATAAACTCTGTCATACTTGGATGTTCCAAAAAATCATCAACCAAAACAGCTCCTTTCAGCATCATGAATTCCACTTTAGGAGGAAAAGGAATGGAAGTTTGGATGGCAGGTTGTTTCTGACTTTCTCAGCCTTTCTCAGCTGTGAGTATTAGGTGCACAGGGGAAAGTGTTTGTGTTCAGACTCATCAGGTTGGGCTTCTGGTTATGCCACAAACCGGCAGAGCCCTCTGAGCCTGGAAAACTGAAGTGCAGTGGTGCTGGGCCTCCCATCCTCACAGGGAAGAATTATGTGCATATAATGCAAATATGAAATCCTGAATTAGGTCATCTGGGATCTATGGATGTCTTTTTCCTTTCCTTGTATAAATAACCTCAGTAGAGGAAAGAACAATTCAGATGGTTCGCATTAGGTAGCACAAAAACCTGCCAAAGGCTGGTTTCTTCTTTGCTGTTAAACCCTATTGAATAATGTTCTATACTTCCTGTTATTTTGGGGTGTGAATGGCCAGTGTGGCTGCCCTTGTACAGATATTTGTAACAGAAACTAGGGTTCAGGTGGCTGCAAAATGAATGGGAGAGTCTGGGTGTGGAAGTGTCAGAAGTGAGAGATATGAAACCTCAAATTAAAACCAAGGACAGATCAGAGCCATCATGAAGTCCTGAATCATGCAAAAAAACTCACATGCAAATCCCCACTTGGAGTTACCAGTTCAAGGAGAATATAAGGGATGGGATGGTGACTCTGCAGTCAGCACCACCTCTCCTCTGTGCTCCTGCATTCACCCCAAAGCACTCAGCCCCACGTTCCTTGGTGCTTGTGGGTTGCTTTGCTGAGTGAAACCAGCTCTGGTGTAAAATCAAAATGCCTTTTCCTTCTGAGTTCCCACTGAGCCTCCTGACCTGGCTGCTGTGATGCTGCATCACGAGAAGTGTGTTCTGTAAAAAAAAATCTCTGAAGCTTCGTTCTTAGCCGAGCACACAATTATAACAGGACAGTTTTTGTCGTTTAGTCAGTGGAATTTGAGTTTTCAGGCCTTTTAGGCCTGTGGGCAGTGATGGTCTCTCTGAGAATAAGGCTAAAGCTCCTCAGAGGCACCTGAGAGTTGTATTAAATTGGTACTGTTTTAATGGTCTGGTCTAGGTGAGAAATAAATTGAGTTCAAAATGTTCCCTTGTCAGGATACTGCTTCAGAAATAACCTAATCTTGCAATCTCAGCTCTGTTCCAGCTTCTAAAACTTGCTGTAACAGTGGAGTTCACCCAGTTCTGTCATTTAAATGTTGTCATTAGGCTCTGATTGATGAGGAAAGATTCTCAATATGCATTGCTCTTTTTTTCCCTGTTTGTTTGAGCTCCATCCAGATCAAAATATTTCTCATTTCACCTCATTTCTCATTACACTTGAAAGGTTTTTGTGTATAATTATTGGCTAGTGAAGATAAGTGAGGTTTTATATTTATTTTTTTGTTGTTCTGCAATTTGTTACGCTGTTTATCTCTCAGTCAAAAGAAAGCAAGGCTAGAAAATGTAATGAAGTGTTCATCTATCATCCATGGGCTTTGCTTCCTGATAAAGGAGGCTTCATTTGGGTGTTATTTCATTAACATGCACATCTCTGACAAAGCCAAAGCACCAAGAAAAAGAAAGAGAAGCCTTAATCGAGGTTTTCTTGGAGATAATTAACTGAGGGGCTTGTAAGATACGAGCAAGGTTTTGTTATCAGGACAGGAGCTAAAACTCATATTTCCTTCAGCTCAGGATCATTCCACAGCAACTGCTCCTGGAGGAAAAGTAATTAGGAACTGCAGTTTTACAATGAACCTTGTCTAATGAACAGAATTATCATTCCTTTTTTGCTTTTTAATATAAAATTCTAAATATTATTAGCATGGTCTGCTTGCTAAAATAGTGTTGTGCTGCATTTCAGGTTTGATGTTGAAGAACAGAAAGCAGATTTTCATGAAGTGAGAAGCAGGAGTCACTTTTCTGACAGCACATGCTTTAACCACTTCCCTTACTTTTAACCACTTTCCTTGAATGACAGAGGAACCTCATCAGTTCCAAACAAGGATTTCTTTTGACAGACCAATCTCTCTTGGAGTATATGGAGACAAGTGGCAGTGCTCCCTCAGCAATGAATTTATTTGTTCAGGGAACAATTCCTTTTCACAACATGTCCCCACCTGGGAAATCTGTCCTCCAGGGAAGACAGGAGCATACGTTTCCCTGGGATTGCAATCCTTCTCCAGTCAGCCCTCATTCCTCCTAAGAAAAATGCCAATGTTCCCTTTTACCAAGGATAAGTGTTTCAATTCTCTAGCTCTCACCTCATACGAGTTTTTCATTTCGACCTTTTCTTCAATTCATTGCAAAGTTTTGAGGTTTTGAGCGGAGAGAAGGAAGAATCTTTTTGAGTTGTTTTGCCAGTTAGACTCATTTTGATTGGAATGAAGAAATACCAGGAGTTTTAACAATAAAGAATAAAACCAGGAAGGAATCATGTTTTGGACAAGAAAGAGTCCATGTAAAATAGTGCAAAATATTTGGGTCCTAGGAAAATGTGTGTGGTTTTCTCATTGCTATTACCACTTGTGCAATCAGAAACTCTGGTTTCTGAGTCACTCTTTGCTTTTAGGAGAATCAAAAAATGTCCCCAAACACTCAGCAGAAATTATACATGCCAAGGTGTGCTACCTGCCACAACACACGTGGGAGAAGGTCTTCATCAAAGGAAGTGTAACCAACTCAAAAATCCCAAGTTATTGTAACAAGCATTGCAATTAGAAATTAGAAATGATCCACGCATCAAGGCTTCCCTTTGTGTCGATGTAAACCATGGGGAAGGGTTCAGGGAGTCCATAGGTGGATGAAGTGATTTTTGCTGTGATTACACAGTCTTTCCCCACGTTAAAGAGCGTGGCCATACCAGGGGATGTGCATGCTCTGCAGCTGGGGGGTGTGCAGAACAGAAACCCCTTTGTGGCCACAGCCCCGAGGCTGCCAGGAGCGTTTGGACAGCACTCTCAGGGATGTACAGGGTGGGATGGCTGGTGTGTCAGTGCAGAGCCAGGAGTTTGGCTCACTGACCCCTGTGGGGCCCTCCCAGCTTGGGATACTCTGGGATTCTGTAATTCCATGTCAGAGCCCGGCCATCCTGTGTGCTGATTACTCACAGAGTGCAGGGACTGTTGTTTCAGGCTGGTTGGACCACGCTCCTATGTAGTTCATTCCTTGCTGTCAACACCTCCTTCCACACTGAGGGAGACTGGGCTGGGCCAGTGTAAAAACCAGTGTGGAAATCCAGATATTTGTCTTTTAATTATACATGCAGACTAATGTGACCTGGAGTAGCTCCTTCTTGAAGCACAGTGTCAGGATAAATGGGAGTGTCAGAGAATTTTTATCTGGAATTAGCTCATGTGAAAGATGGGGAATCCCAGAATCATGAGATGGTTTAAGCTGACATTAAAGCTCATCCTGTCCCCTGTCTCCCTCCAGGGAGAAGATTCTGGGGAGACCTCAGAGCCCCTTGCAGTGCCTGAAGAGGCTCCAGCAGAGCTGGAGAGGGACTTGGGACACGGGCCTGGAGTGACAGGACAAGGAGGAATGGCTTCAAACTAAAAGAGGAGAAATTTAGATGGGAGGTTAGGAAGAAACTCTTCCCTGTGAGGATGGTGAGACCCTGGCCCAGAGAAGCTGTGGCTGCCCTTGGATGCCTGGAAGTGTCCAAGGCCAGGTTGGATGGGGCTTGGAGTACCCTGGCCTTGGAAGAAACAGAGAATCCTAGAACTGGACACAGCTGTAGTATATCATTTTCACAGCAGCCTTCCCAAATTTCAGTGGCTGCTGTAGGTACCCAGATGGAGCTGAGAAAGCTGAGGTGACTTCTCAAAAATCTGACCAATGTAGGAGGTTTCCCCCCCAAAATCTCGTTCTCAGGCTCTCACACTCCTGGTTCCAATCCCTTGCCACATCAGGAGCTAGAGGGTGGTTCTTAACTGCTGAAATTCTCCCAAAAAAGAGCAATAGCAAAGTAGTTTTCAAGGGTGTGCTGGTGTATTTCCAAACCTTTCTTGTCCCACACTATGAAAAGAAGATGCTGATGCTTCCAGCACCTCAAAGAAACATCCCTGAGTACAAAGCATAGGAATTCAAGCCTAGAGGCAAAAGGGTAGAAATAAGTATGCTAAGGATACTATCCTAAAAGCAAGGAGCACAGCTGAGGGCAGGGGGAAAAGATTAAAAGCTGTAGAATTTCTTCTATTGTCTATAGATCCTTTGTTTTTTGTTTTTTTTTTTTTTACTGCTGTTACCAACTTCCATCTGGCTGAGGAGTTTTTTAAGCCGTGTCAGAGCTCCCCAAATCAATCCCTTTGAAATGTGTGTATTTGTGAAATGGCTGCTGTTTCCCACAGGTGATCTGTCAGTGTCTGGGCTGAGCCTTCACTTAACAGAGCCTCAAATAAACTTCCTGCATGCCCAGAGCCTTTCAAGTTTCAGAGCTGAGGAAGCCCTTCATCCCTCCTCCTTAGTGCTGCTGGATTCCCTGTTCCACAGCTCGTGTCCCTCCCTTCCATTAAACTCCCCAGCTGGGCCTTGGATTGCCTTCATCACCCTGGGTTTTAAGTGGACAAATTTATTTTATTGATGAATTTATCCTCAAGGCAAATCTGATTTAATTACACCACTGGTCATACGTGAGCAGAGAGTATTTTTGTACCTGTTATCCAGAAGTTATCTCTTGGACGAGCTTTAAGTTCCTTCCAAGGTTTAGTTCCAGTTTTTCAGGAATTCTCCTCACTTTAATTCCAACAAGAGTAACTCATAAGGAAGAATGAATCTCAAGGAAGAAGAGAAAGGTCATTTCTCTGAGCTTTTCCAAAGCAGTTTTCTTCCAAGGATTTCCTGCTACTGGAACGAATTTCTAATTTTTGATCAAAGTCATGGTATTCATGTCCAAATTAATTAAACTCTGCTCTGACTTGTTTAAATCATGGGAAAACCTTACTAGTCAAGACAATAGTTTAGAAATTAGAAGGGGATAGTGGAGTTCTCAGAGAGAGGAACCCAGATCTTCAAGAAAGTTCATCTTCATTTATACCATCAGGACACAATTAATTAATTTCTAAACAAACCATTTCCATGTTAAAAAGATACTTTTGTATTCATTGAGCTCTGAACAGATTCTTGTGAAAGTTTGCTTTACAGGTCCTGCATCTTTCTTTGGTGTGTGGGAGATTTCTTACTTGAGTGCACATAAAATAAGCCAGAAAATGTACAAACTGAAGAGGTGTTAATGTAAAACAAATTCATTTTCAGACAAGTTTGTTCTTTCAAGGTGGAGAAGTTTTCTACCAGAATTCTGTGGGTCAATGAGACAGAGTTGTTTCAACAAACACTGTTCACTTCTAACATATTCTTAAAAACCCTTTCATGTTATTGAATTTAATTTCAAGGCATTCACATTTGACTTTTCCATATTTTTCATCTTGCTGGAATTTTTCCTGTCATGGCATACTGTGCAGTCCTGAGGCCCTCAAATTCTTCTTAATGACCTGAAAACTTCAATAATGTGGTCCAGTGTGGATGGATGGAGTCAAATGCTGGGGACCCAGATTTGGATAATAGAATTCCAAGTTGTGTGAGGTGAAAGGAGAGGTGGAATTGTTTAAAATCGCTTCATGTTGCAGAAGGCAGAGGTCCATGAGTGGAGTGAAGAGAGGCTGTAATTGATGGAAAAAATTCAAGTGTCAAAGCAAAAGTTCCTGCTTCCCTCAGACTGCAAAAACCTGAATTTTCCATGATCTTTCTGTCAGTGTAGGCCAGCCTATGGGAAAATATTCTTATTTGGAAAAAAACCCAGTATTTACAAATTATTACAGTTCTAAAAATATTGTCCTTCAAAAATCAACACTCTCCAGGAGAACTCATCTCCACTCTTATTACTGAATTAAAGGGATTGAGTCACATAGAAGCTTGTGTGAAAAGATAGCTTTAGAAATCAAATTCTTGTTTTCCTAATAATTATTCAAACATGACATTTTTGTTAAACTCCATCACTATTTATCAGTTCATGTCACTTTAATGGAAGACAAGATAACAGGAGCTGAATGTTTCAATGCAAAATAATATCATGCTATTTTCTATTTTTATTTAAAGGCATTTTCTTTCTCATTTTAATAATTCTCTTGATTCTTTGTGATTTAGTTTTGTACAAAGGATGGTTGGGGAGTTCTTTGGGTTTTGTTCTTTTTTTTTTTTTTTTTAGGCTGGAAATACAGGAATGCATTGAGGAACTTTTGAAGCAGTGATGATTTCCTGAGATTTAAGAAAGAGTAAAGATTTTTTTTATGGCTGTGTTACATTGCACTTTGGCAGGTAGCTCTTCTTTTTTAGGACACTGGCTGTTAGAGGTGTGTCAGCATTATTGTCTTAATCAGGAAAATCCAATTTGTTCTATAATGGAACTGCTGAACTTTGAGTCCCAAAGATTCAGCTTTGTTCAGATTTTTTATCATCTGTCTGAAATAGGAGACAAATTAATCTTTCAGTTTATTTCTTCTTTTGGATTTTTAGAGGTAGAAATGGGAGAGAGAACAGTTGGAGGTTACTTGGGTACCCATAACTGATAAAAGAGCTGTCCAGCTTCATTTTTTTTTCCTTTTTTTATTTTTCTTATTACGAAAAACAACCACAATCATCAAAAGAATTGAGATCAAAATTATGAACTGTATTGCAATCTTGCAAATTTTATTTTTTTTTAATTGTAATGTGACTTGATGTTGAGGAAGAAACTCCTATCCTTCAGTGAGATTTTGTCCCTTTTTACCAGGACAAAGGGCTGGTAAAAGGCTTAGATGCTATATTATCTTACAAAGTCAATTAACAGGATTTAATAATTTAGTCCAATGATATATTCTGTGTCAGGTTTTATTTTTTTTTATAAATGAACACTTACAGATGAGATGAAATATATGCAATTTATGAACTCAAAGAATGCCAGACTTCATGTGGACTAAAATAGGTTTCTTATGTCTCTTGTGTAATACGTTGTATAGTCAGTCAGTGGTAGAGTAGTTTTTAACAGTCATCATGGTGCCCACATTATTTTTTAAAATGGGAAATAACATCAGTTTTACCTGTGGCTTCTACATTTTTCCTTGAAAAGTTTGCTTACCGTTGCCTTTCCTGAGGAGCTGACAGGAGATCAGCAAATTGTCCGTGCCAGAGAAATGGATCCAGGCCCAACCCTCTCCCCTCTCTCTCATCACACTGGAGTCAACAGCAAGACTAAAACTGGAGCACTTCCAGAGGCATTGTCTGATAACCTGTGAACTTTTTGGGCATCAAAAATTCCTCAGGGAGACAAGTCCTGAAATCCAGCGCTGAGTTTTCTGCCAGTTGAAGGCTGATTCACACTCCCTGGCTCCTCTTCTCGTGCTTTCTGTCAGCAGAGGTCAGTCTCCCTACCTTCAGTTTCCAAAATAACGAGGCACAGAGAGATAGACCTGACTTGTCTGAACCCCCCAGCAGGTGCAGGAGGCTTTGGGGCCGCAGTTCAGAAGGTCCAGCACTGACAATTTGTTGCATCCAAGTTACAGAATTTGTGCTGCTTGAACTCCCACAAGTTTCTTACGCTTGCAATCCTTCTAATGACAAAAGGAACACGCCTGGAATACAAAGCCAAGGATTAATTGCATCCCCCAGCATGGGCAGCAGGAAAGGGATTGGGATTCTGTCCCTCTGCCCCCTTGGGTGAGACCCCACCTGCAGAGCTGCCCCAGCCCTGGGCCCAGCACAGGGAGGAGCTGGAGCTGCTGGAGAGAGTCCAGGGAAGGCTCCAGGATGAGCAGAGGGATGGAGCAGCTCTGCTGGGAGGAAAGGCTGGGAGAGCTGGGATTGTGCAGCCTGGAGAGGAGAAGCTTTGGGGTGACCTCACTCCAATGCCTGAATGGGCTGAGAAGCATGGAGAGACACTGTTTACAAGGGATGGAGCAATAGGACAAGGAGGAATGTCTTCCCACTGCCAGAGAGTAGGGTTGGATGGGTTATTGGGAAGGAATTCTTCCATATGAAGGTGGGGAGGCCCTGGCACAGGGTGCCCAGAGAAGCTGTGGCTGCCCCTGGATCCCTGGCAGTGTCCAAGGCCAGGCTGGACAGGGCTTGGAGCAACCTGGGACAGTGGAAGGTGTCCCTGCCCATGGCAGGGGGTGGCACTGGATGAGTTTTAAAGTCCCTCCCACCCAAACCATTCTGCGATTCCTTGATTTTATGAGTTGTTAGTCAAAAGTCTTAGAAGCCTAATCAGAGCATTACAGTGAGTAAAGTAACAATACTGCTAAAAGTGCATTTAAAATGCTGTGTGCATATACAGACCTCTGCAAAATCTTCTGGTGTTATCCTGCTTTTCCTCTGCCCATAGGGGACTTGCTCTCAGTGGCTTCACACTCGGGCTGGAGGACACTTTAGTGGTGGTGGCACCCTGAGGCCCTTGCCAGGGAAGCCTGTTGTTCACAGCTTCTTCCCCTTTGCTGTAATGTTCTTTGGAGTAATTTTGATGATGCTACACGTTAACATGCTTCTATCGATCTTTTTTGTCCTATGTCGAGGCCCACCTTGCATTTGAATTGTATCTAGAGTGAGTTTTATCCCGAGACTGAAGTCCTTTGGTGACTCTTGAGCTGCTCATTTGCTGCCCTCGGCTATCATCCTTTGTCTGGTGTTTGTAGGCCAATCACACACATTGTCTTCTATGCTAAATGTTTCTATAAGTGCATAAACAAAGGAGGGCCAAGAGGAGTCTCAATCCTTTCCGGGGTGTGGGGGGAACGTTGACACAAAAGATGAGGAAAAGGCTGAAGTGGTTAATGTCTTCTTTGCCTCAGTGTTTAACAGCAAGGTCGGACTGGAGTCCCCATCCCTGAAGGGATTGAAGAGACACCTGGATGTGGCACCTGGGGACATGGGCTAGTGGTGGCCTTGATCCGTGATGAGTTAACAGCTGGACTTGATGGTCTTAAAGGTCTTTTCCCACCTGAATGATTCCATGATTCTAAGGGTCTGTCCTGGGTCATGGTTGACTCAGCCTACGCAGAATAAATTCTTGTTTTTGACAGCTGAAGTCGCACTAACACAGCAAATGTCACACAAGCCAATAAATGCAGGCAATGGAAACGCAGGCAGTGCTCACCTGGTGGTTACACGATTGCTGTCACAGCCAAGCAAGCTCAAACAGATCTCCAGGCAGGCCCAGGCTGGCTCAGGAGCCTGTGCTGTCAGCTCAGGACAGACTGCCAGGACCTGCAACAACGCATTTACTGCTCTGCACCACTGCCACCCCTCCCTGCTCTGTGCAGTTCACCTGGGCTGGGGCAAACCCAGGGAAACAGGTGCCCAACACAGGCTGTGGGTGCAGAGAGGAAGGACAGGGATCAGCAGGGACAGGAGGGACAGGTGCTGGCAGTGCCATCACTTAATGACAGCCCTCAGGGCCCCCCAACAACACAGGCACTCGGTAACACGTGTGGCACTAATGGGAGCCACAGTGGCAGCTGGAGGAGTTCAGTGTCACTCTGATTTTGGACAGCCAACTCCTAAATGACAAGGTTACAGTCATAACACATTGCCAGCGTGGTCCCAGGCCAGTGTGGTCCCCCTTTTGACCTCTGCAACATTCACAGAACTCACTCAGTTATACTCTTCCATCTCTAAAAATATCAAATTTCCTCCAGGTCATTTAATAATTTAAAAATTTCCAGGTAATTTTTAAAGACCTGACTTCTGCAGTGTTTATTTCAGATCTTATATCTGACTGTAGGTTATGAGTAAAAAGCCTTATTTAATCACAATGCAGTTTTATGCAATCTCATACTACTGTAAGATGATGCCATTCACACAATTCATAAATACAAGGTTCTGATATTTCCCTGAATAATTCATAGATAAAGAAAATCTTTTTCTGACATTTGAAATCACTCAATTATTAATTTTGAGAAAAGCTATGTCTCAAATCACCCTGAAAATACTTCTAATTTTGCTTGTGTTACACATATATCAATATTTCACATATATCTATATTATATATCTGTGTGATGACATGAAGCTGTCAGGGGAGGTTTTGCTGGGGATCAGGAACAAGTCCCTCCCCCAAAGGGTGGTTGGGCACTGAACAAAGATATTGCCTTTGCTTCTCTTCATCAAACTGGCCAGGGGGAATCTGCTGAGGCAGCTTTGAATCAACATTTAATAATGAAAAAGGAGCTTTGGATTGAACATGTTGCTAAATAGTCAGCCATAAAAGGGTACCCTCAAGGCCAGAATGAAGTTTCTGGTATTTCTCATTGAAAACCTGGCAGACACGTCCTGGTTCCCCACACCACCCCATGCAAGGCAACAGCAGCTCAGGACCTGGCCATGTAAAGTATTTTCCCATCATTTTTCTGTGAACCAGAGCTCCTTCCGCCCTTCCTGATCAGTGAACTATCAGTTTATTGAAGTAGGGAGAAAGGGCTGTGTTGAAAGAGTTTGTTTTTTTTCTGAAAGGCTTTCAGATTCAGGATGAGAAAGATCTTCAAAACACCAAAATCTTGCTGAGGAGAAAATGTTTTCTTTCCCAGCTCTTTCTCCTTTTTCGTCTTGTTCTTTACTCTACATGCAGGATTTATTTGCCTTCAGTTCAATTTTCTCTGAGCCTCACTCTCAATTTGGTACCCTAAATACAATTAAATTGCAATATCCTAAGTGTGAAAAGGAATAAAATGATAGAAATGAGATAAAATACACACCTTCAGAACTTTCACTCCTCTGACTGACTCTACTCTTCCTTCCCCAGTGATAGCAAGACGCTTTCAAATTTATTTTCCAAATTTTGAAAGCTCCTGTATATCAGGCTCACTGAACTGCTGACTCCTCAGGTTTCTTTAATAGAAAAGAAAACTCTCAAAGACACCCAGCCATCCACAGAAGGTGGGGAAAGAAAGCAGAGGTTAGAAAAGCAGTTAAAATAAATCTAAAACAATAAAACCAGTAAGATAATATTAAGGAAAGTGGAAAGAGTGAGAGAAGAATTACTCCAGCTCTTCTCCCTGGAGGAAGCTGGTAGTAGAGTAGAAATTATCTATAATGGAAGAGTGTATTCACATTTTTAATGAAATGTAAAAGCAGAAAAATAAGTAATAAAAATAATTAGACGTGTAGAAAACACAACCTGCAAGGACAGATTAAAAGAGCCAAGGTAGCCTAGACAAGGGAAAACTAAAGGAAGGTGTGGGAACAGTCAGCAAACATGCAACAAGCCACAAAAATCAGGAAAAATGTATTTTCTGAGGTGAATAAACCAAGAGTAATGGGTTTCATCTGCAGCCAGGGATAACTGTGTCAGGAAAAGGAAAAGGAAACATTGGTGAAGACGTGGTGAAGACAGTATCCTTGATGGTATTTATTTCTCTTAAAGTACTGAATTTCAGCCTAGTGAAGTCTCTGCCAGCCTTATTTTCTGCAATTCTCTCAACAAGCACATTAAATGTGTTTATAAGGCAAAATGTTCCATGTGAATCACATTTGAGGGACCTTCTTTCCTTAAATATTTCCCTTGCAAACCTGCTTTGCCTAAGACTACATTTTCCTTCCTAAAACCCCTGAAAACAACCTCTGCCTACTTTTCTGGATTTTGTTCTGGAGTGAGCTTGGATGCTGCCCAGCTGGGAAGGGCCAAAGCTGTGAGGTTCAAACACCTCCAGCAGACGCTCGATGCCCTTTTGGCCAGTTTGGGTTTCTCTCTTCCCATATTGATGCGTTCCAGAATAATCAGTGCTGCTGGGGTGAGGTTACACCCCGAAAGAGAAGGAAAACTTCCAAACCCCAGGGTTCAGCAAAAAGCTTTTTGGTTTTTGAACAGTTTAGTGGGCAGGTTAACAGCTGCTCAAGAACTATAAAATGTGGTTTTATTCAACAGTCAGTGAAAGAAAACTGCCTCAACACTCCCACCAGGGGCAAGGCTGAGAGGATGGTGTTGCTCCACATAGCACCACTGTTAATAATGTGATATTTCTCTGGTGTAGGTTTAGCTTTGGCTCTTGTATAATATCATTATGTGCAGCATAAATGAAAGTCATTGCCCAAATGCACAATTTTATGTCTATTTCAGAGCAAGTAGAAGTTTTTTAATCACTGTGCAATAACCCATTTAAAGCATGACAGGATATACTGACAGCTGGCACATGGAAATACGAGACCTTATTTGAAAATATCAGGTTTTAAATACTTGTTAATTCTGAAAAACATCTTGGGCTTGGCTGAGTAAGTGGAAAAAAGGAACAAATGCTTTCTGTAAATAAAGAAATGTCAGGAAAAAATATACGTCTATAATGAGACTTACCAATTTATCAATTTTCTGTGGAATATTTTACTTCCCTTACCATCAGTATCACAGTGCAAGCTGCACTAACAGTGAATATCAAAGAACATTTTCCTTCCCACCAATGTCTTCCTGTTGGACATAATTCTCAACCTTAATAAAAACAAAGCAAAAAAGAAAACCTTATAGTTCATAAAGAGTCTCAGAGCTCCATTGGGGTCATATTCATTGTACTGCCACCTTCCCAAGCTTGCTGGTTGTGCCCTGGAGAACGTCTCTTACCCAGCAGCAGCTTCCTGAGCATTTGTTCACATCCAGCTGGGAGCCTGTTGGCTCAGTAAACTTCCTTTGTGGAATCACAGAATATCCTGAGCTGGAAGGGACCCACCAGGATCCTGGATCCAAGCCCTGTCCCTGCACAGACACCCCAACAATCCCCCCCTGTGCATCCCTGGCAGCGTTGTCCAAAGGCTCCTGGAGCTCTGGCAGCCTTGGGGCTGTGCCCATTCCCTGGAGAGACTGGGCAGTGCCCAGCACCCTCTGGGGGAAGAACTTTTCAAAGTGATATCACACAGAATATTTGGGTGGTTCCCAGAAATCAGCCTGATTTTTGTAGCTCAACCATAACTCTATTTCCTGGGGGTGTGCTGAGGTTTACCTTTCATTTGTTTCATATGTTGCTTGCTGGAAGTGCAGCATCTCCCAGATATGTTCCAAGGCACCTGCAATATTTTGCTGCCTGATGTTTAAATTGCCCATTGCTCAGAAGTCTACAGTGAATTGTGGCTTTACAGAGGGCTGGGGTCCACATTATCAATCCTCCATTTACCCCCCTAGAAGAGAGCTGTTTAATATTAATTCAGTATTTAACCAGATGATCCTTTCCTTTTATTTAGAAAGGGACATTTCCCCTGATAGCAAAGTTCATTCCTGTTGCTAAGCCAGGCTGAGCAAAACTGTGTTTTACCCAGAGCCATTCCAAAACACTTGGGCTAAATTTAGCCTTGTAAATTAAATATGTCCATCTCCTGAATTAAAGCCAAATGCCACAGAATCCATTGTATCTGTGCTCAATCTGTGTCCCACTCTCCAAATCTTTAGACATAGCTGAAGAGGCAGTGGGACACTGATCCCAGTGCTTGGCAAGGCTGGGGACATTCCTTGGGGACTTCAGGAAGATCCATCCCAGGGTCAGAGGACTGAACACTACAGACAACCCCATTCAGTGAGGATCAGCATTTCCCATCTCGTTTTTTTTGTGGATTAAACAGTAGTGAATGCCACCTAATGTATTTATTAATGCTTTAAATTCTTCTTTTAAATTCTCTCCTTTATTTCTGTGGCTAAACCCATTTATTCTTGAGCACCCTTCATGCAGCAGGATCAGCAGCAGCAGGAGCAAGGCTTTCTCTCTCTGTTAGGATTAGCTCTCAGGGAAGTGCTGGAGGTGGCAGGAATTATACATTATACCTGAACAAATCCTTGAAAGTTAACAGGGCTTCCTCTCAACCTGTCTCTCTACACTAAAAAAAAAAAAAAAGAGAAAATGCAAATTCCAATAGCATTTCAACCACTCTTGGAGATAAATAAAATACTTTTTTTTTTCTTCATCTGATGGCTCTGTTTCTTTGTGATACATGTTATGTGCAGCTACAATTCCTGGCAGAAACAGAGGGATTCAAATAAAACCCTTCATTTCATTTATTGTATTTGCTGCAAACACGGACTTCTGCGGTGCTAATTAGTATTTACATCAATGAAAATCAAATTGGATTCTAAGATCATATCAGTCAATGAAGAGTTATTTGACTTGAGGAGCTCTGGCTTGGTATCGGAAGGCATTAATCATTTATGAGTCCTCATGGGTTGAAAGATGTGCCTCCCACTGCTGCATTGCTGCGTGGACAACCAGAACTGATTCACACGCAGAATAAATACACACAGTTGGCTTTATTTAGCAAACTGGTTCTGATTTCTGACCTTTTTTTACAACAGATCAACACAGTTTTCTCTTTTAATGGGGAGTTAAGTGACATCCTCAGGTGTTACAGAGTGACACTGACAATATTTCATAGCTTTGAATGCCCTCTTCAAATCAGAATATTTTTCAGAGGGCACTAATAGGTATCTGATTAGAATTTTTTACCTGTCAAAATGTTCTTTTGCTCTTCTCCTCCATGGTTTTTTGATAATTAATTTATGAGGAGTAATGCTCATTTATATGGGGTTATCCAACAGCCACACCTAAGCAGGAAAAGGAATTGTCTTGGCATCTCCACCAGACTCTGCAGCTGAAGAAATGGAAACTCATTTCCTGCTGAATGTTCAGAGCAGAGGGAAAATGATGCAGAGAGAAAACATGAAGTGAAGGCAGAGCAACACCTGAGCAATAGCTCCTCTGTGTAATTGTCCATTTTACATTCATAAGAAAGCCGTATTTTTTTCTCTCTCTCCTGCTGCCTTTTAAGAGTTTTCTGATGCTAATCCTAAAATCTTTCTCATCTTTTATTGATCATCTCACAGCCATAGCTTTTCTCATTAGGCATCCAAAACCCTGCTATAAACCCAGCACATTCCAGTAAAAATGCACATATATTTCATGGCCTTCCCTGGCACACACTCACCTGGTCCATGGGTGAACACTGTGATAGGGTATTTCTTCCAGAGCTTTTTGACCCCTTAAAGAGCTGCAATGACATCAGTAACTTCAAAACGAAACAAGATTTCACAGAATTATAAAATTAATCATGGAATGGTTTGGGTTGGAAGGGACCTTACAGCCCATCCAGTGTCACCCCTGCCATGGGCAGGGACACCTTCCACTAGCCCTGGGTGTTCCAAACCCTGTCCAACCTGGCCTTGGACACTGCCAGGGATCCAGGGGCGGCCACAGCTTCTCTGGGCACCCTGTGCCAGGGCCTCACCACCCTCATAGGGAGAAATTCCTTCCCAATATCCCATCTAACCCTGCCCTCTGCCAGCAGGAAGCCATTCCCTGTGTCCTGTCCCTCCGTGTAAACCAGTCTCTCTCCATGGTTCCTGTTGGCTCCTTCATGCACTGCTAGGCCACTGTGAGGTCACCTCAAAGCTTCTCCTCTTCAGGCTTCACAATCCCAGCTCTCCCAGCCTTTCCTCCCAGCCGAGCTGCTCCATCCCTCTGCTCATCCTGGAGCCTCCTCTGGACTCTCTCCAGCAGCTCCAGCTCCTCCCTGTGCAGGGCCCAGGGCTGGGGCAGCTCTGCAGGTGGGGTCTCACCTGAGGGGGCAGAGGGACAGAATCCCATCCCAAATCCCATCTTTTCTCTTTCCTTACTGATCCTTGTGCTGAATGTTGGTGTTTCCCACCCAATATTCCCATCCACACGTCCTCCAAATAGCAGTTAGATCATTGTCTGAAATCAGTTAGGGGAAAAATCTGCCTGGAATTGCACAGCCACAGAGAAACCTCCTTCTGAACATGAGGCTGAATTCAGTCATCACTGCTGCTCCTATCCAGCTCTTTCCCTGCCCCTCCATACGAGATCCTTCCTTCTCTCACTGCCAGCTTGGATGGCACTGCAATCATTGTGGCAAACGGAAAGAATGAAAAGCCCAGTTTTGAACGGACTGCACTGAATACACAGAGGCGGGAGTTAGAGAGGGCCTCTGGATCCACAGCTCTGAACAAGGCACAACTCAGCACTGACTGATCCCCAAACCCTGGATGGCAGCACACACAGTCCTGCTGGGAAGTCTGATGGCAACAAGCAGAACTCATCCTGTGCCTGCTGGACTTACTGCATTTCATCCGCTCGGCTTGCGACACTCACAGTGCTCAGAAAGAAAAAACCTGCTTAAAATTTGGTACAAAACTTCTGATTGAAATAAAATTTCCTTTCTATTTCTCACTGCGAACTTCTGCTTTTTAAAAGAATCATTCCTGAATGCTCTGTCTCAAATCTAGTAACTCCACAGTGCTGATTTGTGCCATTCACAGCTCTTTACACCTTCCCCCAGGTTTTCACTACCTGTTTGGAATTTTAATAGGAAGTTCTGGTAGAAGATCATAACTTAATGAACCTGGAGGTTAAAGAATATTAGTGTGCTGCCTCAAAAGTAGTATTTTAATGAAATTATGTTACACCACTGGGATTGGCATCCTCTGCAGACTTGCTTTTTAAATTAGCAGGGGTTTTCTGAGGGTTCACTGAAAAGGTTTAATTCACAGGGCCTATGAATAAACAATTTTCCGAAGGCTTAAAATTCCTTAATTTGTGCTTATCAAGGCTTTAGATGAAGGAAGGGTGGTAATTGTATTTGCTGGAGTTCCTGTTAATGCTTTCACCTGAAGTAACCAGTGTAGAGGAAATGCCATATGGATGAAATCCACTTTCTCCTTATTATTAGAGCCTTTGGCTGGTTATTATGTAAACAGCTTAATAAATACACATAATAGGAATGGTCTGGCTGAGTCTCTTGGCCAGTCAGGAGAAGGACTGCTCTGGGTTGGAGAGCTGTCACAGCTGTTGCTAAGCAAACTTGCAAAACTCTGATGTTTCCCCTCCAGCAGCCAGCCACACCAAATCCCAGCAACAGGCATTCATCTGGCCTGTGAAAAAAAAGCATGCAGAAGACCTCAAATACCTGCTGGAATCCCTGCTGGGATGCCTGGCTGCATCACACAGCTGAATACATCTATTTGATACACAGCTGAATACATCTATTTGATGTCAAGTTTTGGAGCCCAAATATTTGGAAACGTCGTCCTGTTGGAGCAAGTCCAGATGAAGCCACTGAATTGATACAAGGGCTGGAGCTCCTCTGCTCTGGAGCCAGCCTGGGAGGGCTGGAGGTGTTGACCTGGAGAGGAGAAGGCTCCAAAGAGACCTCAGAGCTCCTTGCAGTGCCTAAAGGGGCTCCAGGAGAGCTGGAGAGGGACTTGGGACAATAGAGCGAGTGACAGGACACAAGGAATGGCTTCCCATTGCCAGAGGGCAGGGTTGGATGGGATATTGGGAAGGAATTGTTCCCCATGAGGGTGGGGAGGCCCTGGCACAGGGTGCCCAGAGAAGCTGTGGCTGCCCCTGGATCCCTGGCAGTGTCCGAGGCCAGGCTGGATGGAACTTGGAGCACCCTGGGCTAATGGAAGGTGTCCCTGCCCATGGCAGGATGTGGCACTGGATGGGCTGTAAGGTCTTTTCCAACCCAAACCATTCCATGATTTTATCTCTCCAAGGAAAAGCTCGCCCCAGAAGGAACTGTTGTTCCTTGCCCTCAGCCACAGAAACCAGAGATACCAAACTGTGAGGGTTTTCTTTTCCCCAGACATTGTGAGAGATTTTTTGGAGCCCACTGAAATCTGTAAGAGCAATAATTTTAAGGAGTGAGGAGAGTTCAAATAGCTCTTTTATCAACACTCTAATTAAGCCCCTACCCTTATTATCATGTAGAAGAGCCTCTGTCCATAGCACATCATAATTGATGTGGCTGAACTTGGTAAGTGATTGTCCTGGATTTTAGCTGGCAGCTAGGAGGAAATGGAGCAATAACAAATATGAGTGGGACATAATACCTGTGTCCAGAAAGGCTTTGAGATTTTAAAATATTCCTTTAAAACGTTCCTGCATAATTTTTTTTTCCCTTTTACACAATAGTCCCCCTCAAAAAAGAAAAAAGTAACCATTAAAGTAGACATAAAATAACACATTTTTGACTGTCCACCTGAACAAGAGAAGGGACCACTAAGGCAAGGGAAAGCTTTATATCTACCTGGCTGGCCACAGGGCAGCTGAGAATTCCATCTGGAGAAGTATTCCATATCTCAGACTGCACCTGAGGATTTATCCCTTATGTATTTCTATCCCTGCACAGTGCTGTTCCTACTCATGCAGAAATAAATCTTCCCTTCCTTTCCTTCCCAGACAGCCTCTCCTCAGCAGTATATTCTTTACTCCTGTGGGGAATCTGAGGGATTTACCTGGATGTTTCAGCCTTTTAGGATTTGGAAACTGCTTGAAAAACTGAAGGAACAACTTTGTTGAGTGTATTAACCCCCTGGTCTGTGTCCAGGATGGCCCCAATCTGTGCAAAACCTTGAGTTTAAATAGACACAACCTTGAAGGGCATTTTGCTTGCACAAGAATAATCTTCCAGAGTGGTTTTTGTGTCCAGTCCTAAAATTCCCATGAGCAGCTGACTCCCCACTCCTAATCTGGGAGCAAGAACTGAACCAAGGCAAGACTTGGTTGAGGAAGCAGTGAAGAAACATAATCCACATAACATCCAAAAGGATGATTTTTTTTTTGTGAGGTTTTGCTCATATTTGCCGTGTGAGAGGTTTCTGCAAATGGTGAGAGCCCAGGGCATGTGGCTTTTACACAGAAGTAACAGTGAAGGTCTAAGTGAAGCAAACGGCTTTGAAAGAATGAAGAATTAATAAGTTTAGGAAAAAACAACTCATTTTTGAAGGTGATGCAGGGCATGGTGTCAGCTTTCCTCTATAATAATGCAGCATTTTGTTAAAGAGCCCTTGTAATGTGTTTAAAATCCTTCTCATGTTGGGCAACAAAGTATTGAACAGGAAAATCTATAAGTGTCCAACCCAGTCATGCTTGGGTATGATCTATTGATATTGTCTCAAATCTTCAGCCTATTTACATCATTTGTAAATATAAAATATTTCTTTTTGAATACTGAGTGCCTGTTGGTGTGCACAGCCCTCATCTCATGAACTACAGTAAAATTGGGTCTCGGTTCATCTATTTCAGATATTCCTGTCTAGACAAATGAACTCGCTGCCTAAATTTATCACTCAGGGGTAATGAACCATGAAAGTTTTCGTTAAAGTGGCAATGAAAGCAAGCTCAGAAAGAAAAGAAAAAAATGGAAACAGCTGAACTTCCAGATGCACTCGTGGAGCAAAAGACTTATGAGGAGATAGCAGAAAGTTTGTACAGGAGTTTCTGACACAACGTGTTCTGGGATACAAGTAGTTTATTACGGAATATCAGGGGGCTCCTGCCTCCTGCTTGTTTTGCAGATGGCTGAGGAAAAGCACATAGAGTAATGAGGAAGTCAACTGATCAAGGGTTCTTTGTCTTGTGGAAAAAACTAGTGCCTTCTGGTCTCTAAAATGTCAGGAGTTTTATGGGAAAAACGGACCCTTCACAAATTGTCATAAGTGGGGCCAGGTCTTCTTCTCCCTTCATTAATTCATCTTGGTTGCAAGGAGTCTTCATGGTAGATTTCACCAAGCAGTCTCCTGAGCAAATGGATTCACTGACTAAAAATACAACTTTAAAAGTGTGAATCTCCTGTATTTAGAATATAAAATAATGGCAGTGAAAACACCAGCTTTAAATATAGTGTGTAAAATTCATTCTAATTTCATATTAAACAACACTTGTTTATGTCCTTAAAATGTCTTTTAAAGATTAGGCTGAAGTCTCAGCCTCACCAGCTTGAGGGAACCTACCTGGACAACCTAACGATGAAAAGGGTGCACAGAAAAGATGCAAATATAAATTATTAATGTTCAGATTAATATGTGGTCAATGTGGAATCTTTCTGTGATTTCTGAGGCTCACCTCAGAAAATCATTCATTCCATGATGATGATTGGGCACTACCTGTTGTTTGTAGTACAGATTTCACCTCTCCCAAGAGAAAGAACTCAGGTGTAACGATTTGGGATTTCTGGAATTTCAGTGCCCTCCAAAAGCTCTCTTCAAGTCCACAGTTCAAATCCCTTCCCAATCATGTCCATTGGCTTTCCCACACTGCTTCCACAAGGAAAATTCCTGCCCATTCCTTGTCTGTTTAATCTTTGTTACAAGAGCTTTTTCCAGCTTTGTGTTGATGCCTCACCACTCTAATTTAGCATGACTCTGCACCGTTTCCCAAAAAAAACTGAGGTAGGTAATGAAGCCAAAGTGCCTCAGGAGTCCCAGAGGCTGATTCTTCAGGAACCTGATTGGATTTAATTAATTTGGACAATTGACAATGCTTTGAGATCATCCTATGTAAGAATTTGGCTGTGTTCTTCCGTGTGAGTGCTAAACAGCAGACAATGGAATGGGTCTGGAATTCTGTCTTACCCAGCTGTTAACAGGCAGAGGAAGGAAAGGCACAATTAATTTGCATTTTCTCTACTTAGGTCTTGGTTGTTCTCTCTTGTCTCCCAGGAAGGGCAATTTTCTAATCGGTTCCCTACAGCTGCCTTGACATTTTTATTTTTATATTTAGAAACAAAAGGTCAAACCCTCCAACCACCAGTTGGTTTAACACGGTGGAGGGCAAGGTGAATACCTTCCTAAATTAGCTCAGCACAAAAGGAAGCTGCTGTTCAGCAGTTATTTCCCACTGGCAGATATTAGTATTCCTGAGGGAAATATGTACAGCATGAAGGAGTGTGTGTGATTGTGTGTGTGTATTAAAAGAATTTAATCCACCCAGATTGAAAACATAAGACTCAAACTTATGGAAAAGACAAGTTGTAAAAAAAAAAAAATTGAATAAATGAACAAACAAAACAGTGTAAATTAAGACCTTGAAAATTTATTTTTGTCTGGGAGGAAAGCAAGCTTAGTTACACAATAATTATTATTCTTGTTGCATCCACCAGAGAAGTCTCCATTAAAATCAAAATTCAAGTTCTCATCAGTGGAAGAACACTGAATATGACACTTCTCAAAGGAGTTACAGTGACTCTAAAAAAGGAAGGAACTGATGTGGTGGAGAGATGGATATAAAAGTGAGAGTCTTCCAAGATTTTAAAAATGAAAAAAATATGGAGAATTATAATGATTTCTTATGGGGACTGCAGAATGCATAATGCTGTATCCATGCTGTTTTGGAGATATTAAAGTAAATATAGTACATCTGCTCCAGAGCATCGGGATAATCTACTCACAGTGGGAAGTTCCAGGATGATTATGTACATTTAGCTCTTCTTCTGCATATCCCAATTCCTCCCCTTCATTATCTTGCACACCAGAAAATCTGCCATTAGGAAATGAGCAAAATCAATACTTTACTCAGTCCATCAGTCCTGGTTGGAACAATAAAGAATCCTAGAAATGCAGAGTGATATCCCGGCATCACTGAGGTGGTGAAAGCCCTGCCAGACCATCGAGTCCCAGCTGTGCCAAATCCCCACCTTGTCCCCAGCCCAGAGCACTGAATGTCATGTCCATCAGATGCTCCTCGGACACCTCCAGGCATGGGGACTTCAACACCTCCCTGGGCAGCCCTTGACAATATTTCACAAACCTTTCCATCAAGGAATTCTTCCTGGTGTCCAAGCTGAATCTCCCCTGGTGTACCTTGAGGCCATTTCCTCCTGTCCTGTTGAGAGAAATGGGAAGAATTCTCATTTGACTGTTTCCCGTGGCCTGTTGCAAGATGACTGGATATTTGAGGGGTTGAAGATTTGTGTTTGTTCCCAAGTAATCCAGCTACTTATGAGTTCATCCAAGTCTGAGGGAGGAAATTCCTTTTCACCTCTTCCAGTGTAGGAATCATTCACTGGCAGTGCATGAGGGAAGAGTTACACGGGCCATGCTTAGCAAATATACAATAAAAGGCAAATGATTAGCAGGTTTTATGGAAATCTGCCGTGGTTCTGTGCTGTCATATTGTTTATGACGCTTTCATCTGACACAGATCACTATTGTCCATATGGGAATCATTAGAAAGAATTGCTGCTCCTCCATTTGGTTCAGTGGAGTTATGTATTGCCTGTGCATGTAAGGAATCAGCTCATGGAGGAAAAGAAGAGAGAGGAGAGGAACATTTCCCAAGAAACAAGCTCCTGTCTTTTCTTTTTGGTGCTGTGCACTAAGTGAAATAAAAAGAAAAGGAAAGGAAAAGTGGGGGGGAAAAGGCCCATAAAGATTTCCCTCACTTTACACGGCACACTAAAATCAAGGATTTCAAAACTTCCATTATCACAGGCAGAAGCTTATTATTAATGTGTTTTTCTTTTTCAGAGCTTCTTCCCTGAAATAGAATTCCAAGCCCATGCTGCGACTGTGCAATATTGTTCACTGCAAGCAACTATTTTGTTCTGCCTCGGAGGCAATACATTTTTACATTTAATTTTGCTGTGGGTATATACAACACTTGTTTATGTCCTTAAAATGTCTTTTAAAGAGATTTATTTCGATGCTTCTCTGGCAAATCCAGCTATGAAGGTTTAATTCTCTCCCTCACTCAGCGAGGCAGCACTGATATTTCATTTTGGTGGCTCCTGTGTCTACGAGGTAACACTGGACATATGTAATCATATACATGAAGATAGATGCGTGGATTTCTTTCATGTTCTCAGCGGAGCTTTAATTACAGAACTTTACTCCAAGTTTTATTATCAGCTTCACGTCTCTGTTTAGCCTCAAGTGCTGCTACTGAATTTTCATCTACAGTAAATTATGTTCATGTAAATAAACGCTGTTTCTCCGAGAAAAACACCAGTAAATGGCACATGAAAGAATTTTATTTGACCTGGTGCTACTCCTTTGGGAATGAGCATAACCTGAAATTTCACATGGGTGTGGCAGTTGTCTGTCTGTGGTCCTGTACTCCCATTTAATATGGATGGGATGGAATCAGGAGCAGGGTTTATTCCAATGCTCACTATGAACTACTTAAGAAGACAAGCCTGCACTAGTTTATCAGTTTACAGAGTGAATGTTGTTTATTATAACACCTAAAAAAAAATTCAGGGGGAAAAATGCACTTGAAAATTTCTCAGTATTATTCTGCTTGTTTCTCCAGCCTTTCAAACCTTGGTGCACTGACTTCATATCTTGGCATTTTATACATGTAACAGGAGAAATTTTCCTCTCATCTTCTCGGGAAATCATTGTCCTTTCCAAAATCTCAATCACACTTTATTCCAAACACACTGTGACTGAAACCAAGTCATTACCTTCAAGCAGAAAGTTGTGTGTTAATGACCCTGTTTATTTAAGCATAGGAAAATATTTGCTTTAATCAGCAGTCTAATTAAACCTGATTGTTTTAATCTATGTATAATCTGTGCTGTTGCTTAATAGTCAGGCAAAGAGTATGAAAAAATTGGTAAAAAATATTGTCAAGTGCTAATGCAAATGTCTGCTGGATATTCCTTGTCTTCCGTGGTGAATGGATAGGAAAAAGAACTTCCAGAAATTTAAGGATACTTGAAGGTGGGACATAAAAGATAGAAAACTTTTGTGCTGACGAACAGCAAAAAACGTTCTTCCTTCAATGGGTTTCCATTTCGGACAGAGACCATCTGCTGGTGAAACCCTCAATAAAGGCAAGTTTTGCTTGGATAGTTCCATTATTGAAGATAAACCCCTGTAGCTGAAACTGCACATTTTAATTTTCCATTACTAGATTGCATCTGCAGATACCGTCAGATCTAAGCGACTGCCATTTAATAAAACAAATAAATACAATTCCAATGAAAATTGAGATAATCGTCATTGCAACCTTAAACCTACATTTATGCTGGTATGGCCATGGACTTGTTTTCTTTGTCTTTTTCTAAGCAAGCACATTTCTCTAATTCTATAGATATTGCAACCTGCAAACTGGAATTACTTTTCTATCAAAACTGTTCCCCATCAGTGGATAAAATATATTTGTCTCAGAAAAGTGCAGCTTTCAGCATACACCCAACCTCGAGCTGAATTGTGCCATTAGAAACTGATTTGAAATGGTTCTCCATGAGTAATTGTTGTTTTAGGAGCTGTCAATACAACTGGTTTTCAAATTGAATTTTTTTACACTCTCCTAAATGCTTGTTAATTCATAAAGCTGCTCTAAAAGACTACTGTTCTCCTTGTAGAAGGAACAAATTATTATTAAGCATCTGATAATTGCATTATGTCCAAATTTTAAATAAAATTTCTCTTTTCTTGGAGAAAAATAAGAAAGCAGGAAACATTCTGTATCTATGTAGAATTGCTCTCTGAAACCTGAGTCAAACTCGGCCCTTCATATTTCACCTGTTAAATTTCTGATACGTTTATGCAATTGGGACAATTGGCAATTTGAGCACAACAGAATTTACAGTTTACATGAAATAAGTGAGGAATAAACAGCAGGGACAAGGATTGCAGCAGGAATTTCTGAGAGGGAATGACAGGAACATTCACCTGCAGGTGAGATTCATTGTAAGAAAAAGTAAAATAAAACACATTAAGAGAAAGAATTTAACTTGATTAGTCCGAATGAAGGACTGAAGTCTTACTGTCAGTACTCGGGTTCTTAGGTTATACTGGATAATTCCAAGAAAAGTATCAGCTCAGGGCTCAGTGCTCAGTCACTGTCAGAAAAAATAGTTGAAATATTGAGAATAATTTGTAGACGAGTAGACATCATTAGGTTACTTCAAAAAATCCATGAGGAACCCAACTCCTTGGGAATGCTGTGTCTGGATTCCTTCTCCAAGACATCCTGGGGAGTTCTCTGCACACAGAGAGGTGCTCACAGAACCACAGGATGGTCTGGGTTGGAACGAACCTGGAATGGGGACCCCACGGAGCTCCAGGAGGGGATGGCAGGAGGGGGACCCCAAACCCCAGCCTGAGGGCTGGCCCAGGGGCCCTCAGGGCATCACAGGCCCATCCACCCAACACAGCTCAGGATGCACAGTGGAGTTAGGGCTCCAAAACCAGGGCTCCCAAGGAACAGCCACCTTGTCTGGGTCCCTCCCAGGGCTGTCCTGGCAGATCTGTCACTCCTGGGGTCCAGGATCCATTGGGAGCAACTCTCCAGGTCACCTCTCACCACATCCAGGGGACTTCAAAGGAAGCTAGAAAACAGCAGCTTTGAAATTAGGCAAAAGAAGTGGCTCTTCAGACAGGATTTAATGAAGCTGTAGACTCTGAAAGAGAAACAGGACAAAGTGACAGAATTAAAACACAGGAAAGCAGAACTGATGCAGGAAGTCCTAAACCTACAATGAGTGAAACATTGCATGTGCAGTAACGAAGCTATCAGAGGGAGGAATAACTATCCACTTAATTTGTTCTGACATTCCAACCTATCTGCCACTGGCTCTTGGCAGAGACTAAGGCAGATCTGTCTGTGTCTTTAGTTCAGCTGCACTTTCCAGGAGGAGTCTTGCAGGCCCAGCATGAGGGGTTTATTTAACACTGCCTTAATCCGGTGTGTAGGGTTGTTTTGCTTCTCTCAGTCACTGTTCCAGCAGGCTCCTCTTCAGATGCCTTGCACAGCAGTTGGACTTTTACTTCCCTGCCTTTCAAGCAATCTTCTTGGAATTCAGGCTTTCTGGAAAGGTCTTGATGCAAAGGGGTTTTGATTATACTGCATATAGATTATCAGCTTTTGAAGCCAACTTTTCTTATTTGTTTTATCTTCTGATAGCCTTGGAAATTGTGACGCAAATCATGCATGGAATAGTTGAATAAGAAGGAAAAATAAATCAGAAAATGTCCATGTCCAACTCTCTACTCATTACCCTGTTGAAAGGTGGTGGAGGTTCTTCTCAGTCAACAAATTTACAGTGACATAAATTTGTAATAACAATCCCTGGTGTGTAGGTTTCAATATTTGCTGATAAACATTAAAAAATTAAGCAGTTTTTGTCTTTCTCCCCCATGAAAAATTTCTTTACATTCACTGACTTCCTATGGTAATGAGGTTGACAGAATAGAAAAAAAAAATGCCTTTGGGAATAAAGAGCTTTAAGTTTTCCTGTAGACAGGTGTTTTATTAACTCTGGGAAGGAAATAATATGTGAATACACATGAAATATTACCACATCTCTCTATCCCAGGTTCACTGAAGTCAGTGGAAAACACTTCAGTCTCTGCTTTCATTTTTCTGGATTTCTCCAGATTCAAACCTGGGTTTTGACATTAACATGGGACAAACCTCATAATCCTAGCTCAGGAAGAGCTGAGTAGGGGATTTGTCCTTCCAGGGGTTTGATCCATGGAATCACAAGTAAAATCCCAAGGTTCTTCATTATCTCAGCTCCACTGTTAGCCTGGCCAAACTCCCCCTGGCTTTAGGTAACAGCGGAATGAATATTGATACTTCAAATTTGAATGGGAATGAATAAAACTGAAAAGCCATTGGAATATCATAATTCAACACAGGACATGTGCATCTGTTGATTGAGGCCTTTTCTCCTGGGATTTGGTTTTTTATTGGCACCCAGCCCATAGAAGAGCTGATGGACACATTCCTGAAATATTTCTGTTGATATAGGAAATTACATTCTCACCTTTAAAGTGTTTAAACTGAGCTTTTCCCAAGGAGCTTGCAGTGGGTCACATCTTCATTAACCTTTTGCCTAATAAGAGGCTTCATAAACAAAGCAACATTCCAAAAATCTATGGACTATAATAATTAACAACAAAAGTCCACGTTGCACTTTAGATTCACAAGGCTGAGACAATTCCTCCCACAGAAAAGGATCTTGGTGGCATAATATAAACTTCTTATTTAAGACTTCCACAACTGTATCCATTTCCTTCCTGACTGAGTCAGCTTTGAGTGCAACAGGCTCAATTTATGGTGTTCAATTGGAGCTGGATGCTTGGAGATAAAAAACATATTGTTTATTTTCTAATTCCATTCTGCATTCAAATTCACAGTAAAGTGAAAAATTTGATGTGAGAAGATTTTATGAATGTCTTTGAGACTTTTAATTCCTTTCAGACAGCTTTGAAGAAGAAAAACACTTGGAAAAACAAGGTCTTTCTGGAGCACAGGCAACATCTCCTTATATAATGATCCAAGCTGTAGTAGCTACACCTTTTTGTAGATGAGAAGTACATGTCATGCATAAAAATACACACTTGGGGAGGACTTAAACAGCACTCTGGCAAATAAACTCAGAATGCTACTTTTCAGCTAGGATGTATTAAAAGTTATTACCCTCAATTAAATAAGCAAGTACAATTTATTGCTGTAATTGTCCTTGAAAAGGAGTGTCCTGATGTAGGATATTAAAAGGTGTGGAAGAACTGGTATTAAAATCGAGCATTCCATGGAGCTGATGGTCTTTGGGGGTCCCTTCCAGCTCAGGATATTCTGTGATCCACCACAGTTCTCTCTGAAGGGGAGAAATGGCTCTGTTAGGGACCCAAAGATGGCAATTTCACCAAGAATTAAGACTTTATTTTCAAAAGATAATAGTCTTCCTGAAACTTGAGCTTAGTATTTGTCAAGGCAATTTTATCTTACTGTTTGTGAGAGGAAATCTGGAAAGCTGTGCCATTTGGGGACAAACACCACCAGAATAGAGGAGTTGTGTAGGTAAGTGAAGCAAAATATAACCATGGGAACTGCTGATTTTGTTCTCTTCGAGAGTCTTGTTATTTTTTTAAGCCAGGAATTGATGAACTTTTTAAAGATGGCTTTTTTTTTTCCTTCTGTAGGGAGTTCAGAAGTACACGAGGCCATATGAAGAGTGGGGAGAACACTGACAAACAACCCACATGCCCAAGTCCTGTGGACATAAACTCCATATCCATCAGCCTGGAATTTCCTTCCTTTCCCAAGACTATTAATGACTTGAGCTAGTGAGAGACGTAGAATCCTATTTATACCAGTGCAGCACCCTCAGTTCTTCCTTTAGAGCACTAATGAGGCATTTCAGTGCTGCTGAAGGGAAGAGATTTTAATTCTTCACGTTAAGCCCATGGCTGGGCTCCGGAATTGCAGATCCAAGCATCTGGTGGATCATTTGCTAGCTGTCAGCAGCAGAGAATGTTTATTTCCTGGATCAAACCAGCAGAATATCCCAGCCCTTTAATTGGGGCTCTGAAAAAAATAAAACTTGGAGGGTCATAAACTTTTATAGAGCAAAATAGGGTAAATGATATGCATGTCTGCCCAAAACTGGGACAGGCTCTAATCTCTTTCTTCATCACCTAAAAGGTTCATTTTCTGCTGCAGATTTAAGGCATTAGTATAGGAAACCCCAGGAGCTGTTGTGAGCCTTGGAAAATACTGGATTTACAGCTGTAAAAGTACTGGTAGGGAACTGATCATCTGAACATGCTGCAAAAATCATGGAATCATGGAATCACAGAATCATGGAATGGGTTGGGTTGGAAGGGACATTAAAGCCCATCCAGTGCCACCCCTGCCATGGGCAGGAACACCTCCCACTAGCCCAGGTTGCTCCAAGCCCTGTCCAACCTGGACTTGGACACTTCTAGGGATCCAGGGGCAGCCACAGCTTCTCTGGGCACCCTGTGCCAGGGCCTCATCACCACCTTCAAAAACATTTAAATGCCCACAATTCCAAACCTATTCTGGAGGAGAACTATGGCAAATTAATTCTCCTTTTCACTTTTCCCATGTTGGGCTTGCTCCCATTCCCTTTTCTATCTACCAAAGATCCAGCTGGGATGGATCCTCATCAGAAGTGTGGGAAGGGAAGGAAAGGAGAGCTGTGATGATGATGTTGAGCAGAGTAGACAAAATGAAACTGAATAGCTGAAAATTTCATTTTGAAAAGTGATTTTCATCTTGTCAAAATGAAAGCAAATTTTTTTTGTTTTATATTGTTTTGTTTGGGTTTTTTTTGTTTGTTTGGGTTTTTGTGGCGGAGGTGAAGGTGGGGTGGTGGTGATGGGGTTTTTTGTTTTGTTTTGTTTTGTTTTGTTTGTTTGTTTGTTTTTTAATTTGGTTGGGTTTCTTTAAAAGTTCAGTACAAACTCTAATACGACCTTTCCATGGAATCACGGAATCCTTAAGGTTGGAAAAGACCTCCAAGACCATCAAGTCCAGCCTTCCACTGGATCCCACCATGTCACTAACCCAAATCATGGAGTTCCACATCCAGTCATTCTTTGGACACTTCCAGGGGTGGGGATTCCACCACTGCCTGTGTCAGTGCCTGATCAGCTTTTCCCTGAAGAAATTTTTCCTAATAGCATCAAATCCTGTCCCTTAGTAATATCACATCCTAATACCAAGCAAACTCATTTCCCCACATGAACATTTAACCCAGATGTTTATGCTTCAGTCATACCTGATTTTAGTTTTGACTTTTAACCTTTCATTATCTTGAAGGTGAAGGAATGATCACGCACTTAAAAACATCAGGACACTTTACCTGGGGAAATAAACTGACCTATGCAAAGAAAATCTGTTTCTACTAAACAAGATTCTAATGGTTTAATTTAGAACTATTTTAGAATAATTAGTAACCCATAGGGTTATTATGTTTGACAGGAAAAGTAGGAAACTGTTGCGCTTTACAAATATTTCCTTCTAAACTTTTTAAGCTAAACAGTTACTTTATTGTTAAAATCACTCATGCTTCACAAATGTTTTCTAAAAGGTTTTTATTATTGGACCAGTATTTTTATTCTATATACCATTTTTTACTAATGACAGGATATACGAGGCCATTGTTACCTCAGAAAAATTCCTGTGTTCAATCATGACCCCCAGAAACTTTAGATATTCTTCTATTTAATCACATTTTTTATTCAGATATGTATTCAGTTAAAGTTTTCTCCACAGCTGGAGAAAGGTATTTCACACTTCTCCAAGCAGTTTATCAAATATTCAATTTGCCAAGTTGCCTATTAATTTAGTCATCACCACTTGTCACCAGATTTTATTAAATGAGCATTTTCAGTAAACCTAAGGCAGGTCTGAAATCAGATGTTGATTTTGTATTCGTGCTGCTTTGAAAATAAGAGTCAAAATACTCAGATAATAAAACCAGCAAAACAAGAAAAAATATGTTCAGTTGTTCTCTTTTAAGGAAGACATAATTGTTATTATTTAGCTTTCTTTTAGGGGTTTATTGATACCTCATATTTGCACTCTAAAAGCATCAAACCCATGTTTAATTCTGATTGCCAACCAAGGCATACCTTCTGACAATTAAGAGGTAATTAAACATTTAGATAGAATTTAATGATGAAGAACTAGGCATATCTTTTGAAACGACAGAATTGAAAAATTCTAGTTTTGGTTTGTTGTTTGTAATGGACAATTTTGTCTGTCTGTGCTCCTCTTACCATGTACCTTGCACAAGGGAGTCCCGTGTATCTGTCCCAGCAGGGTGTGCTCCCCATCTCCTGTTTTGTGCAGGAAACTTCTGTCTCCTCATCTGTGCTGTTGTCTCGTTCCAACTTTGTGCCACAACTGGTCCTTTATCAAAAACACTCCTGTAATTTTTTGGCTTTGAACCAACTCTGCTCACCTCGCACTCCTGGAGCAGCCCAGGTGTGCTAATCCTTCTGATTTTCTGTCTCATTATCATCAGTTGAGGTTCTTTTTTTCAGCACGGCTGGATTCACATGACAGATGACTTTGTCAGTCTGATCTGATCCTTCCAGTCTGGAGACTGGGATGTGGCAGAGACAAATGACTCTTCCATTTCCACTTTCTAGTGGGCACTGGCTGTGTTTACTTTTGCTTTGCCTGGGAAGACTGTGTCTGCTCCATCCCTGGAAGTGTCCAAGTCCAGGTTGGACAGGGCTTGGAGCAACCTGAGATAGTGGAAGGTTTCCCTGCCCATGGCATGGGATGAAATGAAATTAATTTTAAAGTCCGTTCCACCCCAAACCATTCTGGGATTCCATCCAACCCTCAGCAAAATAAGTTCCCCTGCAATGCTTGTGGAGCCTCAGGTTTATCTCTGATTTAATAAATAATGCATGGAAACCACAAATAATATATTAATTGTGAGTGTCTCAGCAAAGAGAAATTAAAGAAGAGCCAGAATTCAGCCTTAATTAGGTGGGATGGTGTGGGCCTGATATTTCTGGGTCTGAGAGATTTTAGCCTGCTGGCAGCTGCTAACATTTTTCCCAAGGAAAAATTTCTCAAGGAAGCTTCTTCTCAAAACAATCTTGGCAAACAACTCTCCTTTCTCACAACAATCTTTCTCCAGGTGGTGTTTTGCTTTTCTAGTTCTTGAAACATTTTAGCTGTTTGTCTGGTTTAACCAATGGGATTGGAGAGGTGTTGTTCCTATTCACCAATCATGTTAAGTCTGTATTAGAACATCTTATAAAAGTAGTAAGAATTAGACAATAAAGCCTTTTTTCTATGCTCTTTGCCTTCTGAAATATTTAAAGTCTCTCATCCTTTTTTTTGTGTCCTACAACGACAGGATGGCACTGCCAGAAAGAAAAGCTCCTTCCATCCATGCCGAGTGATGAACAATTGTAGACAACCCATTGAAACTTACTCCCAAGAAGCCAGTCCCACCAGTCTCGGCTAGATGTGCTGAAAGGAGGAACTAATTAGTGAATAAGTTGCTTCCACCAAGTTGAGTGGGCATCAATCACATCCTGCAACTGGGGCAACCCCGCATTGGGCAGCCCCGCACGGCTGCTCTTTGGGAATGGGATCCAAACGAGCCCGGCCCAGCTGCTCTTGTTTGGGAATGTGCTCCCGAGCCGCCCGAGGAGCTGCCAGCCAGCACCAGGTAGAGGCAGAGTGTTATTTGCCTTGTAGGACAGGAGAGGATTTTATTTAGTCCCTTTGCTGGGTGTTTTGGTGGTTTTTTTTTTAATGCAGGAAGACAAGCTGGACTTCCGTGATTAATATGGAATCTGTTGTACTTCCAAGTCACCCTGCGTACAAATCTGGATTGGGATCAAAGTGTCCTTGTGTTAAATGAGCCATGTCATCCAACAGAGAGTCTGTGTCAGGTTGATGCTCTCAAGTGGCTTTGTGCCAGGTGCACAGGACCAGTGGGATTCAAGCTGTCAGGGAATCTGCTGGCTAAAAGTTAATCCATCAGCGGTTTTGAACAAATCAGAATCATAGAATCATTGAGACTGGAAAAGACCTCCAAGATCATGCCTGGAATTTTTCAAGACCTGGTTGGATGGGGCTTGGAGCATCTTGGGATAGTGGAAGGTGTCCCTGCCCATGGCAGGGAGTGGAATGGGGTGATCTCTAAGATCCTTTCCAGCTCAATCCATCCTGTGATATTGAAGATGCCCTGCTTTGTTTTCCAGCCACAAAAGAAGATACGAGCAGGTTACACAGAGCCATAATGAGCCATAAAGTGGGATCAGACTGGAGAAATGTTTCTCATCAAGCACAGCAAAATCTGTGTGTGGGCAGGTACGGGTTTTGGAGGGAGCACTTATTTCTCTGCTGCTGAAAGGTTTCTTGCTCTCCATTGTCATGCAAATTCCTGCTTGAGGAGGCGAAATGTTGGAATTGACACTGGAATACATTTTGTGCACAGTCTCTCCTTTATTTCCCGACCACTGTCAGTGCCTGCTCATTCCACCACTGCTTTGTAGCTGCAAAAGAATGAAATCCTGTCAGCGGCTCCTCCAGGCAGCAGGGCCAGCGTTTGCAACTGAATAAAACATCTGCATTTTCTTCCAATTACCCATTTTGGGGTTGTATTTCCTGCAGTCCTACTCGTGCATAGATGGTTTAAGGGCAAAGCTTTTTTACCAACCCAAAAGAAACCATTCAACTAAAGTGAAAAAAACCACCCCACACCTGTCCCTGCAGAAGACCCTTGGTTTCACATGAAGTGTGGACCAAACTGAGCTCCTGGGGAATTTGCTCACAATGTGGGACTAATTCTGAACATTCAGCTCCCTTTGTTTCACATTGAAGTGCTTCCATGGGTTTCAGGCTATTCCTTTTAAGCATTTAAATAAATAGTTTATCATGGAGTGACACAAGACTGCTTCCTTCTTTAGAGCCTTTTAAAGATATTCAGTGGCTTTGTTTTATTCAACTTAGGCAAAAGCATAAAGCTTTAAAGGCATTTTTTAACTGTTACATTATAAATGTTCTTCTTTGTAGCAAAAGAAAAAAGCCCAAAACTTAGGGATTTCTAAGGATTTATAGGGTCTTTTGTTTTTCTGTTTTTCCTCACTCTTTCAAGCTGCTAAACAAACATCAAAACATTAAATGGGGAGGCACCATCCAAGTGCATTTTTCTGATACTCTGTGGGATGCATATGAAAGGAAAAGAAAAACTAATTTCCAGCTATGGAACAGAAAAGGTGTGGACCAGATATTGGTGATATGGAAAACTCCTGCCTGCAGGACCACTGTGGTCCTCTCCAGACAGGGAAAACTGCTCTTGGCACAGTCTTTTTGTCTCTTCAGCCCTTCTGCTGAGACTGGATGGAATGACCTGTGCAGTTGGTGGGGATGTCCCCACTCAGGCCTAAATTACCTCATTCCAGTGTGGCCAGGAAATTCAACCAGATACCACAATTCCTATGTAGCCAGGCAAGCTTCAGATTATAACCTACCCATGGAAAAAGTTTGGAGTCAAAGGACACAAAAAGTTACTGACATGTGAGCTTCAAATTTTTGTGAAGCTCGGTGTGCTTAATTTGACCCAGCTGGAGTCTCTGGGAACATTTTAGGGACACACATGATGGGAAAGGTTGAAAACTGCTGCCCAGTCTCCATGAAAGATAATTGGCTGCACTGGAGGTGACTCATAACTGCCTTTTTCTCCTTTAAAATAAGAAACCTTTCACAAAATATAAGCAATTTCCTCTCTCACCTGTCTTCCACACATGACAGATGAATTGCTATGAAAAGTCTTTCCAAGAACCATCTGATTGAGGTTCCCCCTCCACCATCCATTTGAAAAATTGCTACGTGTGCAAAAATTTCCAGGAAAGGAAGCAAACAAAAAAAATCAGGAGTGACTCTGAAGTTAAAAAAAAACAGTGTAAGGACATCCACAATTCCCTCGTTTTTTGAAATGGAAAGACAAAGGCCCTTGGGTGGGAGATTGTTTAGTCTGTAAATCAACATTTGCTCCAGCTTTTATAGATCTTCAGCATGGCAGGAGAGTGTTGGTGAATGACTGCCTGTAACTGCACTTCCAGGAGGATTGTCTCCTTAAAATACCAAGCTTATCTCACAGAGATTTCCTCTTGTGATCTCTGCTTAAATGGGGGAAACACATCTCAGACAATTCTCTCTTTGCCAAGGCATCAGCAGGATGGAGATGGGGATCACTTTGGGGTGAAGGATGCTGAGGCCAGCCTGACTCATCCATCCCAAAGTTAAACACCCTGAGGAGAAACTCTGAGATCCTGACAGAGGAACTGACAGGTGACAGTGCTGACAACTGATCTAACCCAGCTGGGGACATCTGACATCAGTCACTTTGTGCCATAAAAGCACAGCTCCACTTTTTAAAGGCAGGATCTTCTAACACCCCTCTTCTGAGAGTGCGTGGAGGTTCCTCCCTGGAGTGGGGACACTCTCAAGGTCACTCCTTGAGGGTGAGGAAAGAGATTCAGTCTCTGGATGGGTGACATCAATCTCTACTTAATGACTGTTTTTCTAGCTTTGATATCATTGCTCCAATAAATAGTGCACCACATTAGTTATAGCTGCCTCTACGATGTATTAAATAATTCTGATTAAGATCTTTCTGTTTAAGCATTCTCATTATCACTATCATTCTAATTGCAGGGATGCAACTCAGGAAGGGCTTAGGAAAGGGGAAGAGGATGGGGTTTTTTATCTTCTTATTTGAGACTTTCAGCCTATGCTGCTAAGACAGGGTTTATTTTGCACTCTTCACCTAATAAACATTTATTGGAGAAATAATTTTCCCTTTGTGGGTCCTTTTGGAAAAATGTGCCTTCTGAACATTGAAATAATTGGAAATCTTGGCTATTTGGTACCCTCCAAGGCCTTGTGTTTTGCTGACACGGAGACATCTCTCTGGCTCTCAGGGTAAATAAAAACTGTGCCGCAATTCAGGGATTGCCTTTTCATAGTCTTAGGACTCTGGAGAAATGGACACCACTAACTGTGAGTTTTCTCAGCCAGCTGGGGTGTTTGCACTGGTTAACAATAACTCAGCATTCCCTTTTCACCCCAAATTTCCTGAAGGAACTGAAAATGTAATGCTGGCAAATGCTTGATGTATTTCTGATTGCTTGTCTGGGAAAGGCTGGTCAGACATGAGGAAGGGCTGCCCAGGGAAGTGGTAGAGTCAACATCCCTGGAAGTGTTCAAAAACTGTGGATGTGGCACTTGTGAACGTGGTTTAGTGCTGGGTTAATGGTGGGACTCAATGATCTTGGAGGACTTTTCCAGCCTTAATGGTTCCCTGCTTCTATATGTGTGCTGTAGTTTTAATTAGACATTTTAAATAGACTGCTATGATGGGATTTTTATTCATTTATTATTCCTTAATTACTTAGCCAGTCTATTACAATTGAAATATGTGTTCTGTGGCCTCGTGTGAAAAGAGATTGAAAACTAAACATAGGAGCTTCTCAGTGGATGCATTAATTGGGAAGTCAGATAATCAATAAAGGGAAAAACTAAATTAAGGACAATTTAAAATACTCATGGCAAAGATACTCAATCAAGGAAATTGAGGGATTTCTCCAGCAGAAACTGGGCCCTGTCCCCTCCTATCTCTGAGGATGAGTGGTCTGATGTCCGTGCCTGCACTGGTGGCTAGGGATGCACAGCCTCATTCACAAAATCTGGGGGTGGGTGACCCCCATCCCTGGAAGCCAGGGAGAAAATGATGGGCTCCATATTCCTGAGGCACAGTGCTAAATCAGGGGCACAGAAGGGCTGTTCTGGATGCCTGACATGGCTTTTAAAAGTAGCCTATTAGTGCAACATTTTAGATTAAAACCTGTAATCATGACTCTCCAACAGAGTACAGATGACCTGAAGCAAAGCTTTTTATATTTCCTGCTTTGTTAGAAAGCAGCAGAGTTTGAAATGTACAGGTTTTGCTGCCCTACAAATGAATGAAGGGGTAGGAAAGTCCAAATAAATATCAGTAATGTTAAAGAATCATTCTTTTACAATCATGGAATCATTTAGACTGGAAAAGACCTCCAAGACCAACAGGTCTGACCTCTTGCTTCCCTCAGGCCTCATGGAGTCAGGACACAAAAGGTTTAGTGGAGACTGTCAGAAATATTTTGTTATAGCAGGGTGACCAACAGTGCCGGCTTGGCTGGAGTGAAACCAGACTCGTATTTGGGCAAGGACATTAAAGGACAGCTCCTCTGGGCACCCTGTGCCAGGGCCCCACCACCCTCACAGCAAGGAATTCCTTCCTGACATCCCACCCCAATGGGCTTTAGTGTCCCTTCCAACCCAAACCATTCTGGAATTCTGGAATTCCTATGAAGGGAAGTCTGAAGGATTTTTACAAGTTGGAGGAGAAGCCAAAGTAACGTGTTTTAACAAGAAACAAGAGTATTTGTTGCCAACTGCTGTTTGATTTTCATTGGAATCTGGTGTCCCAGAAGGCAGCTGTTTTAAATTCCTCCATCCCTCCCCTCCTTTGATTCACTGCTGCCACATATTTTGGAACAGCAAGTTCAAACTACATGCTTGTAGATGAGCACACATATTCCCAAAAATTAAATATCCCTGTTAGTGGCCTTGGACTTAATGTGGGAACAGAGGGTGGGGGGGAAAGATTTTAATTCATACATTACATGGGATATTGAGTAACTTTAAATAACCTTCTCTTCCAAGGCTTTGGCTGTGGTCAGTGCAGAGATTAACCCAGAAAAGAAACTAAGTTCCAGCAATCAAGAGAGTGATGAGCCTGATTAATCCTCTCCATTACTGCAGAGGGAAGAAAGGAAGATAAGCCTCATCAGACAAATGTTGGCCTTCAGGAACTCTTCCTTTGCATATTTGCATGCATAAATTAAATTAACTCAGGCAGCTGCATGAACCCCAAAGTTTCAATTATTAAAATGATGACTGTGTAAAAAAGATACAGGAAATTGCAAGGGATTGTTGTACAAAATATTAAATTTTTTTAGGTTAAATGCAGGTTATGGGGCTCCTCCCTGATTTTGCCAAGTTTTTGGCTATAGAAGAACTTCCAGTAATCATTACAAACTAATATAATAGAGGTTTCTACTCCTAATTATAAAATTAGAATTAATATAGAAGAAAGTCAGTAGGTGAACACTGCCATGGTCCTGTACAGATCACGGAAGGGTCTGAATCTGACCCTAATTCGTCATTATTGATTGTTCTTATACTTTAATTTCTGTGCAGAACTGAAACATATCAATAAACAAATACAGAAAATAGTTTGGATGTTGTGGGCATCCCAGCACTAAAAATTGATCCCAGCAAAAAAGAAAGTGTCAGAGTTCTTTCAAAACAAGAAACAAATTGTTCTTTTTTACAGCTTAATCTTTGTTGGCAGTATGGATCTTCTTGATGCTATTTCTACATAAAAGAACAAAGTGCATCCTCACTGGCAGCAAGAAAGTTTCATGGAGGCACATAGAGTGTTTTACAGTTTAGTTATAATAGAGTTTGTGGCATTTAATAGAACGGGTGGACATTCTCTTGGCAGAATTTAAAATTCATGTGGGGAAACAATGTCGGTATACTTTCTAATAGATTAGAAAATACTCTAAAGTGAATACCTCAAACCTGATAAGCAGAAAGGATTGTGCAGAGGTAGAGCATTCACAGCATTTCTGGAGATAAAAGTGGAAAAAGAGAAAGAAAAACCACCAGAAGCCTGGATTAATGCACGTGCACCAGCACAGCTTCTTAAATCCTGTGTGACGGCTCGAACGCGACAACATGGAACAGCTTCACAGGACATGGCCAAGGAGATAAATTTGGCAGCAGCAGGTGTTCATTTCCCCCAGGAAAGTCCTAAAAGTGCTTAAAACCAGTGGGTTATCTACTTAACCTTGTTCTCAAGGACAGAGCAGAGAGGGAAATCGGCACTTGCTGTGGAATTCTTGGGCAACGTTACATAAAAAAGTAAAGACACCGCTCATTATAACTCAGTGCTCCTTTCAAAACTGCCAGAGATCAGCAAGGCCAAGAGCTCTGCAGGATTTAAAAATCAATTGGATAATTACAGTGATCCATGAGTTGTCATAGGAACGACTAAACAAAGATTCATTTCCTCGTGGAAGAGAAAATGTCTTGGAAGGGAAAATAAAGGTTCAACCTTCAGGGCATAAGCAGCCTCTAACTAATAGGGGTTGGGAAAGAACACTCAGGGAGAAATACTGTACCTAAGCCAGGCTCAATGGTTTGGGGCTTAATGTAGACATCCCATGTTCCTCAGGCACTGGAAAATCAGAGTTTGAAGTGCTACCTTGCGGTGTGGTCAGCACTCTCCAAAGGCTCCCTGCTTATTGAGTGCCTTGCATGGAAAAATTCCCATGAGGAGCAGCTAAAGGGAGCTGGAAAAGGGGCTCAGCCTGGAGAAAAGGAGGCTCAAGGGGACCTTGTGGCCCTGCACAACTCCCTGACAGGAGGGGACAGCCAGGGGGGTCGAGCTCTGCTCCCAGGGAACAGGGACAGGAGGGGAGGGAAGGGCCTCAGGCTGGGTCAGGGGAGGCTCAGGTTGGATATTGGGAAAATGTCTTCAGTGGAAGAGTGGTCATGCACTGACACAGCTGCCCAGGGCAGTGGTGAAGTCCCCATCCCTGAAGTGTTGAAGAAATGAGTGGATTTGGCACTTGGTGATCTGGTTTAGCTGGAAACTGTGGGATTCAGCTGAAGGTTAGACTCTATGGCCTCAGAAGTCTTTTCCAACCTCAGCGAATCTGTGGTTCCTCCCCTTCCTGGCAAAGGGAAAAATTCACATTTCCTACCTACCTAAGGCCCATCTCAAGAAAAGTTTGTTCCTTCCTACTTGGAGGAGCTGGATGAATCTGCCCCAGCACTTTGGGGAGGGACAGAAGTCAGAGTATTAAATTAGGCATTTCAATTCTCTGTAAAAGAGAGATTCTCCTTGACTGCAGTGATTCTGAAAGGCAGAGCTGTCTGATAGGGATGGCACTTGTCACACACAGCACATGGACAGAAGCTCAGACCCTGAGAGGTAACTGCCACACGGAAACAGAGTTAAGATTAGTGAAAAGGTGATGTAAGAGAGGAAAAATAAAAGTGAGAAGGCCTTAATTCACAACATTTCACAAGATTATTTATAAATTCCATCTCACCCCAAGTTAACACTAATCTCAGACTCCCTCGGAGAATTTTGGTGTTGCAGCACCCAGGTTTCACACACCCTCCTCTGAGGGAGGTCTGTCAGCCTGGCAGCACCTTCTGACAGCTAAATATGTCGTGTTTAGCCTTTTTATTTTTTTAATCAACAATCTAGCCCCTTCAACTCATAAGAGATTTGTTCAGATAATCTTTTTAATAAAGGGAATAATTTCTGTTTTCATGATAAGAAACAGTAGAATTAATTCTTCTGTGAACTCCTCTTGGAATTCTATGTGTGTGTGTGCACATGCACACCTGTGTGTGTCTGTGCGTGTGCGTGTGCAGGAGAAATAAAAATACAGGATAGACACAATTTTTTGCTTCCCATTTGTGACTACTCCCCAAAAGACACAAAGGACCCCTCAGGTGTAGCCAGGAAATCCACAGGATATATTATTCCTAATAATCTCCTGGCAGCCTGTGCTCCTGAGGCATGAGAGCATCCTTTCTGTTTCTGCAGTGAAATCTGAAAAAAAAAGGGCCAAATCCCCCCTTTTGGAAGGTGGACTTGCCATTTATGCACGATGCCATTAAAATTAATTACCTGAGAACCAGTCCATAATGTCCACAGGTATGGAAATAATAAAAATTAATTGACTGAAAGTATTCATAAAATATTTGGAGCAAAGGTCATTAATTTGCGATCGCCGAAACAGAGACTTGCATGCTTGAATTACCCAAATACTTCAGCAATAAGACAAATAACAGGTACTCCAAAAATCGCTGACTACAGTAAGGCTCTGCACTTTTGGGGGTTTGCATCCCAGTTCTAGGAGGGCAGCGGGTGGCAGTGCAGGAGGTGGTGTAATCTGACCCTTTCCTGGAAAGCCATTCCCGAGGGAAAGTGCTCGGACTTTCCTCCTCTTGCACTCAGACAAATCCATACTAAAGTAAAGGAAAGAAGAAAAGGGGAAAAAGCTTTGTTTGCAGATGGGATCTTCTGAAGATACATTTCTTGTCACCAAATAAGACCCAGCAAAGGAACAATTGGAGATGTCACTTCTTGAGGAAGCAGATCCTATCCCAATGAGATTCCTCAAGCGTAATGGAGGCAGGTGTCAACCAAACAGATGGAAAAGGATTATTTAAAAAAAAAAGAAAACATTTTCCACTTCATAGTTGAAATTCAATTTTTCTGAAGTAAGGAGACTGGGATCTAGTTTCAGGTGCTGAAAGGTGAACCATTCCTGGGTGCTGCTGCTAGGGTTCGCTTCTGTTGTAATCAGCAGAATGTACACATTTATATATCTATAGATCTTTGGTTATATGTCTGCCAAGATTGCTTCTAAGTAATGATAATTATATAATTTCTGCCCATTATCAGGGTGCCCAGAGAAGCTGTGGCTGCCCCTGGATCCCTGGAAGTGTCCAAGGCCAGCTTGGACACAGCTTGGAGCAACCTGGGATTGTGGAAGGTGTCCCTGCCCATGGCAGGTGGGGGACTGGATGAAACTGCAGGTCCCTTTCAACCCAAACCACTCTGGGATTCTGTGATTATGAATTAATTCCCACCCCCCCCGTTCTCCAGCAGTCTCTCTGTACATCTCCCAGAACCCAAAACCAGTTTTGGAGAGTTGAATTATTCCCAATTTCAAATCCAAAGTAGTTAAGCATAGCACTCTGCACTGAATAAATGGAATAAGAAACTTTGATTTTTAAAAGCACCGATGCTTTTGTATAGTGAATATTCTCTTAAAGCAATGGAATGCTCTGACTCTACACAGGCAGCTCCTGCTGTTTATAGTTAACAATTTATACAATCAATTTTAGCACTGAAATTGCACCAACTGTGTGATAAATTATTAAATTGTGACCACTTGAATAAGTGTGTGCATCTCAATAAATATTATGAATTTAGTAATTAACGGGGAAGGCAGGTTTTTGACCTCAGTGGCATTGAAAGAGTAAATAACTCCTATGATTTCACTATAGATCATTTTCTGAAGATTAATTATCTCTGTGGTTGAGGTTCTAGACTGGTACCAGTACCACTTGTGGGGTGACTGGAGAAGTGTTACTCCATTATTTTCAGTTTTCTTTTGACAGAATACTAATTTTTATTCTGTTTATGAGGAATTTTGTCCAGGAATGATGTACTGTTATTCTTTTAATTCTGTTATTTATCAACAATACACAACAATTGCTTTAGACTGCAACACTGACAATACAAAAGAGGATAATTTGGAGATTATTTCTTTTGCATGCAGCATAATAATTGCATGTAATTAGGACCAAAACTGCTGCAGAAGTCTGAATATGTTGTAATAATTTTGTCATAACTTCTGATGTTCAGATTTACATTAAGAAAAATGGCTTTTCTTGCCTTTAATTTTCTTCTACTGTTTTTTCCTTGTAGGTAGATTTTTGTAATTTTTCAATAATTATGCTGTTGTGGGGAGTATATTTGGTAAACAGGACGTTAAGTCATTCATTCCTCAAGGTAATCACATACTGATGAATTAAGTGCATTTAACTTTTTCACTTTGCAGTTCTCCATTGTGCATCATCACAACTGGAATTGTGGATCTGGGTAAGTCCCTCCTTTACTATGTTTTTATTTCTTCTGTACACTCCTTTTCTCTGAAGAACCTCCACAGTCTCTTACCTATTCCCTCTTTGTTCCTCTCAGTTATTGAAGGGATAACCCCTTTCCTTCAAGCTCTATCTATTTTAGTGATTTTTTACTTGTCCAAGTGACATCCTTTACCTTGCACCATTCAGCAGTTGGAAAACAGGGTTCCTTTATTTATCCTCTTTCAGCTCAGATTTCCCTCATGAATACTAAGAAGTGCAAAACTCATTTAATTTTCCCACTTTATCCTGTTCACTTCATATTAAATTTCTCCCTAATCCCTTAGTGGGCTAATTATTTCACTTTTCAGCCCTTTATCTCTTTCCCTGTATATATTTAAAGAATCTTATATTGTTTTTAGTCACTCCCAAGATAATAATTCCCTTTTTATTGTATTTTTCCATTGCAGCATTTTTGAGACCCTGACATCCATCCTCCTCTACTTCCTTTATTAATTTTCAGGAACATTCATTTACACAGCTCTGATACATTTTCTCCATTATCCCTCTCCCTCTCCAGTGCCTCCTCCCTCTGGGACAGCCTCTTTTTTAAAGTTGGCCCAGAGCAATTACAACACAATTAGAGGGGAACCAACTACAGGAAAATTTTAATTTCCCCAAAATATTGCCTGCCTTCCTTCCAAATCTGTGCCAGAGGGTTGTTGGTTTTTTGTTTTGTTTTGGTTTTTTTCCTCTTCTCTAAGTCAGAAGCCAGGTCAGAATATTGAACTACAGGAATTCCAGAACGTGGAGTCCCAGGAAGAGCCACATGTCGGGCAGATCCTGCTGTTTCTCTGCCCAATACCACTCCTGGGATCACCCTATTCCCTGAAAAAGCCACTTTTCATGGATTATCTTCCATCTGCTACACTTTAGGTTTCTCATGATCACAGGTGCAACAGCCTCAGAGTTCTACTCCTGCCTGTGATACCAAATCTGGCCCAATAAAATATAAACTACAGGAACAGAGTGCTCTAAACTTTCTGGTTTGCTTAGACGAGGAAAATTAGGAATTTCATCCAAAGCATGTTTCCAGAGAGATAAAACTAAAAAAACTGAAACAGTTAAGCCTCTATGTCTCTCTGAATATATTTCTCTGCACATGTTTGTAATCCTACAACCATATAATTATATAACAGGCACGGATATTTTTGAGTTTTGTGGGGGCTTTTGCTGAGTTGAAACCCTGTATTCCAGAAACCTGAACAAATAATACATTCCTAATATCTTCTTTTGCCTTCTTGTGTTTTAGCATTTCAAATGCAAGGTGGTTTATTTATATTTTATTTTATTTCATGTCATTTCACTTCATTTCAATTTCTAGGTGGTTGAAGCAAGTCTTGATAACTTGGCTCTCCTCTTAATCACCAACTCATCAAGTTCTAGTAACAAAAAGTACAGACTAAAAAAAGTAGACAGTGTTTGGGAATTTTGTTTGGTTTGGTTTTAGCAATGCCATCATTCCTCGGGTTTTCAACTTCTGTTGGCTTCGTGGTTTGAGTTTGCAAGAGTTTAAAAGGAATTAGAGCCAGCGCTTTTTCAAGCCAGACTAAAGCCTTTGAATGATTTTGTAGATTGCCATTAATTAGTGTGGGTGGAATCCAATCACTTCCTTAATCTCTAAATAAGGGAGTGTTGTTTGAAGCACTACAGGCATAGTCTATCTGCAGATATTATCAGTATTATTCTACTCTTTAGCTCAGCCAAAATAGAACAAAAATATTCTTAACCTCTATTAAACACGACTAATAAGTATTCCTCAAAATACAGATGGATTTCCCCATTTTATCCAGTAGAGAGCTCTAAAAATGTTATCCCTGTTGAAGTATTTATCCCTGTTGAAGGCAGGTAATTGGCAGAGAAAAGGAAAAGATCCCTGCAGGCTTTTTGTGTTTAATACCTGTGTAATTCAGGGCTGAGGCTCCACATCCAGCACGTGGCAAAGGAAAAAAACGGGAAAAGAGGTGAGGTGAAAGCATTCTCACTTCTACCTCCCTTCATGTCCATGTAAGATTTTAGGGTTTTAAATTTTACACAGAGCATGGGTTTTGCACAGAGCATGGGCTTTATTTATTTACATTTATTTTCATAGCTTCCAGTGTTTCAGCAGCTGGATTCCCAATTTGTTGAAGATACACAGAGCTCTGTTTCTAGGCTGTTCTGTTCCAGTTATTTAACCCACCCAAAGTGGTTGTGGTTGGGTGTCGTGGTGAAAAATTCAGTCTGAAGGGTTAAAAAACCTGGCTCATGGTGATTCCCAAAGGACTCTTCTTCTTGTGGAGGGACAGCAGGGACAGGAGCTCCTGGAGCACAGCAAGGGCCTGGAGCATCTCCGTGCCCAGGAAAGGCTGAGGGAGCTGGGGCTGCTCAGCCTGGAGAGGAGCCCCAGCTGAGAGGGGCCTCAGCCCTGGGTGTCCCTGGCTGGCCCTGGGTGTCCCTGTCTGTCTGTCTGTCCCTGTGTGTCCCTGTCTGTGTGTCCCTGTGTGCAGGGGGCTCAGAGCAGCCCCAGGCTCTGCTCCAGGCCCAGCAATGGCCCCAGGCCCACGGGCAGGGCCTGAGCCCAGCAATTCCCCTGCACAGGGACACAACTTCTGCCCTGGGCAGTGCCAGCGCTGAGCAGAGCCCAGAGAGGCTGTGCAGTCTCCTCCTGGGGATGTCCCCGAGCCCTGGGGACACTCTGCTGTGCCCTGTGCTCGGGTGTGGCCCTGCTGAGCAGGGAGGTGGCACCGGAGGGGCCATCAGGGCCCTTCCAGCATGGCCCATCCAGGACTCTGTACCAGCGTGTTTGGAATTGGCCAACAAAAAGGCTTTAGGACTGTTTCAATAGTTGGTTTCGGTGATCAGACAGAGCTCTGAGCTTGTTTCACAGAATGATTTGGGTGGAAGCGACCTTAAAATTCACCTTGGTCCAACTGTATGGAAAGAGGGTTTGATGCCCATATGGGCCACTCGCTGAAGAGTCAGGCTCGGTGACCATGGTGGGTCCCTTCCAACTTGGAATATTTCATGATTCTAAGAATAATTTGCTGTTTGTTACTGTCCCTATTTATGCCAGGAGCAAACCAAGCCACTGTTCCAGTTACATTTTTGATAGGACTGTTTCCACCCAAAGAAAATAACTTCTGTGAATTTACATTTACTGTTCCTGGATAGTTTTATGGATATTTGGAGTTACGGAAGACCCCTATTGGACCTCAAACGAGGAAATTTCAATCTGGAAGTAGAGAAACACAGCTCAGACAGAACTCAGGAGAGGAGTCCTAAAAACACCAGCGCCTTTATGAACATAACTTCCCTGAGATACATCTCCCAGAGAAGATATAAATTCCTCTTTGGGAATTTCTAACAGATGATTTTGGAAGTGATTGATGGTAGAAGGGTTTGAGGGACGCGATCTTTAGGAAATGTCACAGTGAAAGTTCAGAAATCTGGAGAGTGTAAAGTGATTAAGAAATTAATGTCTTTTAAGTGGGAAATATGACCTACCTTAGAGCTACGGAGAAGCCTGTCATGTGCAACTGTGTTTCTATGAGTTCCAAATCCACCTTCCTTTATGTGAGAAGTTTGGAAACTGGTAATTTTCTGGAGGGAAGAAAAACAAACCCAAAAATTTCTAAATGAACTGATGAGAGAAGATTACAAATGAGCTTGGTAAATAGCAAAATGCAGAATCCTAACTGCTTAAATGACTCAGCTGGCCAAAAAAAATAAAAAGAAGAAAAAGGCTTCCCATATGATTTTAAAGGAACAAACCCTCTGTAAGTCTGTGTTTACAGAACATCCTGGTGGATGGAACAGGAAATTTGCCCCAGGTCAATCTGTAATTTGGAAACACCAGAAGGTTGTGCATTTTAATTAACTTTCAACTCTTTCTCTGGTGCCTGTCCCTCTGTTTCTTTTCTGTTCACAATGATTAAAAGACAAAATCCTGCCCCAGTTCCATGCTTAGGAACGCTTCCTGATTTGCTTTCATTAACTTCCACTATGCAAACACGTTTAATTATTTATCTGCTGATTTCCACAGGAAATCCTACAGAGAGATGTGAGTCTGGTTCACAGGGATGCCATGTCAGCAGGAGCTGGAAAATCCAATCATCCATCATTAAGGGAAGAGAAGTGATGTGTTCTCCAATTTGTTTACAGGTAAAGGAAAAATACTTCAGTTTAGGTTAAAATTGGGGGACCAAAGACATACTGGATCAGCTGGTACTTCTCTTAAAAGCTTCCCACTTTGTTCTTTGGACTTTAATATTATGAGAGAAGAATGTTGCCATAGTACATGGAATTAAGCTTGAAACTCGTTGCAGTCCCTAGGAATAACCTGTTCCATGATCCTGGACCAGAACATGCCCAAGGTAGGAACTGGGTTGGGTTTTTGGGAGTAAATATATTGAAAGAAAAAAAAAAAAAATAAAACACAGACTTCCAAACTGATGGCCATCTATCCTGAAATCCTGAAATGTATTTGAAATTATTTCCAAATTTTAAAAAGAGAGGTGAAAGTGACAGCAGAGAGATTAAACCCTCTGCAGTGTTCAGCATGGAATTTTTTGTGTGTGTGCTGTGAACCTTTATGAAAGCAACATCTGCTCCTATTTGTATGTTAATTTTTTTTTAGCATTTAAAATTTGGCTTTTAAAACTCATCCTCTCTCTTTTCCCTGAGAGTGAGGAGCTGAGTTATAAAGCAGGTGCTACACAGAATGAGGAGAGCATCTGAGTCAAACCATAAATAAAATCAGCACAAAGGAATAACTTCAGTTATGGAGTGTCAAATGCCAAGTTAGGGAATGCTAATAAGGTTTGAACCTGTATTGCCAGACTAATATTTTATTTTTGGGATTAGTCTCTGTTCTTTATTCTCCCTGTCCTGTTCTCTATTCCTTCCCCAGGCAGCCATTCCAGAGGCAGAGGGAAGATGTGATTCCTCCATCCTTACTGCTGATATCCCCAGCACGTGAGAAACAGAAATCTAAAATTGATTAGATTTTCTCTCCTTGTGTTTTAGCTTTGGTGTAAGGAAATGTCTGTGGTGCCTTTACAGAACTGGTTTTCATGAGTTGATAAAGATCATTAAGACCAAGAAAGTAACTTTGGAGGGAGCTCCAGGGGCTGTCTGGCCTTGTCCAGTTGACTTTGGGTATCTCCACCGAGCCTCTGGGCACCTGGAGCTTGGAGATGATTTTTCCCCACATAGTTGGACTTTCCCAATTTCCAGCTTGGCCTGTTGCCTCTTTTTTTATTCTCTTGCTGCTCTGGAATGACTCTGCTTCTCTGCTGGTGGGGCAGAATGTCTTTGCTTTTCAGTGCAAATCACCTTGACTGAAGCCTAGGACACAGGAGAAGCCTTCAAAACAAACTATTATTTCTTCATTTCAGTTATTCTATTAAAAAAAAAATAGGAAGGCCCCACCTGTTTGGTTTGAGCCCTGCTGTTTCCATACCCCCAGTTCCCTCTCTGGGATCCTGGAGAGGAAGGCTTGTGCAGCTGGAATGCAGCAGCAATTCCATGAATTTACTGTTCAGTTGGTCTGTATTTATTACTTATGTGGTAGCACATTATTCTGTGATGAATTGCAATAATTGCCTAAATCCTCCTTTCCACTGATTACTTTTTTCAATTTAAGGTGCCTTTTCTGTCTTTTACAAAAATAAGCCGCTTTAAATAGACTTGCTGAAAGGTGAGAAAATATGAATAAACCCCACATTGTTCTTTATGGAAAATGTCCAAACTCCAACCATCTCAGTGCCTCGGTGCACAAAAAATCCATGGAACAGAAGAGGAAAAAAGAGAGGCCTCAATCACATCCAGATTTGACAACCCTGGGGTAAGAGGTAATTATTCAAAATTAACACACCTCCCAAAAAATATCTCCTGGAGTTCACAGCCAAATCAACCTCTGATCAAACTCCCTCTCCCAGGAATAAAAATGCCTTACAACCAGCATGGGATAAAACACAACTTGGGGAATCTTAAGAACCTAAGAATTATTGTAGCTTCAATTTCCTCCTTTTCTAAGTGTGAATCCAAAGATAATTGGCTTAAACTTATAAAACACAAAATTGGTGCCATCAACTGGAATTGCTGCTGTAACATAACGCTCACATTTGCAATTATGCAAAAACAAGCTTATCCAGTTTCACAATACCTGGGATTTTAACAGATTCCAAAGTTCTGTAGAATGAAGATTTCCCTCAAGAAACAAAGGTGTTTACAGAGTGCAAGACGGCAGAGTTGCACAATTAGACTCAGAACTGAATCACTAAACCTTTCAGCAAGGGTTCCTTTGGATGTATTTTTCAATGTTTTAATTTTTTTTAATATTTTCTATTATTATCCATTTTTTTCCAGCTGAGCTCTTGGCTATTCCCAGCTAAGTCTGAAGAAAAATAACACGGTCCCATGGCAATCTTTGATTCTTCTCACCTAGTGTCTACTCATCATCACCTTGAACCTCTCTCATTTACTCAAGCCAAAAGAGCTTTATCATTTCTTCATAATAAAATTAAATACAGCCACGTGCAAGGTTTGACATAACCTTGATAAAAGCCACAGCCAGAGGGTGTTGATCCTAAAAATCAATGTCGCTCGTGGAGACATGTGGGGGACACACCAGTGGGGAACAGAACTAGGGAAGAAATTTTATGCAGGGAGATGTAAATTCTGTTATTCCATCTTCACACCGTGCATGTTGTCCTTCTAAGCCTTTCCTCTCATTTCCAAGCAACTACTGTATTTGAATAGAAGAAAAATAAAAGAATAAATTGAAAGATAGTCCAAGTGAAAGGCAGGTTGTTTCAACACTTTTATTGGGGGAAAGTTTGCACTCAGAATTTCTACTGAACCAGAATTTCTTTGTTATCAGGTCTTCAGACAATTAGTGGGTTCCTGTTCTAATAAGTTTTGCTGATGTGATAGTGAGCAAGGCAGATGCTGAAGTTGCAGAATTAAAATTCAACATTTTTCTTTCATTTTAAATTGATTTTTTTTTCTTGCATAGGATCACATAATATCCTGAGTGGGAAGGAGCCCACCAGGATCATGGAGTTCAACCCCTGTCCCTGCCCAGACACCCCAACAATCCCACCCTGTGCATCCCTGGCAGCGTTGTCCAAATGCTCCTGGAGCTCTGGCAGCCTTGGGGCCGTGCCCATTCCCTGGGGAGCCTGGGCAGTGCCCAGCACCCTCTGGGGAAGAACCTTTCCCTGATCTCCAGCCTGACCCTGCCCTGGCACAGCCCCAGGTCAAAACATCAGCTCCAAACGTTTTTGGGTTTTGTTGAGAGAATTTTTTTCCTTTTTTTTTTTTTTTTTTTTTTTTTTTTAATGGAAAAGCTTGGAGACCTGTCTTGATTCCAGAAGAATTCTAAGTTCAGGATGTCAGCCTGACCTGTACCTGGTGCAGCCATTATGTGACTGAGACTACGGGCACCTTGGAAGGAATTTGCTGTCCCTTGTTTTCTACAATGCTTTTCCCAACAGACTCCTTTTCTAACAGTTCATTAGAGATTTCTTTAGGATCACGGTCATTTATCATTCCACTTTGTCATTTACAATCCTCTTTTCTCCTCTTTATTTCAAACAACAAATTTATTTTGGGTAAAAGACACCAAATATGGGGTAAGTGGGTAAGGCCCATTTCCTTCCTGCCTTTGAGCTGTGGCTTATTTTGCTGAAAGAGAGAGAATTTTTCACTTGTTCTTTGGTTGTTCTTGATATTGATTTTTTTTAAATTTTATTCAATTAATTAAATAATTGAATAATTTTTTTAATTAATTTCCATATCTTCCAAACTTTGTGTGTATCTTGCATGACACAAACTTGCACAAGTTAATCAGAGCCTTTAAATTTAAGTTTCACAGTCAGTAATTAAGCACTTGTGGATTATGAGATCTTGGCCTGCCTGAGGTATCAAACCACTCCCATGAAATCAAAAGGAAATGAAACAACAAGTGAAAGCAGCCCCAGTTTTTTAAGCTATTCCTTGCTCTCGTATTTACCATTTTGTCATTTGCCAGGATAATGGGAAATGGCCTCAAATTGCACAAAGGGAGGTTTAAATTGGAAAGGAAGAAAAATGTCTTCATGGAAAGGGTGGTCAGGCACTGGCACAGGCTGCTCAGGGTAGTGGTGGAGTCACCATCCCTGGAATTGTTAAAAAAACCTGTGCACGTGGGATTTGGGGATATGGATTAGTGGTGACCATGCTGTTGATGCTGTTTTAACAATGGGATTTGATCTTAGAGGCCTTTATCAACCGTAGTGATTCTATAATTCTGGAATTCTGTGCCACTGTTTTGCCATTTCTAAATTAGAGTGGATAGGGGGAACTTACACCAAGAACAGATATCCAGCACTCCCTTTATGACTGAATCGCTGTAGGACTCTTTTCACAGTTTCCCAACAGTTTATCTATAAATTCTGGCTGCCTAACTCTGTATTTCTGCACCTGGAATCCACAGCCTGTGAGCATATCCCACCTTCTCCCATACCCCAATTGTCCATCAATCCTGGCTGGTTTGTACATGAACGCACGTGAAGCCACCCAGCTTTTGGGGGTTTGCCATCCTCCAAAGCTAAAGCACACAGTTATCCCTGACAGATTTAAAATGCACAGAGCTATAAAATCCATTAGAAGCAGCTTCTGTCTCTGCAGCAGAGTGTTTTGGGGAAGGGCCGTGGCTTCACATCCCTCCAGCCATTAATCAGAGGTTTCAACCACTTTCTCTTGTGATGCTGAAATGATAATGCTTCACATACTCACATATCTCTGAAATTCCAGCTTCAGGGATCATGTGGGTTTATAATACTTATCACCTTTTTGCCTCAAAGAGAAATTGCACAGCCATGGGAAAAAAAAGAAACAACAAAAGAGAAAAATAAGAAAGGGAAAGGGAAGGGAAAAAGAGAAAGGAGAAGGAGAAGGAGAAGGAGAAGGAGAAGGAGAAGGAGAAGGAGAAGGAGAAGGAGAAGGAGAAGGAGAAGGAGAATAATAAAAAGGCCTTTTGAATGCAGTCTGCATGGTCAGAAATTGCTGCCCAGAGAAGCTGTGGCTGCCCCACCCCTGGAATTGCTCCATGTTGGGTTGGACCAAGGATCATCACATTCTACACCCTGCATTGGGCAGGGACACCTTTCACTAGACCAGGTTGCTCCAGCCCGGCCTTGAACACTTCCAGGGATTGGGATTCCATACTGAGATGGTTGAAATTCTTATTTTCAGGCCCAGTTATGTTTGCGGTTAACTGTGTTATGTCTCTCAATGAGACGTAGCATGGGCATTTTTCATGTGGCATTGCACAGAAAATGGAGCTGGGGGACAATTAAGACAGACAGAATGTACTGAAAATGTCTCAGTGCTTTGCTTCTGTATTTTTTAGCCCCTGCAAAGTCTGATCTAAAGATTCAAATGCATTCTGTAAGAGTTACCACAAAATAATAACCCCCAATATTCGTGATTGCTTGTTGCTGATGAATTCGGGATCAAATACAATGTAACAGGCCTTGGGGAGAGTGTTTTTGGAGTTTGTGGGTTTATCAGAGTTGCTTTTCCATCAGTCCTTCCCTGCTGCTGAAATAAAATCACAGTGCTGTCTAGAAATACTTAATGAGTGTGAAACTGCTGAAGGATGTCATGGAAATAACACCGTGGGGCTTTATCTTGATTATTGGGATGCTTTAGGGCTAACGTAAAACAGCCATTAATTGTGAGATTTGCTTTATGGCCATGTGCTCAGAAAGCAGCAACTTATTCCATTTTAATTTACTTCTGCTGTTTGATCTGTTAAGATTCACATTTTCCACCTTTCATCTGCTGTCCTGGGGGACAGAATTGCATTTTAAACCAAAATGATGTCTGGGTTCTTTTATGGAGACAACAAGGCTGGGTTTCAATTAAAAAATGTGAAGTAGGTTGAGACTAAGAATAAATTCGCAGGTGCTGGAGGCACAGGCCTGGGAGAACTGTGGCACTGGTGGCACAGGCTGTGACACTGTCTTGGGATGGTATGGCAAGGTTTGGGCAGCTGGGGAGCTGCAGAGGTGATGCTGTGAGAGGAAATCAGGGCTGCCCTGTGATGGACACAGCTCATTCCAGCCATGACCAAGGACCTGTCTCCAGCCAAAGCCAAGCTGGTGACACTGGGGACACCTCTGGGATGACTTATTTGAGGTGTAAATAAGGAAATGTGAAAGAGGGAGGTCTGCAGACACCCAGGGTGAGGCAGGAGGAGGGGCAGGAGCTGTTCCAGGTGCCAGAGGTGAGATTCCCCAGAGATTCTCTGGAGGGTCCCATGGGAAGGGGCTGCTCAGGGATGCAGAGATCCATCTGCAGCCCCTGGGGGTGCCCAGGGATGCATGGATCCATCTGCAGCCCCTGGAGAAGCCACCTTGGAGCAGAGGGATGTGTCCTGAGGGAAGCTGCAGCTTGTGCAGAGCCCGGACAGGAGCAGGTCCTGGCAGGACCTGTGTCCCACAGGGAGGAACCCACACAGGAGCAGGACCTTGAGCTGGGATAAGTCTGCTGCAGAAGGGGTGTATCCCATGGGAAGGACTTCATGCTGGCACAGTGGATGAGAATCAGCAGAGATGAAGAGTTATAGACTGAGCACCACCCTTGTTTGCCATATGGGAGGAGATAAAACCGTTGGGAGAAAATCCCAGAATCCCAGGATGGGTCAGGCTCATCTGGTGCCACCTCCCTGCTCCAGCAGGAACATCCCCGAGCACAGGGCACAGGGTTGTGTCCAGGTGGCTCTGGAACATCCCCAGTGAGGAGACTCCACACCCTCTGTGGTCTCTCTTCCAGTGCTCAGCCACTGCCCAGGGAAGAAGCTCTTCCTCAATCCTGGGAAGAAAGGAGACGGAGGGGAAATTGGTTTTAGATTTATTTAAATTCCTGACTATCCTACTGTGTTAATACTTGGCAACAAATTAAAATGTTTACCTCAGTCTGGTTTGCCCATGACAGTAACAGGTGAGTGATCTCCCTGTCATCATCTTGAGCTTTCTCATGAAATTCTCTTTCCCATCCTGTTGAGGAGGGGCAGAGAGAAAGCAGCTGGGTGGGTGTCTGGCAGCAGCTTTCCATCTTCTTTCTATCACAGTCTTTCATTTGCTATTTCTCAGCAGTTACAGGATTTAATATCACTAAACCCTGAACATCTGGTTGGCTTTATCCACGTGAGGTCCACGTGAGATAACACCGTGGCAGTGTTTTCCTCCTGATTTTCCATTCCTGCTGCCTTTCCTGCACTGGAGTCTCTCTTGCAGACACAATGTGAACATCACTAAGGCTGAATCACCCGGAAAAAGAGGTTTGCTCAGGGTTTTTTGTGATTTCTTCTCTGCTGATTTATATCACCCAGTGAGGATTTTCTGAGGAATCTGCCTGGAAAGGCCACACCACCAGCAGAGTATGGGAGACTTGGCCTGTGTGATCTTCAAATTCCTGCTATTTTCAAAATGCTTTTACTCAGCTGTTTGAAAATAGAGAAAACTGTGACAAAATATAAAGGTCACCTATCTTTTTGATAATGCACATTTTAAATACAGGAAATTATACATCAAGGGGTGAGAAGTGGAAGATAGAGCAAGATACAAATCCTGTTTTGTGTGATGCAATCTCACAGAACTTGTGCCATAGCTCTTGAGCTGGTTTTGGTGCTGAATTTTCTCTTTTTTTCCTCCATTTTACAGGGTTTCTATTTATTTAAATGACCTCACTTTGCTTGTTATGCTTAAATTGACCACTAAGAAGAAAGAGTTGACATCCCAAATATGCCTTTTTCTATGAGTTGCTGTATAATTTTATTTTTATTGCTATTTTTCTACCAAGTGGTTTAAATTCAACATATTTATGACATAAATTAATGTTTTCCAAACTTGTCTGTTGCCCAAACAGAATTTTTTCCCAAACACCAGCAGGGATGTTTTACCTGTTCCCTGTCCATTCTCAAAGTTCTGAATGAGACAGTGTTTTTCCTGCAGTATTGAACAGTGTTTAAATTGAAAGAGGTCACTGAGAAATCAATCTCTGTACTGGCTGATGCTTTTTGCCAGCTTTCACTTAGCAGGTGATGCTTCCAAATCTCCTCTAATGTCAGTAAATGACACTGTGTACCCTCCTTAACAAGTGGTCTATACATTCATCTCAACATACTGGAATTTATTACTTTTAATTATTTTAACTGCTCACTCAAAGAGCTTCTTTCTTTCCAAGCTTTTTTTTTTCTTTCCCCTAGCAAAACAAAAAATGAAATAGGAGAACAAACGATGCATTTTAATTATGTCAATAACATGCAATTTTCTGGTCTTTTGTCCTTCCCTGAAGTTTAATTAATTTGGAGCAAGTAATAAATTGTCATAGCTTTCAGCTCGGCTCCTCGATTCAAAATGAATTCACTTCACTTGATGAAATTAGATTTGAGATCTGTTCTCATCTCTGTGAGCTCCAGTTCCTGGCTGGGAATCAAAATGTGGACATTTTACAAGGAAAACAGTTCAATACTTTGTGTTGGTGGTGATGTTGGGCCTGTTGTACCCATCCCATGAGCCACACCCCATCTTCCCAACCCTGTCATCACCAGGACATTGTCCCCAGTCCTGCTCTAAGCCATTCCTGAAGGCAATACTCCATCTGAGATCAAACTGGCAGAATTCACCACAAAGAAGACTTTGTCCTCCAGAACAGATAAATGGGCTGAACTGGTGACCAGCCCAGAAGGTCTGGGGTAGGCTGTGACACCAGAAGGTCACTCAGAGGTGCCAACATCCACTGCAGGTTCATTGTTTCCTCTTAAAATCCACCCTGGTGTGCGGCTTCCGTCAGAAAGACACACTGGGATTTTTCTCCATGGAGGGTTGGAAAAGCAACCATAAGAGAACTTGAGGGAGGTTATTTCCCAGAGCCTCCCACTCTTGGATGGGTGTCTCAGGACAATGTTCCAAGGAGATTTCTTGCTCCAAAGGCCACTTCTGCAAGGGTTACCAGCCACAAGCCAGAAGAAGTTTCATGGTTTTGTGTTTGGTGTTTGTTTTTTTAGTTATTGCAGAAAAGAAAAAAGGCCATTTGCAGGATAAATTTATAGCAAATACATTTGTCTTATTTATAGAGAAAACCTCCCCTCTTCCACCTCCCCTCCTCTATAATTCTCCAGTTTCAGGGGTGTGTTTCACACACACAGAAATCTGTTCATTCCAGAGAAGATGCTTTGCATCATGTTTCTCAGGTTTGGTGTTTAACTTTGTCACATATGAGGACAATTCACGTTTTTGAACTCAAAATATTTTTCAAGATTTACTGGCAGAGACTTCCTCTGCCATTCATTATTCCCAGCAAGAGAGGTTGATGATGCCTTAATAAGAAGTATTATTATTTTTAATTGAGCATGAACTTACAGAACTCTGGACTTTGGGAAAGTCATCAGCTCTATTTCTGATAATCCAAGAGATCATTTTATATGCTGAGAGCTGGGGAAGATGGAGCTACATCCAGAAAGAAGTGTCAGTAGGCTGGAGGTGTGAATCTTGGAATGTCAATGTATTCATCCTGTGAAAATTTCCAGTCCCTTTGTAAACTTCCTCATAAGAATGGATTAATGTCGACTCATGGTGTGTGCTGGGGGGAAAGAGTAATGACTGATCATCCAAAATGAGCATGGCCATATTGTGAATTATTATTTTGATCTTTTCAATACTCATGATGTTTTTTGAGTGATCACACCTTTGCTGAAAAACTTCATCAGGTGGATATGAGTCCTGGTATGGAATATCAGGGGTTTATTTGTGGAAAAATATTAAATACTGTATGAATACTGAAAACTGAGCTGTAATGCCCTTAAACCTGTGTTCAGATGCCACTCACACCTTCTGTTGCCTAAAGTCTGGTCTTGTTTTTAGAGCCTGACCCCGCCAAGTTCTGACCATTCTGCCCTGGTCCAAAAAGAGTCTTGGACACATGAGTCTAATCAGACATGCACAGCTAGACCTGCCCTTGGCAATCCCAGCTTCTGATGGTGGGCTGCTTTAAAAAAATAATTAAAATAAAAGAGATAAGGGACAAACCTATTTAACTGTGTTGCCGTGGTAGGCTGGAGACCCTTAGAGTCTGGGGTATAAAAATGTACCCCACTAACAAGCTGAGATGCAAGAAATAATGAATCCTAATTACAATGACTGCAAGGCTACTGAATTCAAAATCAGAATATTTTATTCCACTGAGCAGCACCTTCCAGTCTGCACCATGCTCAAGACACAGAAATAGCTGTGGTTTGCAAGGGAATTAGGTGTAATTGGCACTATTATCACTGTATCAGCATTAATTTATTCGAATAAATGTTATCATGTTGTTATATGCACTACCCAATGCCACAGAGAAAGGAGAAGGGATGGGAAGTGAAAAGCTTGGCGCAGGATTGAATTTTAAGGTGACTTTCACCTTGCACTGGTGAAACCACTGAGCCTTTATGGGACAAGAAATGCCAGTCCTGGGTCAATCTCACAAAGTGCTGCACTTTCTGAGGCCAAATAACACTTTTGATCAGGGCTCTGGTACAGCAGCTCTGAATTTTGCCATGCAACTGACAATGAGACAATTTGTAGCAGTACAACGAATAACACTGCAGCCCGTCCAGGTTCTGACACTGGAATAAAAACTATTTACTGATTATTTGTGTTTCTATGCTAAGGAAAAACCACTCTATTCAGGGCATCTCACAGAGGTGTTTTGGTCATCTTTTTTGTTCTCTCGCGACGAAATTGCAGGCAAACCCCATTTTCTTGCAAATGGAGTTACATGGCAGGTTTTGTTTTCTTCTCTCTTGTTTCTGTCATTCCTCATTTGCACCAGAACTCTTATTTCCATTTCTCCCCATCCAGCAGGACAGTGTTATTTATTATTTAGTTTCCTGCCAATTATTGATTTCCCCCTGCAGAACAGATTACAGTTGCTGCTTGAGGGTTTTTTTCCTTTGGGAACAGAGAAAATCTTTATAAAAAGCAAGTGTTTAGTAGGCTTATATGCTGGTCCTTTCAGTGCTGAGTTTCAAGCAAGGCCTGGCTGGAAATTCCAGGCTTTATTTCCAGGGAATGTGCTGACAAATGAGTCAGGAGTGCATTTCATCAATTCCTTGCAGCTGAGGTAAGGTACATCTTTATGTAGGCCTCTGAAAGAAATTCAGAGTTTTTTATCAGTCACAGAAGTTTTGGAGAGATTAGCACCTTTTAATTATTTTTTTAACAATGATGTTGTTCTTGCATTTTTGCAGGGGACAGGGAAGCACAAGTAGATAATTTTTTTTTTTTTTCAGTTATGTCACAGGAGACAAAAGAGTGAACTGTTCAAAAGTTCTGGGACGCGTAAGTGGGGAGCAAACTGGGTGTGGAGGTGGTGTTTTGGGGGCAGTTCTTGCGAAAAGAGGCTGGAATTCCTGAGGTTAATGCAGGACTCAGTGTGCACAGACAGAAAGAAAGCTGCTGCTCTTAAAGATTTCTATCAAATATCCAGTTTTGTTGGAGCTATCAGCTCCCTGGTGTAATTCAAGGCTGGGTCATGACTCTGCTTAGGGTTAAGACTTGAGGGAAGAGGATGTGAAGAAGACATTTTCTATTACATTCCCCTTATCTAACACCGAGAGATAAGAGGTTATCGTGGGGAGCCACTGCCTGAAGTTGCATTTTGCTGTAGGTGCTGCCTCCGTAGCTGTAATTACAGCTTTGATTTCATGCCATGATCATGGCTGGATGCTCTGGAATCAGGAAAGGATTCATGGGGCCTAAGCCTTGTCACGTCTTCCAGTGCATAATCTCAGGCTGAAATAAAGGGCAGGGCTTGGCTGGTGGTGCTGGGTGTCCATTGCTGGGTGCTTGTGGGCTCAGCACTCTGGAAATTGTCTTCCCTCTGCTGATATCTCTGTTGACTCTTCCATTTGTCTTCTAGATTTACCATTTACCCTGTTGGCACGGCCCTGGTCAGATCAGAGCAGCCAAATGCAGAAGGATCAATTTACACCCTGGGATGCAGCACAGCCACAAGAATTCCAAAGGGATTGGATGAATCAAAGCCTATTTTTAGTATATTGATGAAGCTTTGGGCTCTACATTTTTGATGCCAAGCGTTTTAGAACTTAAAGATTAAGGATCCCACACTATATGTTGGATTCTGAAAGCCTTCAGTGTTGGGGTAAGTCCAATCATGGATTCAGGGAAAGGTTCTTGTCCAGGTAGGCAGATCTGGGCTATGACACCAAAGAGGAAATACAAAGGTTCTGTAGCCCAGTTTGTTTCTCTGTGCTTACAAATTCCTCAGGGTAGGAAGAGGATTAGTGGAGAGGTAATGACGCTTTAAATTTGATCAGCATTAAGAGTAGATTAAAGAAAATTAAAGATTAAAGGTTTATTGCAGCCTTCTGCAAGGGCTTTGGTGATAAGGAATGACTTGGTGGATATTAAAGATCAAAATATGGGGTTTGTTTCTACTACAGCCAAGCAGCTAAAATTCCCAGTGGGGGGTGTTGGGACTGGTTGGTATTGGTTTAGGAGAAAACTTTATCCTACATTTTATTTTATTGACAACTACAGGTTAGAATTGATGTTTTGGAATCAAAATCATGCAGTCAGTTGTGGAAAACCCCTCAGAGGCAGAAAAAAGACTCTTGCTAAGTATCATCAGAGCTTTACAGCCCTACTATGACATGGCAACCCAAAACATGATTATCCATATTCAGAAACACTTTATTTTTACTAGATGCTGGGTTTTTTACTGGGTCCTGAAAGTGAGGAAATGGGCTGTGACCTTCCTTTCATCCTTAACTACACACCATGCCTGGTGCTAATTGATATTGGGGAAAGTGGCACTGGGGATGAATTCGGATACTCTCACCATACGTTTTTACATCTCCTGGGTTTTAAAGAAACATTAGAGAATCAAAGAGAATTCATTTAAAGACATAGAGTTTTCATTTAACTCTAATGGAACATGATGAAACTCTGGAAAATGAACTTTTGGCTTCGATTATTATGTGAATAAACTTATTCAATAATTTCTTGGACAGTGGATTACAGAAAGTTAAATGTAAGGCATCAGTCAGTAAAAGCAAGTCTTTTCCCACACTGGTGATCCTCATTAAAATGCTGTTAAAAAGTCCTTGGCACTAATCACAAATCCCAATTGCATCACAAACAAGGGAAAATATCTGTAAAAAGTTCAAACACAAGTGACCTCACATTGCAGCATCACCTCAGGAAAACATAACAGCATCCCAGGCTAAACCTCTTCCTAAATCTCAATTCCAGCTGCTCTGATTCAGTGTTCTGTAAGGAAACAGTGCTGTAAGGAAAGTGAAACTGTTCTCTCTTGACAGAACCCTGAGGGACTTGGAGAATCCAGCAGGAGAATGATTGTGTGGTCTTTAAGCTCCCAGCCCTGTTAACAGCAACCTTCATTATATTCCACAAACAGACCACAAAAAGGATGTGATGTTACTGTTCCTCTTCTTTATTCCTGTGGCCCCATAGAACAGCCACTTTCAGATTTCCAAGCCCTAAACCTTAATTAAAATCATCACATTGGCTGTAACACGGAAAGGTACCATCAGGCTTTCCACCACTACAAACCACCAGCTCTAATCAGCCTCTTCCTGTCTCTGACAATGATAAGAAATTGAATTGAACAAAATTGAACAATTTTGCTTCTTTAAGCTTATTTCCCAACGGCTTCAGTCCAACGTTCCCAGCATACGCTCTCCATCTAAGTCAGGGGGTGGGAAGTACAAAATCAAGTAAAAAACTGAGCTCTTGGAGCTTTAATTTCCCAAACCCAGCTGTAACCTAATCGATGCTGTAACTGCAGAACAAGTGGAGAATATAAAGCCTCTGCAGCCCAGGCTCTGGAGGTTTCACTTTTCCACTTAAACTGCTAGAAACTTTTCCCCATTACTAAAGGGTAACAAAAAGGAAGCACATTTTTGGGGGGTTCTGCTCACCTCATTTTGCAGGCCTTGAAGGATGCAATCATTGGGTTTTGGGTGTGTTTTGTTCACAAGCAACCTGGTTAAATCTGATACCAGGAATGTCCCCAGCAGAAGGACACATTCCTTGGGCCCTGGTGTGAGACATCCAAAATCAAGGGTGTGTCAGTACTGAGCTGGAGGGAGCTGTTGAAGAGGATGTTTGGATTGCACTCTCATTGCTGGAGAATCACAGACTGTTTAGGTTGGAAGGGATCTCCTGACATCCTCTTGTACACCTCAGACAGGTGTATACATATTCCACCTTGCCCAAGACTGCATCCGGTCAGGCTGGAATAACCCTGTGAATGGAGACTACACAACCTCCCTGTTCCAAACCAGATCTAATTCATCTGAGGATGACACAGAATTAGTTCCTGCTCCCTAAAACCTGCCATGTTTAAATGATATATCACATTTACTACAATGCCACCAGCTATGTCACAACTTTCTATTTTCATAAAAGCAAAATCTATCCAGGATGGTTCCCCTCCCAGGCAGTAGATTTGTCTGAGAAACCTCCAAAGTGCTTTGGGGAATGCCAGCTCTGTTTTCCCATGCTCCCCTAAGCGTTCAATAGCAATAAAAAACCTGGTCCAATGACAAGGGCAAGAGCAGGTCCTGCAGCTGGGGAAGAAATATCCTAGCAGGAGCTGGGGACCAACTCCATGGAGAAGGACTTGGCAGTCCTGGGAGACAATGAGCTGTCCCTGAGTCAGCAGAGTGTCCTGGGGATAAGGGGCCAATTTGGAAGAAAGACTGAGATGAAAGACTAAAAACCAAAATTAATTTCCTCCAGAATAAGATGATTTTTCTTAGACCTGGCAAATAGAGGCAACACCGCTACAACAATCTGCAATTAATTTCTGTTCCAAACAAGGCATGTTTAGGGCTTTATTTGGGTTTGGTTGTTTGGCTTTTTTTGGTTTATTGTTCCAGAGAGCATTTGTGTGAGGAAGGAATAAATATCTGCAATGCCTTTGCATTCTGCCTGGGACGATGATCACAATCTGCTCAGAGATTTCAAACATAAAACTTTTTTACCTACTTTTCTCTCTCTCTCTGTACAGACATACCTCCTGTGTCTGCAGAGAAGGTTTATTTCTCTGCCTGATCCCGTAAACTGACGATCCTGAAGCATTTGCAGGACGCAGATAGTGGGAACAGGGATATAAGGAAGTCACAAAGTCCTGCCTCCAGATGTTGAAGTGGTGTCCTCATAAAGGTGGTTATTCTTTTGAAACACTGCTTTCTTTTCTGCCTCTGTTTCTTTAATTTATCTTCCCTGCAGGGCTGCAGCCTGAGGAATAACAGATAATCTCGAAACTCTCCAACACCCACCTTTAAATCTCCATTCAGCTCTGCGCTCGTAAAACCATGCACAACATTATTGTGGAATAATTGATCTCGGAGTAAAGGATGGCGAGAGTAAATGAATTGGAAAGGTGTTTTAATGGGAAGCTTTGCCAAAATTATGTTTTAATTATTTGCAAGTACACACTCTTGCATAGTCTTTTGCCACACAGGTGTGCACTAAATCTACCACCTTGTACCATTTGGTCACGTGAGCTGGAGGTGTTTGTGTTTTGCACTAAATTAAAGATTCAGCAAAGCTACTGTGCATAACAATGAGCACTGCCTATAGATTTTGTACAAAACCTCCAACTTGTCCATGTTTTCCCTGAGTTCAGACTCCAGACTCTCCCCAAATCAGCCCATTTGAATTTATATGCTCACTCTGTTACTTCTTTTAGCCATTTGACCTCTTGTTGGCTCAAAATACAACCTGCAAGTAGTTAACACGACCAAGGGCACTGCAGGAGCACTTGGCTGAAATTACACATTTCTTGAAGTACATTTTGACTCCAGGTTTGCATTCTGTGTTGAAATCTTGCAAGCTACATATTAAGATGCTTTTGTTTTCTGTGTGTTGCTCTTTTCAGCAGCAGTGAGCTATTAATTTGGTGAACATTTGGCTCCTCACGGGTTCCCTGATGTGTTCATGAATATTTTGGAGACTGGAGATCCTCAGGTGTGTGACAGAGCTGGGGAGTGGCCTGACCACACATACCTGGGGTCATTTTTGGGTTCTCAAAGACGCACAGCTTTTACTTATTGTTTTTCAACCCTACAGAGTTCTAGGGAAAAGAGTCTAAAATTCCTAAACTGTGTTCTGCTGCCCCTTGAAATTCATTGCACCTGAAACTCTTTAAGGTCATTGTCCAAATTTATTACCAAGTATCCTCTCACCACGCATTATTTTGACCTGGCGTAGAAAGAGCTGAGAGACCCCTGTTCACTCCATTTTCCCAGTGCTACCCTGGAAATACATTTATATTGCAGACTATCAAAGCAATGCAGCCAATCTTTTTATATTGTTTATTATAGCCTAGTGAAAAATATTTGTCTATCCATGGTCTGAAATAAAAGAAGAAAATAAAAATGTTTTACAGAGGGGAAACAAAAAGGAATATAACACATTCAAATGAGAAGCAGCTAAGGTGTATTTTATCTTTTCCCAAGTAACAACAAACAAGCCTTGTGTAATTTTTTAAAATGTGTCCTTTATCATCTCTTTTTATGTGATTCCAAGTGGAATTGAAAGCCTCAGGGAGTAGCTGTCCCAGTACTTTTAAAATGTGTTGTAGCATTTCTGCAATATCATGAAAAGATAAAGGAACTTGCACTTAATTTCACATTTTTTAAATTATTTAGTGAAACTAAATCAGACTTTAAATTGCAGACCGTTGTGACCATGCAGAAGGTATTGTCTGCAGAAGTGAGATGAGGGAGTCAGATATCAGGAGCCCTTCACTGATTGCCCCTATGTTTTAAGTGACTGAAATTTGGGGTTGAAAATTGTCAGTGTTTGACCACCTTCAAGGTGAAAGAGGGTTCTTATGTCCAGACTTGTTTTTTTAATTCAGATTTGTGCCTTTTACCTCGCACTCCATCACTGGATACCTCTGGCAGCATCTTCTTCACTGCCCCTCCACATCAGATATTGATAATCATGGAGAAGACCCCATGGAGCCTGCTCTCCCCCAAACTGAGCATTCCTAGATCGCCCCAGCCTTTCCTCATATGGGAATTGCTCCAGTAAATAGAACATCCTTCACATACTAAATATAAAAATTTCATTGCTGGTTTGGGTCAGGTTTTGTTGCGTTTTATTTTTGTTTTTTAATTTTCCTTTGCTTGAGCAATAATCTAAGTTTAGTTTCCCTCAGATAGGCTATTCATTTCATAAGACTAAACCAAAGTATTTCCTGATCCACTGCAGCAGTCAGTGTTAGTTACAGCTCAAAAGCCACAACCTTTAAAGCACCATAATTGATGAAGTAGAAGAAATTTTAAATTACTTATGTTTAGTCAGCATCCTCTGTGAGATTCCTTACATGCCTATTTAGAAAATGCATATAGATCCCCCAAAGCTTCAATATGAAACTGAGCTAAAATGTATGCTTTACTTTTTAGTCACATGTTTGGCTGGATTGATGAAATGAGCTTAAAATGTCACCTGAATTACTTGGCAAAGGAAATTTCTGCACCCATTGAAAGTGATCTGAAAGAGAGTTTTCTTTCAGGTTGGTCCCTGGGCAGAGTGAAGTGTATTTAGCAGCTATGAAAATAACACAACTGCTGAGGGAAATGTGACGATGAAAGGCAGAGGGTGAGAAAGAGCAGCACAAGGCACAGCCGGGGGCATGGCCTTCGAGGGGGGAAAACAAATTAGGCAAGCCTGGCTGCCTTTTCCTAAAATTACTGAAGTGACAGATCAAGGCGCTGATACAGAGGCAGAGCTATGGGGGACAGAGGGAGGGGATGAACGGGGAATTGTACTTGAAAATGGAGTTTAAAGAGTGTGGCTACAGATCCACGGGACTCAAAGGCACGTGAAGACCTCAAAAAAAGCCCTGAAAGTACTCTTGGATCTAATCTTATCAAATAATGGGGTTTGGACCCATCTCTCTGATTAGGGGCTCAGCATTTGTCTGCAGGGTTTACTGAGTGCCATTTATAATGACTTGAAATGACTCAAAAGATTAAAAAAGATTTTGCCTTTTCAGGGCATTTGACTTTTATTTGCTTTGTAAGGATTGCAGTGGAAAAGCACAGCTGGTGTATTACAATAAATAAAGAGTTTGTTCTTATCGTTTTATCTCTCTAATCATATTACAGATATATATCTGAATTATAAGTTTTATGTAGAAGTGAGTATTTTCTCTCAATATCTGTTAAGAAAGAGCAAGTTTTCAGGTGAGCGCTTCACAATTTAAAAGTTAAATTATATTTTAAATCAATAAATTGAAAGCAACCAATTAGTAAAGTACTTTTGTTTGTACCTTTGAGTTTGTTATCAATGGCCTCACGTGCTAATTCATACTAACCCATGGCAGGTTTATTTTAGCAATTTCTAAATAAATACCTGGAATATCTACATATGAAGTAATTTTTTAGCAGGTAGAGCTCAGCAAACCACTGAGAACCACAGTGCAGACAAGAACTGATGAGCATGAAATCAAATATCACTTTTGTATCGTGTGAAAGGTGCATTTATTGGATTAAATTGTCTCTTAATTCCCTCTTAATATGTTTGCAAAGATGGCACAGCTTCTTTGGGCCAAGTTAAACATGAGATTTGTAAGAAATCACATGAATTTACAGAATATTTCTGGTGTTTTGGTTATGTAAACATTCAGTTCCTTTTTATTCCTCTGCAAGGCTGATTCGGGTCAGAACTGCAGTGTCCTTTTGAGAAGCCCTTCTCAGAAACATCAATCGCTGCAAGAGAAGGAACCAGGACACTGAACAGAGATTTTAGCAGTTCACTTTCCCTACAGCAGGTTTGAAACAGGTGGAATATTCCAGGAATGAGGGAATATGCATCAAAAAGAAGGGACTGTGCACCAAAAAGGAGGAAACATGATTTAGATAAGTTGCCCCTTTGAAACAATATAGAAATTTCACTTCATATTTTCATGGGCAAGACTCTTTGCAGGAGAATGACTGAAATCAGTGCCAGTTGGAAGGGAGAAGGAATGAAAAGCAAAGCAAATTTAAAGCTGAACATGGCAGAGTGGAAGAAGGTGGGTCTGGAATTCTCATGAATGTGCAAAGTCATTTGCAAAGTTATTTAGCTCATAGCAAACATTACAGATGTGAGGTGCTGAGATATTTAATAGCCTGGGTTATAGTAGTTAATATGGGGGAATCTGCACTGCTGCAGCCTCAGATATAATGGGAGAGACTTTTTTATCTAGAAGGTTGTCATTTGGAATGAGATATGCGTCTCATGTCACGACTCGGAAAAAAAAAGAGGAAAAATGTGAATAAATACATCCCACACCTTTCATGGGCACTAAAAGCTCATTCAAAAATAATTTTGAAAAATTCATTTGGAGAAAAGATTAAAGATCAATTCAAGCACTTGCACAGAGATGAAGACACTTCACACTGGAACAATATTGCCTTACACAGGCAGACACTCAGCGAGGAAATGACATACATTGGGATCAACAGAGCTCCAACAAGCTGACAGAACCACAAAATGATGTTGTTAAAATGACAGCTAAAGTGGGAACTGGTGTTTCACCCGTTACAATCACTCTTATCTTCCACTCTTATTAGAACCTTCATTAGAAGCATGAAACATTAGCATTTTAATACCTATTTGAAAGACAACTTTTCATTTGCTTTCCTTTGGATTTTTTTTTTAATTATGAGATAATGACTGACTAGTCTAAATATTTTGTTAGGCATATCTTCTGCTAAGTACTTAATTTTTCTCTGCTTTCATTCCCTTTGTTGTACATCTCACACATGTTCAGGGCAGGGAATGGAGCTGGGGAAGGGGCTGGAGCACAAGGAGCAGCTGAGAGAGATGTGAAAGGGGCTCAGCCTGGAGAAAAGGAGGCTCAGGGGGGACCTTGTGGCTCTGCACAACTCCCTGACAGGAGGGGACAGCCAGGGGGGTCGGGCTCTGCTCCCAGGGAACAGGGACAGGAGGGGAGGGAACGGCCTCAGGCTGGGCCAGGGGAGGCTCAGGTTGGACATCAGGAGGAATTTCTGCATGGAAAGGGTGCTCAGGCCTTGGCAGGGGCTGCCCGGGGATGTGCTGGAGTGCCCACCCTGGAGGTGTCCCAAGAAGGGCTGGAGGTGGCTCTCAGTGCTCTGGGCTGGTGACAACATGGGGATCAGGCAGAGCTTGGACTTGATGGTTCTGGACATCTTTCCCAACCTCAGTGGTTCTATGATTCTATGAGTGGTTGGGTCACCCTGCCTGGTTCCTCAGGAGCGTCCTTAGGACTTTATCCTAAGTAGTTTTATACAGTACCACAAATAACACACAGGGATTTTGCTCCATATCTATGTGCTTGATATATTACCACACATATATTACGTATAACATAGGAGAAATCTACCTTGTAAAATAGGAACAAAAGCCACTGCACTGTCAGAAAATAAACTGTCCATGACATAGCAGTAGCTAAAGCAGACCTGGACTCACACCATCCTAAATACCTCCACCTGAATTAAACCTGTCACTGTTTCCGTGAAGGATGAGCCAGCTTCAAAGCAAAAAGGGTCACTTTTATTTTTCCTAATCACAGATAGAAGAACAGTTTCCTGTGAAAATTAGAGTATTGTGGAAAGCGAATTTTGAGTTGAAATGTTGCTTGGTTCCCAGGACTTGGAGCCAGGCTATCTGACTAATGGTAAATCTCATTAAACACAAGGAAAAGGCAACAGACAGCAACCAGGGAGAACTTAAAGCGCCTGCTGGGACAACTGAGGAGCTGCCTTGTGCTCCTGATGTGAGATGAAGTCAAGGAAATAAACTTTGTCCCCAGAAAGACATGAAAAGTAAAGGGAATTACAGCCTTCAGGAGGATAGAACTTCTGTGGTGCCACGGAAGGGCATTTGGAGACACCATAAAATTTATTAGGGCATGTTTTAAGAGCAGTGCGGAGATGTCTGACCCTACATAAGGGATGCTTAGGGAAGGACCAAAGGCAGGGGAAACAAAATGGATTGGAGATAACAAAATGGATTGCAGAGGGTAAATATGGGAAAGGACAGGGAAAAGTGCATACGAGGGGTAAGTTTTGTGTAAGCAGGTGCCACTTGGCTGAGCCACGTGCTTAATCACTGCCCTGGGTGCTTTGATCACATTATACCCTATTTCCAACTGCTTTCCCATTGTTGTGCTTCACATTCCAGACCTCTGTGTCCAACCAACAGCAAACCCCGGGTGGGATGAGGTGACAGCGAGGACGTGTCAGGGTGCACACAGGAGATGTGACTGCACAAAGGCTCCCCAGCTCTGGGTGGCAGCAGGGACAGACCAGGGCCTGGGGACACAGGTGGGTGTCCAAGGCCCCTGGACAGAGCTGGCTGTGTCCCTGGGTCTTTGTGGAGCACACACTTGGTCTCTATGAAGCTGTCTTATGTTGCAATGCAAGATGTAACCAGCAGTGTGTGTTCTATTATCAGCTGTTAAACCCAGGTGGGGCAGTGTTCTTTATCTCTTCCACCACCCATCCTCCCTCAGGGGGATCTTCTGTCCATGGGCCATTGAGGGTCACTGCATGGCTGATAAAGTTACATCATCCCATTGGGAGATGCTGCAGCCAGGGGAGGAGCCAGGCATTCCTGCCTGGATCAAACCTGAGATTCAGAACTCCAGCACAGCCTGTTTGCACTGGACTCCCAGAGGAACCAGCCCCATCTCAGCACCACTGGACCTTCAGAGGAAAACTACACCCTCCTACAGGATCATCTCTGCTCCAACAGAGCCACATCTGTCACTGCAGGAGGACTGGATTGGACTGCTCCCAACACCCTGACCAACAGGGGGTCAGGTTGTATTCTGACCCTGTCAGTGTTTGCTTTTTTCTGTTTATTTGCTTTTTTATACTACTACATTTTCATTTTAATTATCCTAGTAAAGAACTGTTATTCCTATTCCCATATATTTGCCTGAGAGCCCCTTAATTTCAAAATTACAATAATTCAGAAGGAGGGGGTTTACATTCCCCATTCCAAGGGAGGCTGCTGCCTTCCTCAGCAGACACCTGCCTTTCCAAACTAGGACAGAAGCCTGGAGCATCCACTGCTCTGCCTGATCCACCAAACTTACGGAGGCTGCCAAGGTAATTAAACAAAATATTCCTTTCATAAATTCCTACTGACAGCTGGGTTTATCTTTCTTGTGTTTGGAAATGGTTCCAGGATTATTTGCTGTCACCTTCCCAGGGTTTGATATGGGGCATACCAGCCTACGCTTGCTCAAATCCTCCTACTTGTCCTTCACGAAGATCAAGTGATGTCTGCTTTTTCCAGCCATCCTTTCCCAGTTGCCATGAGCTTCCAGAGGTTCTGTGCTTATTAAACAAAAAATCCCAGACTAGTTTAGGCTGGAAGAGACCTTAAAGTCCATCCAGTGCCATGTCCTGCCATAACAGGAACAACTTCCACTATCCCAGGTTGCTCCAAGTCCCATCCAAACCGGCCTTGGGCACTTCCAAACACAGACAACTGATAACAGCACTGGACAAAAGCAGTACTGCACAAATAAAAATCTATCTCCTCTTCAAAGCCTAGAAACTTAGATCCTTCCTAAAGTTCTTCACATCTAACACACTCACTGATTTAGGGGGAGCATCACTAAGTTCCATCCAGCAGAGAAGGGTTAGACACCACATTCCTTCACTTAAGGATGCAGACTCTCTTTCTCTTTGTGCCTTCTTATTTCTTGTGAAATAATTGTGATATTTTCACAATTATTTCATTATCCTCTTCTATTTTGAGTAATGAACCTTGGTAAGAAGTAAGGACTTAGTTCAATTACTTGAGCCGGCAGAGGATGAAGTCAAGATAACAAAATCTTAATGGGAAAGAAGAGAAATCTCATAAAATATCCTTGTTGGATCTTTGTATTGCAGACGCACAAAGACTGGTGTGACAAGAATAGCTTGGGAAATGGAAGCAATAAGTAAACAGATTTGGGGCCAACCTTTCTAAAGTAATCAAATGCATGAAACATCTCAGCATCCTTGATAAATATTTAAAAAGCAGCCTGTACTGTGATGAGAAGGGGAGGCACTGGTGTGTTCACCAGATTCCTAGCTGGGGGAAGAAGCCGTCAGTCACAATTAATAATTACACAGTCCCTCTTACAAAAGGTCATCTCAATGTGTAATTGTCTTTGCAAAGGGGATTTGTTACATATTTCCTCTTTTTAAATGGTCTCATTCTCAAGATCAGCACAACTGTACCAGCACAGTGTTGCAGGTGACACCTCTGAAGGATGGGATGACATCCAGAGGGACCTGGACAAGCTCCAGAAGTGGCCCATGGGAATCCCAGGAGGTTTAACAAGACTGGTCAGGGCAGCCCCCGGGGTCAATCCAGGCTGGGGAGGAGCAGATGGAGCAGCCCTGGGAGAAGGACTTTGGGGTGCTGTGGGTGAGAGCTGGACCTGCCCCATCCCAGAACCCCTCGTGCCCTGGGCTGAGCCCCAGTGTGGGCAGCAGGGAACAAGGGATTCTGTCTCTCTGCCCCCTCGGGTGAGACCCCACCTGCAGAGCTGCCCCAGCCCTGGGCCCAGCACAGGGAGGAGCTGGAGCTGCTGGAGAGAGTCCAGGGGAGGCTCCAGGATGAGCAGAGGGATGGAGCAGCTCGGCTGGGAGAGTAGAGATTGTGAAGCCTGGAGAGGAGAAGCTTTGGGGTGACCCCTCTGTGGCCTTGTAGTGCATGAAGGAGCCAGCAGGAAACATGGAGAGAGACTGTTTACAAGGGATGTAGGGACAGGAAAAGGGGGAATGACTTCCCACTACCAGAGAGTGGGTTTAGATGGGCTATTGGGAAGAAATCCCTTAGTGTGAGGCTGGAGAGGCCCTGGCACAGGGTGCCCAGAGAAGTTTTAGCTGCCCCTGGATCCCTGGCAGTGTCCAAGGCCAGGCTGGACAGGGCTTGGAGCAACCTGGGCTGGTGGAAGGTGTCCCTGCCCATGGCAGGAGGTAGAATGAGATGAGCTTTAATGTTTCTTCCCCCCCAAGCCTTTCCATGATCCATGAAGCACATTAATATCCATAAACACCCAGACACTCTGCCTGAGGCAGTTCCTGTCTCTCTGTGTGTCTCTGCTGCTGTGAATTGCTGTAACAGTTTGTTCTCCCTTGCACCATTATTTGCAGTGTAAATTCTGCTGATGGCTTTCTCTTACCAACATGCAAAGCAAAATCTGCACCATATTTCCTGACAAATGAGGAACAGCTGTCGGAGGTGGCTGGGAGAGCACAAAGACATTCACTGAGGTATCCAAGGATGCCAGAAATGTCTCAGGCACTTGAGGCACAGACTTTTTCAGACAGACAGGACATAACTTATCCTTACATCTCCTAATGCAGTTGCCTCCAAGAGGGAGCAAAGCTATGGATTCTGCTCCTAGACCCACGCAGGTGTTCAGTTATCCCCATCATCTTTCTCTAGGAGCCCTGACTGATTTAGCAGGGCATGGTTACAGCAGCGTGGAGCAGTTATTTCACCCAGCTCCTGAGCCAGCTGTGCTTCCCACACTGCTATGGCAGCTGGCTCCAGGTTGGGGAGCATCACTAACACCACAATGATGTGATTCTTCCTCTCCATCGGTGCTTGCAGCTTGATGCTTTCTAATCCCTGCCCTGCTCCAGCCTCTCTCTGTCACTGGCCCTACAATTACCAGAGTTATTCATACCATTATGCTCTGGTTGCAGGAGATAAGGTTAGACTGCTGCACAGAGATATCCCACATTGTGGCTGATGCAGGGTGTTCTAATGCAAAGGGAAAATCAAAAACCTACAGAGAATTTAAAAAAATCCCAAACCAGTCAGCCTGACTGTGAAAACACTGTAAAACACCACCAGGCTCTCACCAGTTTGCACCTACACTGATTCAACGAGCATTTTATGTACATCATTTTACCTACTCAGTTGCTTAATGGTATAGTTCTCTCATGTTCCTCCCACTCTCAACAGGGACAACTTAGAATTTATATGGTAATTAAATGCACCCCATTTTAATTAGCCTTTTTCTAAAATAAATAAATATGGCACTGCTAATCAGGTGATTTCATTAACCCTTTTTTTGTCAGAACTCGTCCACAAATATCAGCGGTTCTTTCTTGCTCCAATATCCCTGCTTCGGATAACAGGAGATTCATAATTGTGGAGCCAGGTGTAAAAGGGCACAGATCAGCCCTCTGGAAAAGAGCTTCAATTAGAGACCAGCACAGACTGAGGCAGGATGGGGGGCTGTGGAACCTTTTCCAAACGGTAATGGGACAGGGAGGGTCAGTGAGAAGGCGGATCTGGGAGGGAATGGGTATTAAACACTGGCATGCAGCAAGAGGAAATGTTAACGAGTCAGAAATTGCTCCTGACAGACATCAGAACTCTGTTTTTCTCCTGGCAGAGCAGAAAGGTCCCTCCTGAGGTCCCCAGGTGAGATGGGATGAGAGGTGTGCTGGGGAACACGAAAGGCTGGGGGAACTCTAAAGCTCATTTTGTGACGTGCAGATAGAGCAAGCTCTTCTTCAGGGTTGCCTTGCCAACTCAGAGCTCAGATGTTTCAAACATGCTTTCTGGGGTGCCATTAGTTACCTGTTCCAGCAGCTCAGAGTGGGAGGGAGAAGTCTCTGAATTGATGTGTTCAGAGTTATTATGGGAGAAAACAATCCCTTGCAGATTCCAGAGCCACGTTTCCAGTCAGCAGCTCTGCACTGGAAAAACACCTTCCCTTTGTTTCCCTGGATTCAACACCACACTTCCAGAGACAAAAGAACAAAAGCCATCCCCAAAAGCAGCAGAAGCTGGCACAAGGAATGAGGTTTTCTTGATGGTGCAACTCGAGGGCGTGAGAGAAAAGTGCAGCAGTTTTGTCACTAGTGCTACTGACAATTCTCTGTTACACTTCCTGGGAAAGGAGGCTCATATCCCAAAAAATCAGAATGAATGGGAGCACCGCTGCTCAGCTCTGTCACAGTGTCAATGGGCAGCAGGTTTGTCACCCGTCCTTGGCTGGGGAGCACGGGCAGCAGAAAGGACAGGGGGAGAAAACGAAGAATAATTTAACCATATGGCTCTTCAGTTTGTGATCTATCTCAGTAACAGGATGTCAGGTGCTTTATGCCGCACCTGGGGCAGAGACACCACCCAAAAGATGGTGTTTTACTGCAAACAAGGTTGGAATAAATACCAGAGACTGACAAAAATCTCTTCGTTGCTTTGCATTCTAGAGTTCCCCTTTCTCTTCCAACTTCTGGCATTTTCCTGGGTGTATTATAATTCAGATCAAGTAGAGTTTAACAATGTTAAAGATTTAGTCAGTAAACTGCTTTTCAAATTGTTTAGTCCTAGTGCAGAACACAAACACCTGATGATGATTTAGCTATTTGTGTTAAACATTGAAAATTTGAACTGGAATATTAAAATGGGAGACTTCATCAAAATTTTAAATGTACAAAACAGATTTGTTAAAGCATATACCTTCCCATAAAATCATTAAAATTGGAAAGAACACTGGGATCATCGAGTCCACCCTCTGACCAATATCCCCACATTGTTAAGTGTCACACACACTCAGTTTTTGAATATTTGATGTATGTAAACCCCATTGGCTCTGAATTCTGAGCTGGGACAGATTACAGCAATTTATTCTTATGAGCTGCATACTCTTTCTGGTAGTTTTTGCAGGAGAAAATCCACATTTAGTCAGATGGTCGATCCAGAATAATAAGGACTCACAACAGGAAAAACAATTCCTCTGCTTTCCTTCCTTTCTTCCTCCTCTCCAGATTCCCACAGCTCTTATTTAAGTTTGTTTGTAAGCAGAGATTGTTTTTCATCCTATTTGAGCAATTTTGTGTAAGCCAGCATTGAGAGAAAACAGGACTTGTGAAAACTCAACGGTGTCAAATCCACAGCAAAAAATCTTTGTGGATACAGTAACACGTTGCTTTTCCTTTAAAAGTTCTGTTTCAATTTCAATGACATCTCAGCGATCCTTTCACTTGCTATTTTACCTTAATTTACCCCCTAAGGTCTATAATTTCATGGGGTGATATTCTATTAAAAATGTTAACAAGATTCCAAACACCAAAAAAAGGCACCACGCAGAGTTGGAAAGGCAAAGTCAAATTTATGGGGGAGAATTAGAGCAGCCATTATAGAATAAAAATTGCATTTTATAATAAATATTTTCCTCCCTGTGTAAAGAATGCATTTAAAACAAGGATACATCAGAACGGGACTCATGATAAATGCAGTCCTAAATGTATCCTATAGCAACCTTTTACCAATAAACTGGGAGAATTTTGATAGAGAGCTGGAAATGTGTCTTCAGGTTATTACAAAAGGCCATTGAGAAATGTTAGTGCTACCTTAGACCTTCAGTGCATATGAAATCCTAAAAAATAATGTAGGTTCTTTGCTCCTTGAATGAGATGATGCTCAAATTCTTCAAATATGCCCTTAATTTCAGTATGAACTGAGCTGAACTGGTTTGAACTCAGGAGAATTGTGTTGAAAAGCTTAAACCCAGGCCTTACTCATGTGGAGTTTGGTCTGTTTGGTCCACTGGCTTCTTGGTGCTCTAATAAGACTGAAACTTTTGCTGCTGCACATTCAGTGCCACTTCCAGAAATGCAATTTTTATCTCCACATTATGATTTCTTCTGGTGTTCAGGCCATGTGTTACCTCAAAAATACCCTGTCCCCTCCCAGAGATCAATACCAGAATCATTTTAATTCTTCAGGAAAATAAAAGAGCCCTTAAATAGAAGAAAAAAAGCCCATGCTTCTGTGTGTGCATCACTTTCCTTAAAAGCACAGTTTGTTTAAAATCTTTAATTACTTTACCTCTTGTGTATGCACAGTACACAAGGAGATGTGGCCATCCAGATAATAAGGCCATAAAAGACGAAAGTCACAAAATAAAATGTGTGGTTTTGTTTTCCAACTTCCCTCTTCAAAAGAAATAATCTCAGGCAATACAGAGAGAAGATAAACACAGAATGCTGTTAAAAGTGATATGAGAGATAAAGAATATATTTACTTCCTGAGGTATTCCCACCTGATATAAAAGATAAAAAAATTGGACTTTAAGTTGATATTGATGGAAATATTTCCCTGATTTATTTTGCCATTCCCCAGCCTTAGTGTGTGTGCAAAATGTGGTGTCCATTAAAATAATCACATTTTCTGGTCTTCCAGACAGTGATAACTAATCCTTCTTTGAACTATGGAAACAATAACATTTGCTGGATGTCATAAAAAAAAGTATTTTGGTTTATCTTTCTCTGCTTTATGATGTTGTCATCATAAAAACCTTGCTGCTGTATGCCTTTTTTAAAAAAAAATATATTCAATGCTTTATAGGTATCAAATTTGGTGGAATTAGCAGGGAATATCTTTGGGAAAATCATCTCACACTCCCCAAAATGCAGCTGCTGCTGGGGGAAAATGTGCCATCCACTATGATAACTGGAGTCAAGGAAGATAAAGAAGGGAAGAATAAACACCCAGGAAAGTCAGGGCTAGGAAGAACCTGTTGGGACCGAATTACCAAAAGAAGTGAAAGTGGAAATATTGTCTACATCTCCTATGTCCATATCTTTGATTTTTGGGTGGCTGCACTGAATTATTTGCCATTTTCCTGTTGGTAACTCCCTTGGTTAAAAACTGAGAGTTAAATCATTCCAGAATTTTAAACTATGCACATCAGATGGAAACTGAATCTGTCCTTGAACCATGGTGCAAAATCTCCAACAGTTCATGTTAGAAATATTCCAAAATTTATGAGAGACCTGGAAGTTGACCTAAACATGCATCATAATGTGCATTTCTTTGTGAAGAAAAAAAGCTTAAGGTTCTTTACTAAACTTGACCAAAGCAAATATTGTGGATTACAAAAGGACATGACTGTCTCTGGGCACAGCTCTGAATGAAGAAAGGCTGGGAGAGCTGGGACTGTTCACCTGGAGAAGAAAAGCTCTGGGGTGACCTCACTGTGGCCTTCCTGGAGGAGCCAACAGGAAAGATGGAGAGAGACGGTTTACAAGGCCTGGAGGGACAGGACAATGGGGAATGGCTTCCCACTGCCAGAGGGCAGGGTCAGATGGGATATTGGGAAGGAATTGTTCCCTGTGAGGGTGGGGAGGCCCTGGCACAGGGTGCCCAGAGAAGCTGTGGCTGCCCCTGGATCCCTGGCAGTGTCCAAGGCCAGGCTGGATGGGGCTTGGGGCAACCTGGGCTAGTGGAAGGTGTCCCTGCCCATGGCAGAGGTGGACTGGATGACCTCTAAAGGTCCTTTCCTGTTCGCCCATCTTCCACACACCACCCTGCTCACACTCCAGTTCCTCACTTGTCCACCTCAATCCTTGCTTTCAGCACTTCTTTTTCTTTCATACTCTCTCTGTGTCAGCAAACACAAAATGCCTTCTCTAAACCATGAGAAATGTAAATATGGTGGGGTTTTGGTTTATTTAATTTTTTTTTTTCACCTAAAACACTTCAAATTTGGCACTGTCGTTGTCTCCTCCGGTGGGAAACGCTCAAAACAAGTTGAGAAGGGCTGAGTTTCTGGAACATCCCTGGCCCATGGACGAGGTGGGAACCACTTGTACAACTAAGGATGGAAATTCAGTGCGAGCTGAGACCTTCTTCTTCCTGTCCCTTGGAAGACCAAATAGTCTTCTCCTCACCCTAACCTTGCAAGAGTGCAAAAAGCACCCACCCCCACCGTTTATTTAAAGCTTGTCTCCCATTACTCTGCTAAAACTCAGTTCAAGGCTGTTCATGTATGCAAGCACAGAGACCTTTTCCCACAATGTGTTAATTCTCAATAACCTATTAAGCTGCACCACAGGCTCTGCCGTGTGCTCAGACACAAATTGCTGAGAGAAAATGTCTGAGTGCTTTTCATTTCCCCGTGTTCAGCCACAATGTGTTTACAATTGGGTGGGTTTCGAGGTAGATGTAAATAAGTTTCTCCCTGGTATACAAGTAAGCACTTTGTGCGAGATTTCCTTGCTGATTGAGAGGAAATGGATAGCAACATTGCAGTGCTGTAAATCACAATTTGTGCCTGGCTCCTTGGATCATCAATTTGGAAATCTATCAGAACACATTGTTACAGAATAAGCAGCACGACTCAGTCGGAGCTTTCTGGCTGCTCCGAGTGCTGGAAGCACTGCAAAGTGCTCCTGGATTCAGGCAGGTGCCTCCCTTCAGAGCAGCTAATAAACCCAGGCTCTCTATCCCTGTCTCTGGGATTAGGCTAAATCCAATTGCATCTTTCAAAACAAATACGGCTGCTGGTTAAACATCCCTTCTGATCTAGGGAAAAAGTAAGTGTCAGGTTCTTCATGTCCTCTCAAATCCAGTTAAAACACAGGTGCCTGCAGGGTCTCTAATCTTATAACCTGACACAGACACAAAGTGCCCGTCAGAGCCTCAAACCAATTCCTGACACACGGTGGGAGCCCTTCCCTTCACCTTTGAAATGGAATCAGTGCTGAGGGAAGTTCTTCTCCAGGTCATTTTAATCACTCAACCAAGAGCACCGAAAATCATAATCCAATTGATCCGCCTTTGTCGTCTCCCAATATTTGCGTTACTGACTTTCTTCTCAGCCTAAGTTAAATCAAGATCATCCATGGTCAATCTTGTTGACCTACACTCCTCTACTAATCATATTTAATGAAAATTGCAAGCATATCAAAATCATTTATAAGATGCAGGGGAAAAGAAGAGCCCTTCTCACCAAGGACAAAACACGACAAATCCAGGAGGCACTGGCGATCCTGACTATAAAACCAACAAATTTTTAAAGCTTATTTTATCTCTGCAGGTCACATAAGGAATGATCACAATTTGAAGCGTGTCTGGTTCAGAGAAAGAGGTGGCCCAGCTTCTTATATGTGTAATAAGTAATACATAAGAGATAGGAAATACTGAAATAATATTTTTCCAGCATAATTATATGCACTGTTTCTCAGAAGTGTATTTTTCCAGAGAATAGTCAGATATTCTTCTCTGTAAACCAAATGGGTTCCCATGAAGACAGAGAAATCAGGCAGCCAAAAAACAGTGGTCCATCATATTTAATTTCTCTTCTAGCTATCTATCTATTTATCTATGTAGCTGATGAAACAGTCAATCTGCTTCAAAACCAGCTTTCTACTTTCATTTGAGATCTTTCCTGCAGCAGCTCACATTCCTCTGATATTTCCAGGTCAGACCAGGACATTTTTAAAATGTTTCTTCTTACCACTAAGAGAAAAGTGGGAGATGCTTCACTGGAGCTGCTCCAAGCAAGGAAAGAAGAACAGGTCAAAGCTGAGCACCCCAGTGTTGCTGTGGCTCACCAACACCAACACTGGCAGTGAATTTAAAAACCATGGAGCACAGCCAAAGGCTGATACTGTGATGACAGGACAGGGAACACCCCCAGCAGCTCTCTAGACAGTGTCAGACCAGGATCCAACCTGGTACCCTGAAGGGGAGGGTTGTGATCTCAGGAGAAGTGGCCAGAGCCCAGGGCAAACGCCTCCAGTTGGTCATAAATTGGAAAATATTGCTCTCCACAGTGGCCTAATGGGAGGGTAGAGAGGAGACAGAGCAGACTCTCTTCGCAGAGCTGTGCTCCAGTGGATAAAGAGGCGACAAGAACAAGCCAAAACATGGAAAATTCTGCTTAGATAGAAGGAAAAATGGTTGTCTGTGGTATGGTCAAAAATTTGCACAGATTTCCCAGGGACACTGTGAAATTTTCATACTTGGAGACAGCAAATCCTGGCTGGAAGAGGCCCTGAGTGACCTCCTGTAACTACACCTGCTCTGGCTGACGTTGGACTCGGTGACCTTTGGAGGTCCTTCCCAACCTAGGATGGTATTCCCTGTCTCCAAGATATGGCAGCATATCCAGTGCTGCTGTTTGTCCTGGATGGAGTAGGGAAGCAAGGAGAAGAGGGAAATTTGTTATAAGGCACATGTGTCTGGGTTAGCAGTTCTCTGACATTCCCTTTCAATCATTAGCCACAGGCCATTATTTCTGCTTGTCTGAGTACCCTTGACATGTATGAGGTAAAAAAAAAAAAAATAGAATAAAGTGCCTAAAATGTTTTGTCAATGAGAAAATTTGATGATAGAATGTCTCCTCAGACTGTCCTTGTCCTGTATTCTCCTTTCTGGGAAGTTTTTGACTTCTCTTACTTTCTGATTTAAAATACCTCTGACTTTATCCACTGGGCATCCCAATTAGACAGAAGAATAAGCTGTAGTTAAGCTGTATCTTGCAAGAACAGAAAAAAAAGAGAAATTCTGCTGCCTTTTCTCCTTTCTTATATGACTCAGAGCTCTTGCATAACAACTAAAGCAAAGTTATGCCTTGATGAGAGAGGTCAGAGGCTTTGGAACAGAGAAGAAAAATTCAATCAAAAAATCAGTTCTATATTTGGAACAACAAAAACAACAAAAATCCTTTTCAAAGGAAAGGTAAGTTCATAAATATTTTGTAAACTTTCTGTAAGCTTGATTAGGAACCTGAAAGTGCCTAACTTTATTTAATATCCTGCCAACTTCAATCTGGTTTTTTACTCTTCTAAGCAACTGTCTGCACCAGGATCCTGTTACCTGTCCTTGGAAAACACGTGTTAACCCTATTAGCAGAAAAGAAGGGAAAAGCTGAAGTGAAAAGCTCCTCTCCCTTGATCTGCACAAACACCTTGAAAGCTGTTGACATGTTTGGATTAGAGTCTAAATCTACAGCATGTTGGAGCTACACATCTGGCATTTCTAATGACACTGTTTCAGGAGACTCCATAAACTCCGAATCTTCACCTGATGGGGAGTTGGCAGTGAATTAGTCCCTTTAAACCTGACAGAAATGATCCAAACTCCAAGTTAACAGGCATTTTTTAATGTTTCACCATCTTGCATCAATATGTGGGCAACACTCTGTGATGGAACTGGCCTCAATTTTTTTATGTCAGTTAATTTCTTGTATTATTGATACTGCATCCAGCCTTGGGATCCCAGCACAGGAGGGACCTGGAGCTGCTGGACTGAGTCCAGAGGAGGCACCAGGATGAGCAGAGGGATGGAGCAGCTCTGCTGGGAGGAAAGGCTGGGAGAGCTGGGATTGTGCAGCCTGGAGAGGAGAAGCCCTGGGGTGACAGAGAGTATAGTTTAGATGGGATATTGGGAAGGAATTGTTCCCTGGCAGGGTGGTGAGGCCCTGGCACAGGGTGCCCAGAGAAGCTGTGGCTGCCCCTGGATCCCTGGAAGTGTCTGAGGCCCGGTTGGCTGGGGCTTGGAGCAACCTGGGCTAGTGGAAGGTGTCCCTGCCCATGGCAGGGGGTGGAATGGGATGAGCTTTAAGGTCCTCCAACCCAAACCATTCCATGTTTCTGCGACTCCTCTATGATTTAGTGGTGACTGTAAGTGTTGTAACAATTTGCTTCTACACACAAAACGGCCATTCCCCGTCCCAGGGATGGATGGAAGGCCTTCCCCAAAGGCTTTTCCAAAGCTTTTAATCCCTTTTCTAAACACGGGTTTATCTCCAATGAAGCCCACAGTGGGCTGGGATGGCTCAGTGCATCCTTGCAGAGCTCTGGTACTCCCAGCGTGCAGGTTCTGATCCTGGGCTCACGCAGCCAGAGCCTTCCTGGCCAAGAATCCACTGCCACACGGAAGATGGGCACATCCAGAGAAGCAGAACTTGCACCCAGTAGGAAGCTGAACATGTTTTCAGCCAGTTTTACACTTCCCTGAAGTATTCCCTGAGACTTTTAGAAGTTGAGAGTCTGATTCCCAGCATATAATCTTTCCTGGGATGTGGAAGTACCTGCTCAGGACACAGCCTTACAGTTGTCTGCTATAATGCCACTGCCAAAAGGATCATGAAATCATTTTATTTCATTTTTTTTTTAAGAATGGATAAAACAGAGCAGAGGTGAGGCCCTTCCAACATTTCCAGATTTTTCTCTTTCTCCTACCTCCTAACTATTTTACTGACACACACAGCAGCTGTATAAATATACTTCACCTGAAAGATTGGTGAGGAAAAAACCCCACGGGAATTTGGGGAGTGATAAACTGAAAATCGGCTTCTTAATGGTTTACACAATAAAAACAATATGGAAGAAACTGTCCAATTTATTTTGAGGCCAAGAATGATTCTGTTGTCCTGATATGGCAATAATAAGTACCTGCAGAAAAGAATACATTGATCACAGAGCAACGAGACACCTGAATAAAAATTAATGACAGTAATTCCAAAACTGCTAAAGTTCAGGATTGTTTTGGACATCCACAAGAACATGGAAAAGAGGCCATCACCCTGTTTCCTTTAGTGTATTCTCAATTGCTTTTCTCTGGTCTTGTATTTCTGTATGGAAGAAACACAACATTTCCCAGGCTTGTAGGATAAGCACAAGCAGAATTAACACACCATGCATGACTTCTTAAAACCATGTAAGCACTAAATTCCAGGTGACTCATCCCTACCTAACTCGCCCATCAATCATATTTTTTCCCTGTGAAGGGCTTTCCTAGCAAGACAAATGCATGAGGAGGTGGATTGGACACACTGCTCCTTAAATTATTCTCACATCTGTGCTTAAACAGTTGGCACTTCCATCCTCTGGAAGCATTAAAGTGAGGAAAAATCCCCCCTTCTCCTTAACTTGCCCTTCTTCTGTGCACAGAAAAGTCTCACAGGACAAAATGGCTTTTAGAGAATGAAACAATTATTCTTCTAGAGAGAAAACAATTATTTTGTCCTTCATGTAAACAATATCAAAGCATCGTTCATCTTACAGGGAAGTACAGTGTCACTAAAGAGTGACACTAAAATGCGATGCGATCTTGAGGAGAATAATAGTTAAAATAAACATTAAAGGGATGTGTTCCTTTTTCATATTTCTGTGTCAGTAACTCTGAAATTTCATCACCATTGGGAAAAAAAAATGAGTATTTTTGTATTTTTCAAAGCAGTGGGAGCAAAGCTGTAGCAATGGAGATTAAAATCAAGACCACAGATCTCACTGTTGTTGGTATTTTGAAGATGGACTGATTTTTATTTTAATTTTTCCTTAAATTTGTGTCAAAAACTTCTGTCGCCCAAGACTCTGCATTCTCTTATACCATGTAAGAGCAAAGTTTTGGATTTAAAATCTCTTGCTAAAAATACCAGCTGCAGATAACCCCACATGCTCAAAGAGACCATGAGGGTATTTTCACCCTGTCTCTGCCATGTGGAACCCAACAGGTCTGACTTCCCTTGGAACCAAAGCCTTTCTGGATGCCATAAGGAGTGTGTGACAAAATATTTTGGGAATTGAAGGGAGACGCCATTCCCAAGCTCTTTGTGTGTCTCCAGCACAGAAGTGTTTGCAGGATGGAAGCAGAAATGTGTAAACACAGCTGAGAGAGCTGGAAGGGATTTCAGAGCTTTTCTGTCTGCAGACAAATCTGGGATGTGCTTGGCACACCTTGTGCTCTCCTCCACCTGTGCTCCAAAATTATCCACCACAATCCTGGGGCGACTGCTCCTTTGCTGGGAACAAGTGGGAGATTGCCTGGAAATTGCCAAGAAGGCTGAAATATGGGAAGAGGAGAATTTTTATACAGAGACACGTGGCAAAAGTAAAGATTTTCCTTGGCTCTAACATAAAATGCTGCTGGAGTACATAAATTGGCAAACACTTGTGCTGCTTTATTGGGACAAATGGTTGTTGTCTGCTTTAATATACCCCTAAGTATTCCAATAAGGACACCAGTAAGCCTGGAATGCCTGCTCTCTCCTTAGATTGATATAAACAGCAAAAAACGCACTCCTTTGTTCCTGCACTGGGATTAAATGGCTTTTAAACATTATCTTTGCATGTCTGCGTGGGAGCAAAGTAACAAAAGAAAATTAAAGACACCTCCCCACCCCTACTCCTTTCTTTCAGTTGAGCTAAGGATGGAACGTTGCATTTTCCCCAGAAATATTCTCCTGAACATCAAAGAAAGGCTGGTTCTTAAGCACCCCGTGGATTCTTTTTTAATAGAAACTAAAGTTATTATCCTACTTTTATTGGAGACATCCTGTGAGTACTCATATTTAGAGATGTAGAAAACATGCCAAGAGGAAGTTATCCATAAGAAAACCTGTGTGTGTGTAGGAGCCATGCACAGTAGATACAGACCTTTGGCTTACTCGGAATTTGCTTATTACCTCAGTCTGGTAAAATCACAGAATGATGGAATACCCTGAGCTGGAAGGGACCCACAAGGATCATCAAGTCCAAGCCCTGGTGCTGCCCAGACACCCCAACAAGCCCACCCTGTGCATCCCTGGCAGCGTTGTCCGAAGGCTCCTGCAGCTCTGGCAGCCTTGGGGCCGTGCCCATTCCCTGGGGAGCCTGGGCAGTGCCCAACACCCTCTGGGGAAGAACCTTTCCCTGATCTCCAGCCTGACCCTGCCCTGGCACAGCTCCAGCTGTGAAATGGTGCTGCATTAATGTTTATCCAGATTTTCATGTGACCCTCCACTTATAGTTTCCACATTTTAGCCCTACCATTCCTCTGGATGATGTTAAACACCCAAGAAGTTCCTTCTTCCTGGACTACTGTGGCAAATATTTTGTTGGGGTTGTCCTCCAACTTATAAAAGGGTAATAAAGTCAACCCACTAGGACTGAGTTTAAATTTGTCACTGGAACACATCTGGCTCGATGCTGCTGTCTGATACATTTGGTTGTGGCTGGACTTCTCACTGGAGAGACAAGCTGCTTGGAACATTCCCAAAGCATGGCATTTTATGGCATAAAAAAGCTTGGGAACCTGGGGAATTCTTCAGGCAGGCAGGGACATTGAACATCAGCACATTTCTCTATCCAGCACCGAACATATGTATATATATATAAAAAATATTATATATATATTATCTGTATGAACTGCAATACTTTATCACTGCTGTCTCATGAGAACTTTCCAACTAACTTTCACCTTCCCTTTTGCTGACACACAGACCCTGGAGCACCTAATTAACTCCTGAAAGGGAGAGTTTGGCCCCTTTGGAAAATACTATCCCAGCTTCTCTCAGGATTAATAACATCCTCACTGCAAATAGCCCAGAGCTTGAACAGGCTCACCCTGAATATTTAAATTTAATGAAAGAGGGCTGCTCTGCCATGCCACTTTGGGCACAGCTGAGATCTTATGAAAACAGGCCCAGGATTTCTTTTCCACCGTGTAAACCGGGTGGAATGGCACAATTTTAGTTCCACGTGGAAGCACAGCCATGTGTTCAGTAAAGCTGCCTCACTCACTGCAACAACAATTCCTTGGTTCACTGCCAAAGTCTGGAAATGGAGAAAAAACCAGGTACTTGTGCAAATACACATCCCATTAGCTCCCTTTAAAAATCTCCCTATAATGACTTACTTCACATAAATACATTTTCAGTTTTCCCTCTTTTCCACCACAGCACGGCAAGTTACTTGTTTTGTTACAAAACATGTCAGTCCTCATACGAACTCAGTGGTTTAGAGATAAAAAGCAAATAGAGAATCTCACAAAGTCTAATAAAATCTGACAAGCTGTTAAAAGCATAAGAGTTCTGCTAGCTCTGGCTTTCCTGTGCTCATGGAGGCTTTGCCATGAAAGGGTTTTAACAGGACAGCAGATTTAAGCTATTCCTACAATTAGTTGTCCTTTGGTAGGTGATGACACTCATATCCAATTAGAAGAGCAGCAAGGATATAATTACTGGAATTTCAAGGAAAAAAAATATTGATATTTACGTGTAGTGGTTTAAATTATGCCAGTGTAAAGTCCCTTTTTATACTGTGGAATATCAATTAAATATATCTGCTGGAAAAATGCTATTAAAAAGCTGGAATGTTTACTTGAGTGACTAAGCACTTGTAGAAATAAAATGTTAAGTTGTGAAAATGCTGTTGTAACAAGGTCAGTAAATCATGTTGGGGCTTTTAATGAATGAGCAATATTCAGTTTCTGGGTCTGGTTCTTTGCTATCACTGGTGTATTCTGTGGGAGTATCCACCAGAACATTAAAACAAAAATCCCCCTGCACTGCACATAGAGCAACAGAGTTTAACCAAAAGAGGTGAAATTATAAAAGAAATCATTAGGTAATTTCACAGATTCTCAGCAATAAAGAGAGATTGCAAATACTGAGTCCCAAATTCTTTCAGTGACTCAGGAAGTGACTCAAGGTCAGAATATGGAATCTGAAGGACACTTCCAGACCCAACAGTTTCATGATCCCTGTCTTTCCTTTCCTTGGGAAAAGAGGGAGACCGTGGATATTCCTTTGGGTGGTGTACTGCATGATTTACAATCATAGCCTCTGTTAGAGGGATTGATTGCTAGATTCATTTTAAAATAAATACATTTTAATTGGGCAACTTCAAGATCTGCCTCCAGAAGCTGCTTATAAAGAATCAGGTAAGTACATCAATATTTCTGTTATTAAAGGAGTCTCTTGGGTCCAGCCAACAGAGAAAATTCCACTTTTCTTTGCTATGGCCCAAACCCACTTTCTCATAAACCTTGACCATTTGCCTCAGAACTTCTGAAACTGAGCCAAAGAGTAAAAAAATTTTTCTTTTTTCCATAAAGCAGGAGAAATACAACACAACGACCTTGCAATTTCCACAGCCCCAGCCAGCCTAACCCTTGAAAAATGCAGCACTGAAGTGAGTGGAACAGCTTGTGGAAAAGCCTGACATTCCCCACAGTTCCAGTTCCACTCCCCTGCTCAGAACAGCCATTGCACCAGAAGGCTGGCCCAGATGACAGGAAAATAACAGCAAAAAACCAATAAACAACCACATTTATTTCACTTTGAACCTAAGAGCTCGTCCAACAGCTGAACCTTGTCTCATTCACAGCACTCTATTTCTACACTATAACTTCCTCATTAGAACAGTCGTTTTCCAGGCCTTAAATAAGCACTTTTACTGAGAATATAAGGATTAATCCTTTTTGCTATTACTTTCAATATTCCTCGTTAAAGAGCCAGCCATATATGACATTTATTAATGTGTGTATACTGCATATTAATTCAAATTAAGTTCCACAGTGAATAATGCTAAGGCCCTCAAATTAAGTGATTTAATTCCTTTCCTCATCTAATTGCCGAGACTATTATTTAATGCCTCTTGTTTTTTTCTCTCTATTAATCTGTTTGCTTTATTAAATTGCATTCAGTTGTTCCACTCAGAACTTGTACAATTAAGAGGCAAAGTGAAGGTTTTGAACAAAGGGGCAAAGCATTTACATGGAAGGAGAAGGAAAAGCTGGTGGAGGGAACATCCAGGTCATGGGGTACCTGTCACAAGTGGTCCTCTATAAGTGAGGGAAGAGCTGGAAAGGGTCAGTGAAGTGAAAGGATTGTTAATAATGGGAAGATAACCAGGGACCTGGGATGTTGGACCCCACTGGGGTCCCCACTGGGGCTGCACAGGAAAACAAGGATGAAGTTCCTGAGTCCAGTGCAGCCTGGACTGGAACTGACACAGATAAACTGATAAAGCCAAAAAGACAAAACTCTGTGCTTAACGTTTTAATTTTAAGCATAACTGTGTCACCAGGCTTTTCAGATGCTGTTGTAACTAACGGTTACAAGCCCACACTGCTCTGAAAACCTTCTCCCTCTCAGTGTTCCCTGCCTGGGTCATTCCATTTGTAAATTTTTGCTTGCATTTAGCATGCAGTGGGGTTTTTTATTATCTCGTTTTTCCCTTCTTTCCTCTCCTCCTGAAGGAAAGAAGCAGAGCAGGAGGGTTGTGTGGGATAAAGGCATGGTTCCTGTCCATTTCTAAGACTTTCCCATGACAAGGATAGTTGTGTGAACATAAAATCACAATTCTTTTTAAAACACGGTTCAGCTAGGGATGAAATAACTAAATAAATTACACCTTATTTCACTGTAATATCTATGACTGTAATGCAGTCTGTAATTGCAGTATTTCTCTAGGCCTGCTCACAAGGAATGTGCCCATGTTTGAAGTTCACATTGCTCTGGTTGTGACTAAAATATTCTAGGCAATAAGGAGGTAAAATAATTGTATCATTTCTGCAAATGAGCCCTGTTGTCAGGAATGAGCTGTGCAGTGCCAGAGAGACCTGCACTCTTTTCTGCATTCACAGCCTCCCCTCACACTGGTAATTGGATGCAGAGCCATTTCCACACTATTTTTCCCATCAGCTTGGAAAGCACCTTATGTTTTACCCCTGACATCAGTCAGGATGGACATACAGTGTGAAGGGCAGCAGCAATAACATTGATCCCTGCTCTGAATTCCAAAAGAGGCGTGTGCTCTGGGGGTATCTGACTTCCTTAGGAGAATACAGCACTGCTGAGTCAAAATACTGCGTGAAACAGCTCATTGTCCTTCAATGTCCTGCCAATTACTGTCATTGCAGTGGGGAGGGGAAAGGCACCAAAAAAAGTCTCGGTTTCAGTTCTTTTCCACGAGTTATAAGCACCAAGGAGAATTTGATTGATTTATGTCAATCCGCCATTTTAATCCACAGGAAACAGCAGTGTGTGAATGGCAGACAAGTTCTTTGCCACAACTGTTTTTTCTACCAGCCCACAAAACTTTCCTGTGGACATTTTGAGTATTGCACCTGCACAAATTCATACAATCATGGAATGGTTTGCATTGGAATGGACATTAAATCTCACCTTGTTGAAGGGACACTTTCCACTAGATCAGAGTGCTCAGGGCCTAAATTAACTGTAGGGAGCAGAGAAAGCAAGGAGAACATAAACTCCTTCTTTCTTTCCACTTTTTTCTCAGTGACCAGGGACAGGACGCAGGGAATATTTGAATTGTACCAGAGGAGGGTTAGGTTGGAGATCAGGGCAAGGTTCTTCCCCAGAGGGTGCTGGGCCCTGCCCAGGGTCCCTAGGGAATGAGCACGGCCCCAAGGCTGCCAGAGCTCCAGGAGCCTTTGGACAACGCTGCCAGGGATGCACAGGGTGGGATTGTTGGGGTGTCTGGGCAGCACCAGGGCTTGGACTGGATGATCCTTGTGGATCCCTTCCAGCTCAGGATATTCCATGATCCCATGGTATTCACCTTTCTGCCTTCAGCACAGCACAGGCTGTAAAATCCTGTGGTAAACTCCCGTGGACACACCTTGTCATCAGGGCTTGCTGTTGAATGCAAAGAGGTGGCATTTTTCCTGGCACCAAAAAGCCTCCCTGGCAATCAACAGTGTGGGGATTTTGGTCCCCTCCACCTGGTTCTGCCCTGATGTCACATCTATGCCCCCACACAGAGCCGATATCACAGCCCACCCCCTCCCGTGGTCTCGTGTCAGGGAAACACCCAAAGGGGCTGCTCCCCCTCAAACAGAATGGGAAGATGTTGGAACTCTGGTCACTGAGAATTTTAGGCTTTCCATCCTGACAGGCACTGACCCTCAAGAACGCACTGCATTTGGCCTGAGGCTGTGGAAAAGGCTTCCAAAATTGAATGATAGAACCGGGATTATGGGTGTATAGTTTGAATAGAAGTGTGTACTATCACATGGTGGAAAACTTAGAGTTTAAGGTTTTAGAACATAGGAATATAGATATAGCAAGATGGAGGTTCTAGGGCAGAGGTTAGTTGTTCTTTTTCACCACCTTCTTCATGGGTTTAGAGGCCCACCCTCTCCAGTGGTCTTGTGTCAGGGAAATACCCAAAGGTGAGCCCCTGCCACAGGGTTCTCATCTCACCAACTAGGTCACAAGGATCTTCAAAGTCACACTCCTGGCCCTGCACAGGGCAACCCAACCACTCTTTTGCTGGTCCAAACTCCTCTCCTGAGCAGCTGTGTGCCACATTGACCCTTGCTTTTTCTCCCTGAGCATCACCCTGTCCCGCCCTACAACACTCAGGTGTGGGGCAGTCCTGCCTTCCAGTGGTGTTAAAAATAGAGGGAGTGATCCTCTGGGAAGTGTGAGCTGTGGAGTGGGGACTGGGACACCGTGCAATCCGCTCCTCTTTGGTCTCTCTCCAAGCATTTATTGCTTCCAAGGAGTTCTGTTTGCACAACCCTCTGTAGACCTCAGCTTTGCTCTAAAGATGTGAACTGCTAGCCCCTTGTTTGAGATACGATCCTCTCTGTATTCTTCAGAGATTGCAGCTATGGACTGATCTTGGAACAAGAATCAATCTTTTCTTGCAACCAGAAGAGTATTTTTACATGACGAAGCTTTTGTTTTAGGATCTCAGAGCTTTGCTCACTGAGGTCTAAAGAGTAATTCCTACTTTTATTTTTTTTTTTTTAACATTTGCAATTCAGCTCATGAATTTTCCTCTGGTGGATTCTTTGTTGGATCCACAAGAGCAACTCTGATGTTGCTTAATCTGAAAGAATAATTGTTTCTTAGATTTTTGTTTTGCTTAGTTCCCTTTTTTTTTTTCCTCTCCTATAAATCTTTAGCTTGAATCAGTGTGATTATATAACAGACAAATCTGGCCCACTGCAAACTAAAGTGTGCTGTGTTTGCAAACCAAAAGACCTCTGAAATAAAGCTGGAAACTGGTGGAATGTCTGTAAAGTGGAGCTGCACCCAATTCTTTAAATTCAATCACTCACTTCAGTCCCTGTCTGAGTTTATCTAGGTGACAGAAAAGGGCTTTATTACTGTTGACTTCGGTTAAGAGAATGCACAATGAGATTCTTTAAATGACTTGGATGTGTTTGGACAGCTAATATGTCAAAAAGCCTATTATCTGTATTGACTACAACACTACAGAATGTTATAAAATTAATTATATTCTTCATAGGTTAACAATGATTGCCTCATTTAGAAATATAATTACCTATCACTGAGGTTTTCAGCCAGAAGGGTTTTATTTTTTTGACAGTGTATAATAGCTTAGTTTGTCAGACTTCATTTAAATCCTTTGCTGCTTTCTTCTCCTCCTTGTAAAAGTTTGATATTTTAGCTGGCTTTCTCTTTTTTGATGCCAAAGTTTTATTCTGGGTATTCAGTGTTGTTATTCACAAAGGACAGACGGACACTAAAGGAGCAGCCTGGCCAATAAAACAAGGAACCACCAAGTGACAGCACATTATGGGATATAATGGGGTAGTCTCAGAAGTGTCCTCCTCCTTCAGATTTAAAAGAAGGGAAAATTATTATTCGGGAACAAAATGTATGATCCACCTCCTGAAAGGGTCATTCAAAGAGACAGAAGTAAGAAAATGAAAACCTGATGATCTTCCCCATGATTTCCCAACAAAACTCTTTCCAGGATTTCTGTTCTGATTTAAAGTTACTTTTTAGAAGCACAACCACTATCCCCACAGACACATCAAAACCAAACCCACCTGACAGAAACCATCATTCCTATGTGCATTTAAAAAGCACAGAAAAGAGGAAAAAAAGTGCTAAACACTGTCAAAGTTTATGTCAAGTTATGCCATTGATGGCTCCCCTGCCATCCTGCTCCCAGGTCCATCTCCCCCCAGCCAACGAGGCAAGGAGTTGAGAAATACTGAAGCAAGGCAGACAATGCACTTTGTTCCTATTATTTTTCCTGCAGACACAATTTTTCCCCCCTCGATTGTATCAGAGCTCATCATTCTCCAGAGCTATTAATCTGGCATCTGTATCGACAGCGTGGGATTGTAAAAGATGTTATTTATTTCCTCTTGCCTTCCAGCTCCAATGGCAAAGAAATACTGAGCTGCCCCCAGCCTCAGGAACCAAGTAATAAGAGGAAAAATGATGGAGTGTGATAATTTACACACAAAGAGATCAGATCCTGGCACTCAATACATTGGTTTTGCTTAAAAACTGCAGCAGTTTTGTTGGGGTTTTTTTCAGGTTTAGCTTCAAAATTAGAATTCAGATATTTGGATTGAAGCTGATTTAGCAGCTGAGATGCTGTTTTGTTTCAAAAATCTCTCTTTAATAAAAGATGCCACTAAAATTGGGTGGATCAGTAAAATAAATACAAGAGCAACACTTGTGTGGCTTTTCATTCCCTGTCTCCGGTGCGGGTGATTATGGAAAATACATCTGTAAAACAAACACAGGCTGCTTCTTATGTAGGCACAGCGTGTCAAAACAAACAGCACCAATCTTTGGCTCAGATTTGGGCTTTTCAGCATAACCCCTGCAATCCAGCACAAAATCCAGCCCTGCATATAGATGTAATATTATATATTGATGTCACAGCCACGTGAACTTACACTGAATGCTTTCCTACACGAGCTGGACACCTCTAGAACCCTTTATCTGAGCATTTGGGACATTGTACTTTGTTTTTATAAACTGAGCCCCTCAGTTTGCTAAATGATCAGCAATATTCAGAAAACAAGCAGCCATTAATTATATCCACATAGCAAAATACAGAGGAATTTAGAAATGTGTTAATGCCTAATATGTTACAGATATTTTACAGATATTTTTGTTGCAAGGATGGTGAGGCCCTGGCACTGGCTGCCTGGAGAAGCTGTGGCTGCTCCTAAAACTGTTCCAGATCAGATTGGAACAAACTGGACTAGTAGAAGGTGTCCCTGCCCATGGCAGGGGGTGGACTGGGGTGAACTTTAAGGTTCCTTTCCATCCCACACCATTCCAGGATTCCATTATTCTATTTGGTTGTTTTTTTTTTTTTTTTTGGTGGGAGCAGCCTCTGTTCTAGAGGGTGTGATTTCATTAGAGCTGAGCTTCTTTCCAACAGGGAGACCTCCACCAGGAGAGAGCTGGCAGGTGAGTGAGGGATTGATGGTCCAGGTATGGAGGCTGGATGGACCAAAAGCTCCACTCAGATTTGAGGGAAGTGTGACTGGGGTGTGACTGCAGGGAACGAGGGCTGGGTTTGCCCCCTGATGATCCCCAGCCCTGACCAGGGCCCTGGTGACCTGGGTGACCCTCGGGATTTGGCAGCAGCCATCCAGGAAGGAGATCCCCTGGGCATCAAAGCCTGCTGGGTTTGTCTCCTACAGCACAGCCAAGAGGAGCAAATGAGCTGTGTTGGGAACTTTGCCTTTGAAAATGTCAGTCCTGGCAGGTCTAAAGATCACCTAAACAAGAATTTGGGGAATCCCTCTGATCCCCACAGGGAGAGTTTGGCTTTTCTTGGCATTTTTTGTAACCTTCTGTACAGTTCCTACAAAAACCTCCACTGCCAGGCTCTCTCAGTGATTTTGTCTCTCCAGGATTGTCCCCACACAGAGCCAAGGAGTTCTGGAATTGCTGAGAGGTGTGTTCCAGAGGGATTGTGACACACTTGCCAAAGAAACACAGGGAAGGATTCATTCTGCCTACTGAGGGATTACAAATACCTGAACAGGCACAAACACATTCAATCCTCATCCTTTTGCTTGCCAAAGTGCAGGGAAGCTTGGGCCACAGCATTTCTGCCTCACAAGAAAGAGAATATCTCCAGGATCACCATCCAGGTCATGGCACAGGAGATTTCCTCTGAGCACTGCTCAGTCGACTGGACCATTTTCAAACAGACTCTGAGCTTTGGAAGGCTTCATTTCAAGATTTTATGGTTTTATGCTCTCTCAAAGTAACAAAACAGAGCAAACGTCTTCTGAAGATCTCCACACAATGGAAGGGTAAAAGTAATTTAATCTTGGATCAATATTTGCAAGTGGTAAGTGGAATTTGCCACTCAGTAAGGATCTTAGCTCACACAATTCCATTTCATTCTACTTTTGTGTGGTGCAAATCTGGGATAACATTCCCACTGTTGGATTGCAGAGAGAGAAAATATGAACTTGTATTATTTATTCTCTGCTCTATATTAATATAGAACCTTTAAAAACCATATACCACACATTATCTGTGATATATCATCTATACCAATAAAATATATGGTACATTTTGAATATATTGAGGTGCCAGACCATGGATTCAGCTGTGCAGTTGGGCAGGTTACAAGCTCAGCTGGTGCCACACTTGTTTTGCCATTTCGTGAATATGAATTTCATTCTCATATATAAATCTATACATATATATTTAAACAAACGTAAAACAATATTATCTGTTAAATAAGTAGAAATTTAAAAGACTTGTGTGCCTGATGTCGGGGTTTTTTTGTGTGGTTTCGTTGTTGTTGGTTTGGTTTGCGGTTGGGGTTTTTTTTTTACTTCTTATAGCTACAAAATTAGGCATATAAAAAGCACACTAATGGCTGGTTTAACTCACTTCACCCCTGACTTTCTTTGTCCCCTGGTCAGTGTTTTTGTACAGCATTCAGTGAGAACAGGAAAAAATTCCAAGGGCGAAAGCGCAGGAAACTCACCTTGCAGCAGCCACAACATGTGGAGGTGTCAGAGCTGTGCCAGCACTGGAGGAATTTCCTTAATGAAATTTTTCCCCAGGCATCCCCTAATGTCACTGGTGGTTCCCAGTGCAGATTACCCATCAGTTAGCACAAATTTGCTTTTTAATTGGCCTGTATTGCACCTGCCACATCCTGGCTCCCCAGCCTGCGAGGCACTGGCTCAAGGAGGAAGGTGGATATCTGGGGGGATTTCATTTAATGCATTCCAGGAAGGGCCTGAACAGCAACAATTAATGTTTAAAAGACAAGAATAATGTGCACCAGCACGAAGTGATGAGGAAGAGGGAAGGGGAGCTGGGGAGTAACTAATGAACAAGATTAATTAGCCACAGCAGAAAGATCTAAAGCTCCAGTGACTTCAGGGGGAAGCTTTAATTCTGTTGACTTTTGTGGGTCCTGGGAACAGCCCAAGAAGTCCAGGAGTAGGAGATTCATCAGCAAGGCTTTGTTTATCCAGGCTTATTTCTAAATGATGCCAAAATCACTGTCTTCTGGAGGTAAACTGTGAACAGCCAGGCAAAGGAACCACAGGCAGTGGATGTGGGAGGCTGGCAAGATCCAGGAATGTGGGTGCAGTTCTCCTTCCCAGGTACAGGATGCTCCAGGTCCCCTTCTCCCATTTTCTAAGAGTATGGAAACTGAACTTTAGTTGTGAAAGTTGGTTAGCGACCTCTCTGTTTTGTTCAGATGCCCCAACCATTTATTTTTCTCCCTTTCTTCCAGGATGGCTGGGCTCTCCTTGTTCAGATTGCAATGGCAGTTTTAGGGAATAGATGCTTATATAGAGAGAATTATGTATAAGTTCCTTGCAGTGAATTCCTGGTGAATTCCACTCCCAAACCACGCAGCTTCCTGGCAGCACTGCCAGCAGAAGGAGCAATATGACTCCACAGCTCTCAGATGTTGTGATTCCAGAGAAAGATTATCCTGCAGAAAGCACAGGCATCTGGGATGCTAATTCCCAAGGTCTGCATCTCATCAGGGGCTCTGGGAACAGCAGCAGTGGGAATGTAGTTGAGCTTCTCTGAGTTGGGTTTGTAAGGACCACCTCAATTCAATATCAATTAATAAATAAATATTCTGCTTGTAAATTAAAAATAAAATCGAAACATTAATTCTAGGAAATGGAGCCATTTGTTTTAAACTACCTAAATTGGCAAAACTTGAAATTCAAGTTTTAACTGGTTTTGTTGAGGATTTTTCTACAACTGACTGCATTTCCTTACGGTGAGTTTCGTTCACCACCAGTTCCTGCTGAAAGATTTATCTCCCTCTTCCCCCGCCACACCACTGCCTCATCTCTGTCACTTATTTCCTTGGGATTGTTGAGATAACCACGCAGAGATGTTCCATGAGTTGGCAAAAAGCATTTTTCCCTCCAGAGTTAAATTCCAATCAGGTCGGTGAACTGACCTGCCTCACTGACCCAAGTGTGGGACAGCAGTGGGAAGAGATGGTGCAGGGGGAAGGGAGGCAGGATTGCCCCAATTTCTTGTGATTTTACAGTGTTTTATGTGGCCATGGCATTCACTCATTATTATTGTCCCCCTGCCATCCCTTTTCCCCAGGTGCCAGCACTATCTGTCTATAGTGGCTTATTCAGTTCTTGGTTTATTTTCAGGAAAAATGAAGTTATTTAATAAAGATATCCAAAATAAAGATACTCAGACAGCAGCTGCATAAGTACATATTTGAAATTTTATCTTTGCAGTGCTGGTGTGTGTTGCAATATCTGTGATATATTGCTCTTCCGTTTGCCTTATAACAGACTCCCTATTATAAAGGCAAAATTTAATAAGGCCATGTACATTAACATTATGGCATAATTTCCTGGCTGCCAGACAGGAGAGATTTTGAATGTTAAACTGTGTTTGATATGTTAATATAGGATGTAAGTGCCAAATGGGGCTCTATTAACAACACTTGCTTAAAATATTTTCCAATTTTCCCATTAAACTGGGATGCGGAGAAAAAGGCACTTGCTTGGAAGGGAAGGAACTGGGAGCTGTTTGATATAATTTAACTGCAGCCCAGCTGCTGGAGTTGGGAGCTGTCTGTGGGAAAATCCAGCAAGCAGGAGAACACATCTTGCTAATGGCACGAGGATGAGCAGTGAGGAGCCCGTGAGCAGCAGATTTCTGCTTTCAGAGGAGAATGGAATATAATTGTCAGCAGGCACTTTCTCAGCTGTCAGAGATGTTTCGAAATAGATGGGCTCCACTAGGACACTATTCCACCTCACCTCCTGGACTTCCAGATATACAACCTGACAGGAGTGTGGAGATGGGCAGGTCAAGCTCTGCTCCCAGGGAACAGGGCCAGGAGGAGAGGGAACGGCCTCAGGCGGGGCCAGGGGGGGCTCAGGGTGGACATCAGGAAGAATTTCTGCATGGAAAGGGTGCTCAGGCCTTGGCAAGGGCTGCCCAGGGAGGTGTTGGAGTCCATATCCCTGGAGGCGTCCCAGGAAGGGCTGGAGGTGGCACTCAGTGCTCTGGGCTGGGGAAAAGGTGGGGATCAGGCAGAGCTTGGACTTCATGATCCTGGACATTTTTCCAAACTTAATCATCCTGGGATTCTGAACCTCCATATAAAAGAGATGGGAAAATTGAGAAGTCTTACAGCTGCATAGATCAACATCTCTAGAAACAAATTCCACCACTTCCAGAGACTCTCATTTTGACTCAGGGCAAATTGCTTCTCTTTTTCCTGTCATAGCATCTACTTTGTTTCTACAGCAGTTTTAAAAACTTTTGGTTAGGTACCTCGTATTGTGGGTTGGTAAAATCTACACGGTACCAGCAGGGAATTAATACTAATATTAGTTAAGTGTAAATGGAACTGCTTCTATAAGCACAGAAAATGTTTTTTCTGCATGAGATTAAAGCAGTTCCTTAATTTTTTACAAGTCTACAGGTTAAGCTGTTAAAGGGCAGTTGTACCTGTCTTCTAGCTCAAAGAGCAAATACCATAATGCCTGAAAATACACTGAGGGAGCCTTTAAATCAATCTTTGTTCTGTCTGAATGCTGGGGACAGTATTAATCTCTATTCCTCATACAGCTGCTTGTATGTGTCACAGGATCATGGAATCAGGGAATGGCTTGGGTTGGAAGGGACCTTAAAGCTCATCCCAGCACCACTCCTGCCATGGGCAGGGAGACCTTCCACCAGCCCAGGTTGCTCCAAGCCCCATCCAGCCTGGCCTTGGACACTGCCAGGGATCCAGGGGCAGCCACAGCTTCTCTGGACACCCTGTGCCAGGGCCTCTCCAGCCTCACAGAAAGGATTTCTTCCCAATATCCATCTAACCTTGCCCTCCAGGAAAGCCATTCTCCCTTGTTCTGTCACTCCATCCCTTGGAAACAGTCTCTCTCTCTCTTTGTTTATTGTCAGCCTCTTCACACACTACAAGGCCACAGTGAGGTCACCCTGGAGCTTCTCCTCTCCAGGCTTCACAATCCCACCTCTCCCAGCCTTTGCTCCCAGCAGAGCTGCTCCATCCCTCTGCTCATCCTGGAGCCTTCCCTGGACTCTCTCCAGCAGCTCCAGCTCCTCCCTGTGCTGGGCCCAGGGCTGGGGCAGCTCTGCAGGTGGGGTCTCACCCGAGGGGGCAGAGGGACAGAATCCCTTGTTCCCTGCTGCCCACACTGGGGCTCAGCCCAGGGCACGAGGGGTTCTGGGATGGGGCAGGTCCAGCTCTCACCCACAGAATCCCAAAGTCCTTCTCCCAGGGCTGCTCCATCTGCTCCTCCCCAGCCTGGATTGACCCCGGGGGCTGCCCTGACCAGTCTTGTTAAACCTCCTGGGATTCCCATGGGCCACTTCTGGAGCTTGTCCAGGTCCCTCTGGATGTCATCCCGTCCTTCAGAGGTGTCAATGCTCTCTCGGCTTGGTGTCACCTGTGAAACTGAGGATGCCCTCCATCGTCTGTGTCATTAATGCAGATATTAAATAAAAATGTATTGATTCTTTGCATGTTTGCACGTTTAAAGCTAAAATCTGCCTGGATAATAAAGGAATGGCACCAAAAAATCCTGACACAGCCTTTCCTCAGCAGGGTTAACATCCAGGATCTCAGCCTGTGCATGGGGCTGACACCCAGCTACAGCCAGCTGGAGGTTTGGCTTTGTCAATCACATGTGACATTTAAAGCAATTTCTGGCCTTCATAGGCTCCCACCTTTGATAATGTCAGAAGCAGAGCAAAGGATGCTGTCTAAAATCAAAAAGGCCCCCAAATTTCCCTTCTCAGTAATTCCCTTTCTGCACTGGGAATTGTTTAGAGATACCCTGAAAATGAAGGAAAACTTTAAGATTGTTCCTGCCTTAGTTACAGTAAGAACATAATGACACTCTAATGGTGTCAAAATTGGTGAACAAAAATCAGGGAGAAAACTTTATGGGTTGTTTTCTTTCTCTAAAGGGTTTTCTAAGGATCTCTTCAGGTTCTAGCTGCAATTTGAGGAAACACTTTTCAATCACTAGTCCTTGCCAGAGGTTTAAAGCCAGCAAGAGCACCAACAATTGCAAAGGGCAGTCAAATCTGCACTTTATTTTGGAAATACTTTGGGGATTTGCAGCTCCAGAGTCCTCAGCAATGGAACAACTCTCAGATGACTTGGAATAATTCCTTCTGCAGGTCACACATGATTTCTGTGTAACTCCCTAAATAAGCTAATAATCACTGCTTTGTGATTTTTTAAATTTTCTTGGGGGCAGCCACTGGATTGTCTTACAAATAATTTAATGTGTGGGAGACGCAGCAAAACCCTGTCGCTTCTTTTTTTATTGTTGAAACTCATCACAAATCATTAAATTGAAAGGAGGCAACCAAGGGGAAAATGAGTTTTGACAAAATTAAAGCCATTCTGAAAAAAAAAACCTTTCACACCTCTGTACAGTGGCACAGACCCTGAAATCTTTTGGGGCTTTCTTTTTCTTCCACCATCTGATTTCTAAAATTTTCAGTCTGGGATTTGTTTAATTTAGAGTACACAGCACCAAGAAGTTGCAGCAATGATCGTTCCAGTTTGGGAAGGAGAGTTGGAAGTCTAAATTTCATGCTCAGCCCTGACCCATATGAGTAGGTATCGTGGCAATGTCTGCAAACAGCTTTAAAACACTTCAATCCTGACCTAAAATGCCTTGGTTATTTTTATCACTCCAGCTGGAACTGCACATCTTGATCAAAATACACACAAAAAAAATGGTCTAAGCAGTGAATCAAGATGAGAGAAAAGCAAAATGGGTAATTCCAAAAGAAAACTATTCAGAGTAATGGACCAGAAAGAAAATGGTTAGACTTGAAGAGGACATGTGTGTTGAGTCTCTCCCTATTCAAGCATTGCTGAAATAATTCCTTATATTGGTCAAGTAAATACTCACAATAAACTACTGGATATTGCACCTCTCTGATTCATTTCACCTCAGATTTAGGAAATGAAGTAAACTATCTTGACTTCAATGAAGTGTTGGACATAATGTCACGTTCCCAATTTATTGGTTAGGATGAAGATGGTGGGAAATGACACCACAGCCCTGAGATAAGCACAGAAAGAGCCAAGTTTTGCCTTTAATGACAGAGCTGTAAAATGAGAACTTTCCCAAACAGAGCCTTAGGATTCCTAATGAGGTTTTCTGGGATAGCAGCTGCCAAGGCTGTTCCTTGCAGAGCCCTGTTGGTAACTTGGTGTCTGTGACCAAGAGGTATCCAAGTGTTCCTCTCCTGTCCCAGGCACTGGCCAGGGATCCCCAGAGCCAGACAGTGTTGGGGTGAAAAGCCTGATGGGGACAGGCATGTCCAGGCTCCAGCCATGTCCTGGTGTCCCCTCTAGAGTGGTGGTGGCTGATAATCCACTAGGGGTGGGACACTATCCCACAGAACCAGAAAGGTTGCAGAAGGCCTCCAAGATCCTCCAGTCCTCAGGAATGGGTCTCGCTTGGAACAGCCAGTGAGGATAACATCCCCAAAGCTCACCATTAATGCTTCCAAGTTTGTAGATGTTGTGGATGTGAGTTTGGGGACTTTCTTTGTTGGTTTTGTTTTTTTGCTTTCAGTCTTGTCCACCTGCAGCTGAACATATCCAGCTCCATCCTCCTGGCTGTGATGGATGTTCTGCTCTCTTTCCTCAGCTCTGGTGTCAAGTCCAGGGAAAGCTCAGCCCCTGACCTGCCTCGGTGCTGCTCCCCAGCCCTGTCCCACATTTATCAGTGCAATAAAACACCTGCAAGCTGCCTCCACTGAGATTTGCTTGGTTGTTTGCTGGTTTTATAAACAGGCCAGGTGATTTATTTCAGAGTTTCCCTATCAGGTTCACCTGACAGAACATTGCTGAGATAATTTACAATTTGTTTCCATTGATGTGTACTTTTTAGCACTTCCTGACAACAGACAACCACTAATAAATAGGAGATGAATTATATTAATCCTTTCTGTCATTTATAGAAATGTTTTCTCCCCCTTTCATATTTCAGCTCAGTCGTATCATTGTCTGCTGAGTTATTGCAATGTGGGAAAACAAGGTTTTTTAGAAGTAGTAGAGAGATCCTATTTTTTCCTCACAGGGACACCAAACACCTGCCTTCAAAGATAATGGCAGTAACAATTATTTGCATCATAGCCCGAGCTCACTTGATAGCTGGAAACTGCTGTTCTTATCTCTGAGCTTCCCAACCTGTCCCCAGTGAGACAACCACACACGAAATGCCCTGTCATTTCTCCCAGTGACACCAAACTTTGTGGAATGTGTGGAACCTGATACGGAGGAAAATTGGCCACAAGGTTGCCTTCTGTGTTTATTTTAGGTATGCAAATAAACAGCGAGGTCTAAGTGAGCAAATAAAAACAAATACGTAAATGCTGTTTCTCCAAAAAAAGAAGTGTAAATTCCTAATGAACTCCCCTAACAGACCATCAGCTGCTGCAGGCCCAGCCAGCAGAGGGGAGCTGATACCTCAGAATGATGCCTTAAGTTTTAGCTTTCATGTTTTTCAGATTCTGTGCTGCCTAGGGGTGCAGTTCTAAGCCTCACATTAAGTGTTAGTAAACTCTCTTCACAGAGTAGGGAGGCCAAACAAATCCTTTTCCTGCTGAAGACCAAGGACAACAAGTTTCAGGTCCAAAAGCATCAACAACGGTGGGCTGAAGAGAGAAAACAAGAAGGATGAGACCACAACCTGAAGCTGTAATTGGACAATTAAACGTCAATATGCAAATGGACCAAAACTTATAAAAGTGTGAGACCTCGTGACCGCTTGTCCATTTTGTGACCATTTTGTGACCATTTTGGGTCCACCTTGAGTATAGCCCTGGCCAGGCTCTTGTCCTGCCCAAGGTGTACCCTTAAAGGCCTTTCAGTAAATATCTACTTAATTCTCTAGCTCTGTCCCGTCTCTGTTCCAGGTCAGCCTCCCCAAGGCATCAGGAATAGCAGAGGTAATAATGAGTCAAGTTGTTCTCACGCATTGCTGTGAGGGGGATCCTCAGGGTGAACAGCTTGGGTGTGCTTTACCCCAGTCACAGCTCTGCTGCTTTTATTAATGCCATCAAACATAAGGAGAAGGTTTAGATGAGATATTGGGACAAAATCTTTTTCTTTGAGGGTGGGGAGGCCCTGGCACAGGGTACCCAGAGAAGCTGTAGCTGTCCCATCCCTGCCCTGCTCCTCCTACACTTTCCCTGGAAAGGGGAAGCTGTCACACAGGTCAGAAAGCATCAAAAGGTCTGATTTTTCAAACAGCAGTTTGAGGAGTGCATTTGTACAACATATTCATCAAGAAAAGATTATATAGGCAGGGAATGGAAGTGATAAGATCCAGATGGGACAAACAACTATTTTTAGTATCGTGTCCTGACCTTTCCATTGNAAATCTTTTTCTTTGAGGGTGGGGAGGCCCTGGCACAGGGTACCCAGAGAAGCTGTAGCTGTCCCATCCCTGCCCTGCTCCTCCTACACTTTTCCCTGGAAAGGGGAAGCTGTCACACAGGTCAGAAAGCATCAAAAGGTCTGATTTTTCAAACAGCAGTTTGAGGAGTGCATTTGTACAACATATTCATCAAGAAAAGATTATATAGGCAGGGAATGGAAGTGATAAGATCCAGATGGGACAAACAACTATTTTTAGTATTGTGTCCTGACCTTTCCATTGCCTTCCTGAAAAATTTCAGTCCTGAATCAGCACTCTGTCAAACAGCTGGCAGAATGCACACCAAATGCAAGTTTTATGAGTCCCACCATCCAAAAGCTGCTGCCATCCTTTTATGAGGCTGATGCTGGATATCCCTCCTTTAAATTCTGTTCCATCAGCAGGACAATCCCATACCCAGATTGGTGTCTGTGTGTGTGCACACTGTCTCCAAGTGGCATTTTTTAAACAAAAGTGTCTTGAACTGGCTGACATGGGTTGTTTTGCTGTGTAAAAGGAGCAATTTGGCATGGACAAAAGCTGCATTTCCCCATGCTGTTATCAACAATAAATGGTTTTCACGTTGTCAGCTGTTCTAGCACCAGTGTACATATCCAGAGCAGGCTTTCTGTCAGGTTTTTATTATATATCTCCATGCTCGGGTCTATCTCAGCTCCATCTCTCAGCACTCCCTGATTTCTGATACAGATTTATCTCCATCCCCTCGGCACTGCCGTGTGCTCCCTTTTACGGCTGTGAAATATTTGCAGGGCAATCCCTGAATCACAAAGCACAGGGCAGGGAACAGCACCCCGTGTTCACAACATGCAAATCCACTCCCCCCTTTCCCATCCTTGGTGGATTTACTGTGTCCTGTTTGCCTCTCTCTGGCTCCTTGTGCTGGGTGGTGTTTCTCAGATTTAGAGCTTGGCAGGCTGAGAAATGTAATCCTGGTTCTAGCAGCAGACTGTGGAGCCTTGGCAGGGCTGCCTACACAGATGCAAATAGACTGGAAGTGCTCATTAACTGAGGAACCCTCAGCTCTTCAAAAGCAAACAAACCTCTCTTTTTCTCTCCCTTTCTTCCCACTGTGCCACACTTCCATGTAAAAATAAGGCAAGAATATCACTTCAGAAATATCTTCTGTGCTTTACAAAAATACAGCAAGCTCCCAGCCTTCTCCTAAATATTCCATTAATTTTATACAATCCCCAAATGCTCTTCCCCTGGGCAGCGATGAGAGCTGACCTGGGCAGAGGTGACTCATTGCAGGAAGTGCCACTGGGATGGTCTTCCCGTACAGCCAGGTCAGAGACTGGGCTTTGGGGTTTCCCCCTCATCCTTCCTTGCCCTGCCTTATGCCCCCGTGTTCCACAGAATATTTGGAAACCAGACTTTTATCCTAGGGTTGAAAACAACACCCAGGTTTGGACAGGTATTTAGGGCGCATTGTCCTAAAAATGTTAACAAGGGGATTTTGCACTCTTCATTCCAGACAAATGCAGAACCCTATTTGGAATAAGAGAGATGAAAAAGACTTTGATTCACCAAGCAGAATATAAATCATATCAAGGCTGACTGGGGGTGAAAGGCCTGACAGCATGAGGGACGGCTGCTGCTGTTTGCATGGCCCCATGCTCTGCTAAAGAGAGAAAAGTACCCGGCCCTGAACCACGGAACAGGCAGAGCACGAGGACACAGCTGAAGAAGGCAAAGCAAAACCTGGGTGGATCTCATTTTAACAGTATAATTCAGAGAGAAAACTGCAGTTGGAATGTTTCAAATGTCCCCCGGGTGTGATTAAAATCCTTGAGTCCACCGGGATTTTTCAAGTGCAAGTGGAATTGGGTTCAAAGGATTCTACTCAGCAGAGGAGGAATGAAGCTCAAAAGCAGACCACGCTCAAAATGTGGTCTGCTCACCACCTTTGTCCCAGCTGATGACATGACCTAAGTGTGTCCTAGTGATAACAGAGGCAATAAGACACACTGTGAATGTCCTTCTTGCCTTATTTTCTCATTTGGATCTCCATCCAAGATGATGAAAGAGGAAAAGGAAACACCAATCAGGAACTAAAAATAGCACTAGGAATATCAGGAACACAGAGAAGATGTGCCTGCCTCATCCCTGGAAGTGTCCAAGGCCAGGTAGGACAGGGCTTGGAGAGAGCTGGGATGGTGGAGGGTGTCCCTGCCCATGGCAAGGAGTGGGACTGGATGGGCCTAATGTCACTCCAACACAAACCATTCTGTGACTCCATGATTATCCTTTCTCCCAGGTAACAGATTTTTGGGAGTAGGACTTCAGGTATTTAGCCAGATATTTCATTTCAAAATATCTGGCATACGAAATGAATTTATGGAAAATAAGTTTTTTGAAAAAATGAGAATCAACATGGTGGCATTGTGGTCCATGCTGGTTTCCAAACAACTGGAGTCCAGGGATGATTTTCCCAGACTTTGGCCAGCACAGAAGTAAGTGTTGCTTTTAAGGGAAAAAATGTTTATAATAAAGCAGAAGACTCTCCTTGGAGCTTACCAGGAGACCTCCCTGAGTTAAATAATTTTTCTCCTGGCTCAAGGGTAGATTTATAGGCACCAGATGCAGAAAAACAGTTCATGACCATTTTTTCCCTGCAGGAGTTCCGACAAAGCTGAACAGGCAGGACCAAACGGGGCCTCAGCACATGCAAAGGCAGAGCCAATGGAGCATGAGATAATATTTCCAATGAAAAGCATCCAGGCACATGCAGAGACTCATTCACAGAAATGGTGCCATCTGCAGCAGTGGAGATTTAACTCACAAACACCTGCGGGGCTGAGGTAACAGGGGCTGGGTTATTTTCCAGAGTTTTGTACCCACATCAAAACTCCCGAGGGAACTTTAGGGCCATTAATGGAGTGGAGACAGAGATGGAAGCAGAGGTGGCTGAAAACACTCCTTTTCTAAATCCACTTTCCTTTAGATTTGCAAACCAAGTGGGATGTTCCAGCAGTGAGCAGTGAGCAGTGAGCAGTGAGCAGTGAGCAGTGAGTGAGCAAAGCAAGAGGCCAAAGAAATCAGGAGGCTGTAACTGGAATTGTCATGATCATGGAATCACAGAACCATGGAGTGGTTTGGGATGGAAGGGACCTCAAAGCCCATCCTGTTCCCCCCCCTGCCATGGGCAGGGACACCTTCCACTATCCCAGGGTGCTCCAAGCCCCATCCAACCTGGCCTCGGACACTTCCAGGGATCCAGGGGCAGCCACAGCTTCTCTGGACACCCTGTGCCAGGGCCTCCCCACCCTCACAGAGAACAATTCCTTCCCAATATCCCATCTAACCCTGCCCTCTGGCAGTGGGAAGCCATTCCCCTTCTCCTGTCACTCCAGAACCTTTAAATAGTGTCATTTCATGTTTCTTGTCAGGTCCTTCAGGTATTGAATGGATCCTTAGTAGGAAAGAAGGAAAGACAAAAAGTAGCAGGCATTTAATGGACAAAATTTGTGAATGACCTATAGAAAGTCTCCCATGCACATGATAGAACATAATCAAGGAAGAAAACTGACTTGAAGCCCACCTTTGATGGAGTTTTGGGGGCAAACTCCTCTCTGCTCAAGCTTCCTTGGTGTCTCCAGTGTGAGGCCTTCTTGCACTGCACTGGCTCTGGTTTTCCTTGATACTGTTCCAAAAATTTTCACATTTTGGAGATATCAATTTTTTAATCATTAACCTGACAAAAAGAAAAAGGAATAGAATGTAATTAAAAAAAAAAAAAAAACAAACAAAAAAAAACCCACACAACAAAAAAAAACACAACACCTGGTCTGGTGAGTGCCATCCCAGAAACCAAAAACCTAAAACAAACCAAACAAAAACCCCAACTATTTGGTTGTCGAAATTAAGCTGAACTCCCTGGGACAATGGAGAAGCAGCATCATTTAAAGAATTTTAGATGGAACTTCATTTCTGCCGGTACATTGGATGGGGCTTGGAGCAACCTGGTCTGGTGAGTGCCATCCCAGACTGCAGCAGCAGGCTGGAACTGGATGATCTCTGAAGTCCCTTCCAACCCAAACCATTCCATGATCCCGTGATTCTGTGGTTTGCTTCCAAGGAGATCCATGAAGTGTGTTTAAAGGGTCTCTGCAGTGGGAGTCATTAGCATTCCCTGTCAAATTATGAAGTCTCTTTGTCAGATAGGATTAGAAGGATTATTTTTTTAAGAGATGAAATCCCTTTTGGAAATATCTGCATTTTGATAAGACTTACTGATCAAAGGGTAACTCTTCCAGAACAGTGAATTTCAGCAGGACTTGAGCTCCTGTGCCAGTTTTGAAATGAGGGCAGCAGTTGCCAAGTTATTTGGGTGCTTTGGAGCCATGAGGAGAACCTTGGTTTATTCATCAGTCACAAGCTAACAATCCTAAACACTCATTTAGCAGGTCAAGGTAGGCCATGCAGTTGTGCTTGTAGATGAACTTTAGTTTTTGGTGTTTGATTTGTGTGCCAGGGCAGCTCTGTTCAGCCCCTGTCTCATCCTACATCTGTCATTCTTGAAAATACACGGCTTGTTTTTAAGGCTGCGTGGGTTCTCTAATCACTGCAGGTTTGGGGATCTGTGATTATTGTAGTGTTGGACTCTCTGCAGTGCCAGGATCTCTGCCTAACACCCTTCTTAACTGTGACTTGAAAATGTTTATTCAGCCAGAGAAATGCAGCTGGATTCAGTTTAACCCTCTGATAAATCATTCACTGGTAACATCAAGTTAATGGAATCACAATTTTATCTTTTGAGAGCTTTGAGACAGAGGGTGAGCTGTGGTTTAAAAATCAAGTTACAGTTTCACACAAGAATTGCTATGTTGTGATATTATGTATCTAGAGGAACATAAATAAAATTGTTTAGCAAAAGAATTCTGAGTTTGTGTTTTCATTGCTTTTGTTGTTTTCCTTCTAACAAAACCCCTGGAGGTTTTTCACTTCAAACTGGATTTGAAGTGGGGAACCCAGGGGATCATTTTTCAGGGAAGACCACGGTGACCCGGATATGGAGCCTGGAATTTGGAGAGGTAAATGGCCAAGGTAAAGCTCAGAACTAATATAGAGGGAAAAAATAACCTTTCTCTAAATACAGAGTTGTACCTCTGGAATTTTAAGGAAAACCTGGCCAAGAGAGTAAAACCAAACCAAGGCAGGGGAATCGGCTTCTCTTTAGTTTCACACCAGTTTTATACCTGTTAGCTCAGCAGCAATGTGAGGTCAAAGCCAATCCCAATGATTTCACTCCAGACATCCCCTTTGGCAGACTTTGCCAGTGAATCCAGCAATCATTCATGGGAAGGGATGAGTTGGGACGAAAATCAGTGCATCCTTTACAGCATTCTTGCTTTCTTTAGGAAGAGGACAGGAGATCCCAAGGACAGAATCATGATTCCTTTTTCCTTGTTTACTACAAACAACTTCCAGCTTTGCACTGAACTTGGTGGATATCTGTGTGTCCACATTCTCCAGCCAGAGCAATTCCTAAAGGGATGTTTTGTTTCTGACCGTTTTAGTCTTCCTTTTGCCCTATACAATTGCTCCCATAGCTCAGAAGAACATGGAAATGCCTCTAGAGATCCACCCCATTCTCTAAATGGGAACAACAGAATTTTTCTGGAAAAAAAAAAAATTATAAGTTGTTCATATACCGTGGAGGCCTACGAGCCTGCTAGGCGCCTTCCTAGGGCTATGCCTTGAAAGAATGTCCCCTAAACGTCAACCTCTCCTATGGACCCCCTGTTTAACTGACAGGTTGTCAGTCAACCCCAGTGCCACACCCCCCTGTTGGCCCCTTGGCCGTTACACCCCCAGCTGACCTTATTTGGTCAGGTTTCCAGCAGTTTCTCTGTTCTTTGTAACCCCATTGGTTTGTACCCCTGTCCGTTTACCCTCGTGTTTCCCTATTGGCCATTGTACTCCCTTCTCCCACCCACACCTCTTGGTGATTGGTTGTTACTGTTGGCTCCACCCCCTTCTACCTCTATATAAGCCTGGGCCCTTTAACTGCCGTGGTCTTTGTCTCTGGGCTCTTCTGGTGTGTCGGTGAACTAAACTACCACTGGGAATCCACACAAAGACCCTTCCTGCCTCCACTGCTATAGTTAATCAGCTGCTGCGTGTGAGGGTGGTGTTTGTTGTGTCCCTGGTGGAGTGTTCTCCTCGTGGGGATGCTTCAGGAGGTTGCAGCAATCCACCAAGCACCTGCGCTGCAGCAGTATACCTTTGTGATGTTACCTGTTCTGGCAATTGTTGGAATACCTAATTCACGGAATCATGGAATCATTAAGCTTGGAAAAGGCCTTTAAAAGCCATGAGCTTCAGGCCCTCAACATGGTCAGGAAATACAGAAATTATCCCCTTTCCCCTGTAATTCCCTCCAACAGCTCTGGTGACTATTCTGCATGACTGAGGTTTTAAGGCAAAAATTTATATTTAACGCAGCATATTCTGTTTCATTGCTATGCTGTTGTTTTCTTTTTGCCTCACAATTTTTCTATCTGAAACAAACTTCATGCTGAAGCACAAACAAATCATCCAAGTTTTGATTTCATTTTGATTTCATCAGTTCACTGCTGTGGCAGAAAAACACCTCCATACAATCATGGAATATCCTGAGTGGGAAGAGGCCCACCAGGATCATGGAGTCCTGGCCCTGCACAGACACCCCAACAATCCCACCCTGTGCAGCCCTGGGAGCGTTTTCCAAACACTCCTGGAGCTCTGGCATTTGGAGTTTTCTCCCTACAGACATCCAGATACAGAAGATTAAAACTTTAGCTGGAATAATATACCAAGTGAAACCAAAGCAGTGGAAAGGGAAGATGGCTTTTTGTCTTCCTATCTCAATGGACACCTTCACGTTGTGTAGGGTGAGACATCCCCTGTTCACCAGAGAGTGGAGGAACAAATTCTTTCCCGTTATCTCTGTTTATTAAGCACTGTCCAATTTATCTTGCCTGACTTGAACAGGAAGGATCCTCATCTGAGACAGCAATATTAATAACTTGCCACATTTTTTTCATGTTGCTTTGCAATAGAAGGCAGGAACATCATCTTAATTAGTCTTAGAAACAGAAGCAATGCAAATAAAACAAGACTGAGCCCTAGACCACTGGAAACTCTCATATGTGATCTCTCACTCGCTTTCAAAACAGAAACCAACAGCATAACCTGCTTTTATAAAAATTATTTCCCTGTTTTATGACCTCTGAAAAGCAGGGATACACATATTTTATGAAATCTTTTCCCTCACTATTTTGAGAGTCTATTTCTTAATTCAGAAATACAAAATGACAGACATTTATCAGCATTATACAGCATAGAAAATCCCATTCTATGCATTCTCTTATGAAGCAGGGTAAGTTTTGCAACCACCTTTCCTTCAAATTTGAACAAATTTTGAAAATACATTTCTTTCCGGGGGAAAAAAAAACACAAAACCTCAAATGCTCAAAACTTTTCACTTGGACAGAATTAAAAGTGTGATTTTAAATGCCATTTTAAAACTGATACCAAATCACTTTCAAAAAACTCAACCCCCCAAAAAAGCCATATGAAATATCATTTAAAACTATCACATCTTGGGGTTTTTTTTTCCAAATCACAGAATGCTTTGGGTTGGAAGGGATATAAAAGCCCATCCCCTGACAGTGCCACCCTCACAGGGAACAATTCCTACCCAATAGCCCATCTAAACCCTCCAAAACTGGAGTATTCACCATAATGTCCTCTTGTAATTTCCCAGTTTAAATTGGAGCTATGTGATAATTTCAGCCATTTTGAAACTGTGTTCCAACAGCTCATCTCTGGAGATTTTTCCTTTGCCTCCTCAATTGTGTGAGTTCTCCTGTGATTTACTTTCCGCTATAATGGGGCAAATGATGGAATTCTTGACTATGGTGGAAGGAAAACCTTTTTCCCCCCTTTTCCCAGTATTTTCACAGCAGAGTTCTTAATCCTAGATTTGGTGTTGCACATGTCTGACATGCAAGATCCTCTGCATTTTTCAGTGGACCCTCTACTCTGATTTTAGAAGGGAATTATCTGCTGAGTGTGCAATTATCACACTTAATAGACATCAATAAAATGATGCCCTTGGACCTTTTTTTTAAATTTTCCACAATTCTTTGTGACTTGTAATTATCTATACAAACCTTTCAGCCTGCAGCGATGCCTGCTACAACTTTACAGCTGTGCAGGATGTGAAAACAGACATTTTTAAAGGTGTGGCACAAGCACAGCTTTCATTCGCAGTCGTTGATTTGTCACTGCGAGAAGCTGTGGGACAGCCCTGTCACCGCGCCCTTCACACGCTCCTGTCCCAGCCGGTCCCAGCCGGTTTGCAGCTGGTTCTGAGCCCCCCGCTGTCCTAGGGATGCTGGGCAGTGCCCGTGCGGACAGCAGCGTTCCAGGTCCTTTGTGGCCTGCGGCTGCGGGTGCCCAGAGCCCGTTGTTACCTCGGGGCCGCGCCCTGCCCA
>WAAE01015081.1:0-80254 GCA_013400495.1 Nicator chloris
ACATAGTAAACTTCAGAGAGCTAGGCCTGAATTCTGGCTTGCATTTAGATAGGGAACCAAAGTTTTGTGTTTCATTATCATAGGTATCTACTTGTGATTTGGCCATAAGAATTGCTTTCTAAAGCAAATTTCTTTTTCAAGAATCACAGTGTTCAAGAGGCCCTAATTGGGTGCAACTCTCAGATTTTCTAAAATAAGAAACTGGTTTTGATATGGTAGGAGTGCAAAACTGTCTCAAGCTACTAACTTTTAATTTACTGGTGTTCTTAGCAGTCAAAAATGATTGAAGAAAATTTGGTTAGAAAAAGATTTTTTAAAAAAATTTGCTTTATCCTAAAACATCTTTGAGAATAGTTAGCTTTCCATGGAGAAAAAACACGATCTTAAAAGAGCAGGATTTCCCATTGAAAAAATGAATTATACATTTTATGATGTCATTTGCAATTCAGCAGATGTATTTAGCATATGGAATTACCAAACCCTGAAGAACTCAGTGAGAACAAGAGAGACCACATTTGTGTGTGTGTGCATGTGCAAAGGAGAAAAAGAGGGAGCGTGAGCCCAAGCAGAGAGGGAGAAAACATTCTGATGGATCTAATTTGATTTTATGTTGTGTTTTTACACTGAAGTTCATTTACAAGTGCTAACACTTTGCTGTGAAATGCCATGAATGTGGGATCTGCCACAAATGAGAAGAATATTTTCGAACTAACTTTAGCCGTGGATGATAATTTGTTAAAACAAACAATAGCTCACTGCATTACTGTTGAACGCAAAGATATTACTGCACTCAGCTAAAATCAAATAATCTTTTAGTTCCTCTTCTCTCCAAACTAAGCTAAACAGTGGTGTCACAAAATGACAAATTACAGGATGAACATAAAAGCAGTGCCTTCAAAAATACAATAGTTATACAAGCCATCTATTGTTAATGAAGAATATAATGCAATTTGTCTGTCTGTAATACAATTATGCAAATCAAAGATGGAACTATCCTGAAATCTCTCTACATTCCAAGTCATTAAAATGAGATAATTTATCAAAAAGAATATTACTGATCATGTTTATGTGTTGCACATTAATCCTATTACAATAATGTATCTTTCTACTAATGTAATGGATTTGTGCAATCTAACAGAAAATGACTTTTATACTACCCACAATTACAAAAATATTCAAAGCATATCCATCCCTGCATAATAACATATGCCTAAGACTGTACAATAAACTTATTAAAACAAACAAAGCTTATGAATGTAACCTTCAAACCAATAAAACAATGCTAAATTCAATTTTATTGCCCTCATTATTTCAACAACTTTATATATAATAAACTTGGTGGGTAAATTACCTTAACCTTCTTTATGAAAAAATGAAATCTTATAAAAAAGTGTGATACAGAATTTGAGAACTGGTTAAATTGATGCCAGGCATGTAGAACATGATCAAATCTTCAAGACCAACACACAAGTGGCAATCCATGTACTTGCAGTCCAAAGTCTCTCTAAATCTCAGCCCTCTTACAGATATAATTCTAACAGGTGACAAGTCAATCCTTAAAGTAACAGCATCTTCTGAAATAGTTTCTTTTATCTGCAGTGAAGCATGTGAAGATGTCGTGAGGTACATATGGGCTTTCCTCCATTCCCATGGAAAAATAATATTAGGCTTAAAAATTCCCCACACAGACGTATATTCAGAAAAATCACAAGTCTACCTTTTGCAAAGGAAAAGGCAGCATATTCAACTGTAAAACTAACATTGTACATGTGTATTGTAGTATAGTCACTAGGTGAGGGGTCACAAGTTCAAGAAACATCATAATATTAATTATTTTCTCCACCCAAATCTGCACAAATGGACTGTTGTATAATATTCAGTCCTATTATTGTATATTTTCACTAATTTCCCTTCTAGAGTTCAACCCATCTTTATTGAGCTGAGCTTGCTGCACTCTTTTTTCATCCATAAAATGCTCCATTAGCTTCCTCAGTAGGCAGTTCAATGTACAGAACTGTTTTCCTTCTGGCAAGTAGGTTTTTCTTAGATGCAAGATGGGATTGAGTTAGTTGGCTGCAGAATTAGTGCAGCTGCATACACTCCTCCTGCTCATCCCGCCACTGACCCTCCCTGACATGAAAATCACACTATGTTACCCACTGCACACCCATTTCTTCCTCTTTCTTTAGAAGAATTCTTCTCATTTCTGGTATTAAACTGGTATATTTTGCATATTGAGATGAGAATATATGTTAAAGGAGAGAATGAAGGAGAGAAAACAGAGATGATGCTCATGTAAATCATTGTGTTTAGTGGTCTTAGCCCACTGTAGACTCAAATGTTACTGCCAACACCTCACATGTATGCAGTGTTTAGAAGATCCTGGGGTAGCTGGCTGCAGCTGCTTAAAAACTCATTTTTGCCCTCTCTAATCCCTGCACTGCTTTCTGAAGGCTGATCCCTCCTGTGTTTTCAGAGCTGTTCAGTGGTTTCTTGAATTGATACCAGCCTTGAAGGACAGCATATCCCAGCTGGGCCCATGTTCTCACCCAGCCTGTGATTATTGTCCTTTCTGCCATACCTTTTTTCCTTCGGTCTCGGAGGAGAGAGGTTTTCAGTCTGGAAGCACCTGACTTTAGCTCAACAGTTGTCAGGAGCTGCTGTCAGTGGCAAAGGATCTTCCCTGCAATGGCTAAAATGGATTTATGCTGCATTTTAATAACTGCCTGATAAAACCAGATTGTTCTATTCTGGCATCTTGACCTAATGTACAAGACATAACACTGATAAATGCAAAACTCTGTTAACCACTCTACAAATCCATAAATCCACCCCTGCTGTTGCAGCTACAGTATCATGTTCAAAAGGATTTGAATTCCTAAACTTTCCCTCTGTTCTGTACTCTGAATGGGATAACACGATCTCATGGGTAGAAATATTCCTTTTGAGACTGGCTGGCACAGGTCTTTACTTTCAGCTTTGCCATACTTTTAAGGCATTTTTAATACATGTTTCTTTATCAAGTGTCCAGGAGGTTTAAAATAGTTCTGAACTCTTTGTCTAAGCCATCTAATACAAGCTTAGTAAACCACCTGCACTTGGCAGAACAAAAACAGTAAAAAGAGGGCTGGTTTATTTGAAGGCTTTCAGGGGCGTAACCTTCCCTGTCACACCATCTAATATCTGCTCACACAGGGTTATATGAAGTCGAGATCCTGCTCTGTTCTTTTGGATCGATTCCTGTCTTGGCTTCTGTCCCTCTTTAAAACACCTATGCACTCCGAGGCAACTGAAGGATAACAAATATACAGACTTCTGCTTCTGGTACCAGTAAGAACAAAGCTGTGCTTTATCAGATAAGAACAATTTCAAATAAAGTGATGTTTGGCACTTAGAGGACTTCATTCTTCTATATGTTCTGGATAAGTATTAATTCAACCTGCCCTGCATGACATGTGCAGACATAAATTTCAAGTACCTTAAGTAACCAGCCTGAAGCAAATTCATCAGCCTCAGAGACTTTGTGTCACCATAAAACTTGCATAAATTGGGGTGACAGCTGGCCCTAAGGATCTCAGATGCACTGGAACAACCCCTTTGACTTTGTACTTCAGTGTTCATCATGACAATGCCAGCCCATTTGGATTCCTGCATGGCAAAGGCTTTCCACACATTTCTCCTTTCTTTTCAAATAAGTGGAAGCTTGCCAAGGTTTTGGACTGAGCTGCTCATCAAACAGAATATTGAATGGATTTTAGTCTTGCTGGTCTCTGTAGAAATGCCTCTTTCTTCACAGAGTCTCTCACGGAGCTTCTGCTCAGCTCTCCCAACAGTAACATCATACAGTGACTGAGGGGCTTCTTTGGGCATAAGGGCTACTGCTTGCTAATATCACTTAAAAACTGATTGAAAACTATTTAAATAGGAAAACATATAAAGCAGGTGTCCCCTGGGGGATTTACATCACAGTCTAATCAGGTCAGTGGAGTCCTGAGAAAAGGAAAGGGGAAAGGTCAGGAAAGAAGGCTTATAAATTCATAGTTACTACCTATTTCTCTGTATTTTTTAACATCTTGAGTACTTTTAAACCTGCCCCTGTCTCTTTTTGTGACACTTCCTAGAAAGTTCCTGCCTTCACACATTTAACACTAAGCACTGTGAGATGCTCAGATAGTACAGCAGAAGAAGACATCGAGGTACCTTGTATTTTGCCATACAGTCTAATTTCCCTGAAACAGCTCAGCTAACCTAGTAACTAAAGGCAATAGTCCTGCTGGTTGTGGCAACCCACTGAGCTATTGTGTTTTGCGTTTACCGCACACTTGACTGTCTGTGTGCTGTGCTAGTGTGTGAACAGGCATTCTGGAGAAAAACAGCACCAATTTTCCATACCATCTAAGGAACTCAACTGGCAGAACTGTGTGACAAATCAGGGCAGATTAAAGTCAAGCTGGTCAAATTCTGCCATATTGACATCTGCACATAAAAACCCCATGGCATCTCTGTGTCCAAAAAAAGGCATAATTTGGATCACAGTCACAACACTCAGATTCAAGAAGGAAAAAATCCCCGGTGTTAAAGCCAAGGGAAGACTCATTTTTGAGCAGAATGAGGCTGAGGCTTTGCTGCTCTGTTGTGGTTGTAATTACAGCCTCTCAAAACTTGCATGACATTGCTAATTTGAGAGAAAATGGGGCACTGATATCTGTAAGAACACTCAGGGCTGGGATTTTGATTATAAACTCCATATATATCAGCAAATCAGCCCTGTGAATATTAAAGTCATTTAGTATCTCTATATAAGTAATTACAGAAATGATTCAACAACAAAAGATGGGAAGAGGTAAATGTCACCCTCTAAGGAAAATTTAAAGAGGTTTGTCAGATTTTAAGATACCTGAAACTCAAACAGACCATCAAATTGTGTCATGAAATTATGAAATTGTACTGTTAATGCTTTTCAAAGAACAGCAATTTTTGCTGAATATCTCCAACCTACAGAGGAATCACCATTAGATGGTGTCCTCCACTTAAGATACAGATCTTGTCATTTGATGCATCCTATTTTATTTCATATAGCTTTGTGTCATGAAGACATAGCTCTTTGCCTTAGAGGTTAGATTTTTGAGTGATTCCTCTGACTTTTGGGAAGATATATGCAACATATGTTAGCATAAAAGAGAGGCAAACATGCCATAAGCACCCATTGCAAATAGGTATTTACTCATGGTTTGGGTCAGCCTAATTGTGTGGAAGACGCAATGGTCCTTGGCACAAAGTGTCAGAGTATGTTCTTATCCCACCCCATCAGCCCAGAAGGGTGTCTTTCACCTTGCAGTTAAACAGCTGAAGTTCCCAGTGAAAATGGACAGGTGCTGTGTGTAAGAGATGCAGGAAAAGAAAAAAGCATGTCCTAGGCATGCCTCTCTGGATTTGTCCATCAATCTTGTCTTTCTCCAGGTGCTTTAACTTTTTTGGGTATCTGGGTTCCTATGATGGGTCCTGAGCATCTTCCGTAAAGTGTCCTTTAATGCCAGGCTCTTAGGATGCCTGGACTCAATTAGCCAGTGGTCCATGGGCCAAGCATTCACATGGGAATGAAGAGAACTTGCCTTAGCTTTTAGCTCCATCCTTTTTCCTTTCCAGGAGACTGTTGCCAGCTCTTTCTCAGCATCAGCAGGAGTTGAGGATGCCTGGTACTTTGCCATATAAGACCTGAAAACTTCAGTACATTGCAGTGCTGAGCTTTATCAAAAGCTTAAAATAAACTAGCTGAGGCTTTTTTCCTCTTGCAGGTGATAATACCCCACAGAAGGAATCACAGGAGAAAACTATTTAGAAAGGATGCTGTCAAAGGGTCTGGAGTTTGGGGGCTTCTGAAATCATCTCTTGCTCTGCATAGGCACTCTCTTGCTGATATGCTTAGAATCCTTGAAATCACCTGTGTTCTGGGTCTGTGGATGGAAATTAAGATGTTGGTATTTATCTATCTGTATCTAATTTACAGAAAGCTTTCCAACTTTCCATGCTCAAGAAATAGTATTGCAGGGATTTGGTGTCCAAATAAGGGTGGAGATGGGGAGAGAAGACAGATGAATTAAAAAAAGGTTTATCTGACATAAATCAAAATTGAACAAATTCTCATTTATTTATTTCTTTTTGAGACTCCCTGAGCAGCAAGGTGCAAGCATTAAATACAGAGGCGATAGCAAGCAGAGGAAAAAAGTAAGAGTTAAATGATAGCAGTGATCAGTATTTTAGTGTAGTCCTTCTCAATCTAATAGATACAAAAAAAAAAAAAAGGCCAGGCACAACACAAATATTTCCTATTGTGAATAAACTAAAGCTACAATGGAATCTGTCATGCTTGTGATATGAGAAACGGACAATATTCCCGAGCTGTTGCCACGATGGCACTTGAATGCAGTTTGTACTTTGTTTGTGAAGCCGAATCAGAAACCCTTTCTCCCTCCCCTCTCTCTCTCTCTTTTTTTTTTTTTTTTTTTTTTTTGGCCCAGCATGTGTAATTCTTCTTCATGGAAGCTCGAAATGGCTGTGGAGCAGCTCAATATTCCATTTATTTTATTTATAAAATAAATTCAAAGCCTGAAAAGATGAAGTAATTGACTTACTGGGATGACAGTTAAACCCACTAAATTTAATCTTATCCTCTCAAGTACAACATATCGCGCTTACAAATTATCACCCTGCACCAGACAGGCCTGCTCTCTTCACCTAATCCAAATGGAAATGAAGGCCTCTGTTATTGTATTATCTGACTTTACTATCAGCATTAATCCGGCTTAACTCACTTAATGATGCCACTTGTGGCACTATGAAGGCAGCAAAGAAGTCTATAAACTACTTCCATTAAAATGCAAATCTGGCCCACAGAGAAAATAAGTGACACAAAAGTAGGAGAATTCGGCCATACACTGTATTAGCCTCTTGCAGCACAGAACTGATACAAGTATAATAACTGATGCTGTGATTATTATTCTAGCTGTGGATTTCCAATGAAAGGAAGCCAGTCTACCACAGAACGTCACAAAAGTGCTTCAACAAGCCAGGGTATTTAATTTCTGAAGAGATTTATATTTTTTGTTGTCAGGAAATGAACAAATACTTATCAATGTAAAAACTGCTATCTTAAATCTTCCTGCCAGGTTTTTCATACTGATATTATTTGCACCCTATAACACAGGAAATGAAAATCTTCTGTGCCTTTCACATCTCCACTGTATCTTAAAATTCTTTAGTAACAGTCTTGCTTCTTTTTTTAACCCCCTTCTGTAAACATAAAAGAAAACTTTTATGGATTAAGTATAGGGAATTACTAATGCCAAAATCCCAACCCCAAATTCCTTCTCCTGAACATTTCTGTTCGCTGTTAATTTAATTATTTTTTAAAGGGAATCATAACATCTGTTTTATGGAAAAGCCTGATTTAATTTTAGTGTAAAGCTACTCACATTTACCTCTACCCCTCTCCTCCCTCACACACACACACACACGCACACTGGCATATTCTGCCTAGCCATCCCTTTGTGTAAAAAATCATTAATGCTTCCATTACTGTGAAAGAAATCCTAGTCAAAACACTAGGATTTGAGTCTCTCCGAATCTCCCTTGAGTTCAATAGTTTCCTCTGCCTTGATAACCCTAAGACTTCATTTCTGGCTTTGGCACAGGGACAACATGCATATCTACAGAGACATAGGCACAGAGCTCCTACTGCTTAAATCAACATATTTCTGGAGGCTTCGATAGCAAAATGTAAATGCAAGAATTTGGTCCAGCATATTTTATGTGCAGGGTGTTAGATGTGTGATGCCTCCTCACTTTTCCTTGGAAAGCTTCTTACTGATAATATTACAATTAGAGATGGGGCCAAGCTCTGCAACTGGGATTCGTGTTTCAGTCTCGCACATGGGAATTTGATTTAGCTCAGTGTGCTGAGAGGAGTAGCAATGAGATTCAGGTTTGCATCGAAGTTTGGGTGATGAATCCCCTCCGAGGCTGAAGAATGTTTTGATCTGGAGCCCTGGTGTGGTCTCTGACAAAGACCTATTCTCTCTCATCCCCACCCACACGCTTACCCCACCCGGGGCACGAGTTGTTGTTGGGATGGCCCTTGAGCAGCACAAGGATTTGCTCTGATGTTACACTGCTGAAATACTGTTAAATTGGCTTTTCTCTCACCTGAGGCCCGCACGAGTGTGATCTGCTTGGGGCAGGTGTTGGATCTAGCCCAGCACTTCCTCCTGGGATACACATCGCTGACCTCAGTGTCACCAGTGCTTGGGCAGTGGCTGTTCAATGCAAATGAAAACATCCACTTAGAGCCTAAAGCCATGCTCTGTGTGCTTACAGCAAAGGGAGTTTCCACTGAAAAGAGGCCGACAGCTCTGCAGTTTTTAGCAGTTTCTCTTTGTAGCTGTTCATGGTTGATGGGAATTGTTGCAGCTTGCAGGATGAAGTTAAGCCCTAGGCACAGCAGATCTGGAAGTCTGTTTGTGGCCAAACAGAGGTGCAGTGCCACAGACATCCTGCTGGTCTGAAGGGCTTTGGGCTGTTCTCAGAATGGGCAGCACGAGCAGATGCCAGAAAAGAGCCCAGAAACTGCTGGCAGGGGTGCTGCCTTCCACCTGCACACCACCTTGCAATCCCTGTGCCAAATCCTGAGCTCATGTCAGAAAATGATTTACTGAGCTTTACTCAGGGCTTGTTAGTAGGCAATAATTGCCTAATTTACCAGGGAACTGCCTCGACTCCTGCACAACTTTGGTCTGAGGCCCTTACCTTCTGAGATGCAATGCTCTGTGTAAAAGCAAGATAACAGCTAGGTAATTTTTCTTACCACTACACAATAGAACTTCAGTGGGTTAGCTTGAAATGTCATTTTAAAACTCTAGAACTACTGAACTACATCTCAACATGAATGCTATTATTTAAATTTAAATTGGGATTGCTTCAGTTTAGCTAAATGTGCTGAATTGAGTTGGCATAACATAAACAAATGAACAGATTTTCCAAGGACACAGGGATTTTTAGTGATGTAGGCTACAGGAGCTTGTGACAAAAACTGCTACATATTTTCTTTATCCTAACACTGTAAATGGCTCAGGACTGGATTCTCACATTCTGTGTTTTGTTTTCCTTGCATCATGATACATCTACAGCATCTTCATGCAGACAGCTCAAAGTTATATCCATTATACTTTTCCAGAAAATGGGAGGGTGTTGGACTGGTTGAGCTTCCAGCAGAGTTATTCTACGCTTCTACTTCTTCTAGTGATTCAAACCAAATACTAAGATATCTAATGAAATATTGCCTTGTATCATGGATGATAATAAAGGTTAAACATTCAATCTTCTAGAACACTCGCTGAATACACTTAATAATTAGCACACTGCAATATCCAGGACACAAAGTGGTGTGATATGCACTAAATCTTTTTATTATTCTATTGTATTCACAGGATGCATGAATTTTAGGTGTTTATGTATAAACAAATGCACATGTGGAGCAAATAATACCAAATTTATACACAAAATTTTCAATCAAGTTTGCATATGATTAATTCTAATTGCAGTTGAAGAATGACCAAACAAGTCACTGTGCATTCTTTTATTTTTTCTGGCATTGATACAGGTGTGATGATCTAGGTGCATATTTTTAATAGATTTGTTAATATATTTGTGGGGAAAACCAGACACATTTGAGGTCTTTTTGAGGTCTGAAACAGAAGCATCAAACTTCAACTAAAGATCAGATAACTTAACTTTAAACATGTTAACCAATTAGATCATTAGAGATTATCTAATTCACACCTGTGGAACAATGAGGGCATAGGGACAATTGAGAAGTGAGAGAAAGAGTAATATACCATAAAAGTGATCTCTGTGGTCTGTGGTGGCCTTGAGAGGCTAAAACCGGCCTCTAAATGGAAAGACTGTTTTCAGCTGCATCTTAAATGTAACAGATGCATTTATTTGTATTAGATTAAGCCTTGACCTGGTGAAATGGCATAAAGAATAAAATGTAATTTCTTTTGGAAAGCTCTAGATGAGACCAAATTTTATAGGTATTTTTGTGGGGTGGAAGCACAAAACTGAATAAAAAGCAAAATGTAGAACTTGCAGCTAGAAATCTCATCCAGGGGAGCTCCTGCAGTCCCACCTCAGTTTTGACCCTGCCCATACTTTCCTTTCAAGGTCTGTACCTGGAAGAGCTGTTCAGAATACTCCTGATGGGAAAAATTAATCAAGGAGTTCTAACCAAAATGAAATATTTTGCCTGAGCTTCTTCTTTTGTATCATTCTGGCTTTATTGCTTTCTTTTTTCCCATCCTTAATTTAGATCCTATTCAGCTATTTTTGTGAGTGTGTTTATACATATCCTCTTATGTTCTGGTTTTATTACAGTGTTGTTTCTTAGGCACAATATTGAACTTCACTGATTTTTCAAAGTTTTATTTCATAAGGTTGGGGGTTTTTTCAAAGGATGGGAATTCCTATTTTTTCCAAATCTATTACCCACAGAAAGTACTGAGCCAGTCCAGCAGAAATATGATTCAGTGTGAGGGTCACTAAAATATATCTCTAAGCAGAAGAGAAGGTGCTGGATTACTCAAATCTCCTTACCAGCATAATTCCAAAGTGTCAGGGAAAAAAACCTTCTTTTTTGCTCATAAAGAATTTTTCGCTCTACTCTTGTGTAGCTATGTTATTTCTTCTGTTATTGTCCCTTTTTGGTATAACTTTTGGGTAGTCAATTGTTCACTGTGTGAAAGTTGCTCATTCATTTCTTTCAGAGGCCACTGGACAAGAGTCAGCAGGTAACAACTCACTGACCTAAAGACCTACCCATGCTCAGATAAATGAGCTGAACGTGAAAGGCTAAAAATCCCATTACCAGACCTTGAGCCATCCTGTCCTTAAGCAATTTTGCAATATTTCTAAGGAAGAAATAAATACAAGTTGTGGATTAAGGGACAAATCAGATAAACCAGCAGTGAACCATTCTTCTGAAATAAAATTTTTCTTGTGTTTTTGCTTAGCTGTACTCCTGATGCAATGAAATTATAGTCTTAAGAGATGCATGGTCATTGTGTCCTGAGTGAAATCTAGGCATAGATTGAGGTCATAAACCTTATTTTGCTATCTTGGCAATGATGTCTATCCTAAATTGTTAATATTCTTTTAAAATTCTTCCTACTGTAGAGAAGAGGAGAACTTGTTCAGGTGACTGCAACCAAATTTCTTTGAGAGGTGATCTCACCTTTAACAAGCCTGCACTTTTCTCACCATTTCCAAAATTAGCCAAACTATATTTTCCAACAAGATCTGGAAAGTATCTTGGTATCTATAGCTTAATTTAAGCTCTACACCTTTCAGGGTTCAGGACTTTTGGCTATATGTGACTTGAAAACTCTTATGGAGACCCTCCTTCAAACTTCACCCATAACCCAGTTTTCAAGGGCATGAAAAGTGAGGGAAGACAATCCCTCTCTGCACCCAGGAGAATTAACCTTCAAACTCTTGTTATTTATTAGTTGGTGAGTGTTGGGAGTAACCTGTATTTCTGTCTTCTGCTGAGATCTAACAATTTGTGTACAAATCCTGAATTCACCTGAGCGCAATGGAATTCAGGCCATCTGAAAACCATTCCTCTCCTGTGCTATCAGGGTCCTTCTAAAAAAGGATCTCAAGCTGGTTTTTAGCTGTCTGATGTTGCTGCTGCAGAGGCAGAATGGACGGATAAAAGCTGCCAGAACAAGTGCTGAGAGCACCTTTCCAATTAAGGGATGAGAAAGGGCAAGAGCCTTGGCTGTGAGCTCAGCCCTGCAGCCTCTTACACTGAAGTGAGTCACTGGAGCAAATTGAGTATATTTATAAATATATAACTCGGTGAAGTTCAGCTGAAAATATATTACGTAGTTGTTCTGGTGAAAGAGGAAAACAATACCAATTTATTTAGCTTGCAGATTGTTATCCTTTCTAAGCATTAATGCAAGCACTGTTTATGAAACAAACAAAACAGGAAAAAAGTTTATCTTCTAAAAATGGCTGTAATGAGATCTTTTCAAGGGTTTTTTTTTGGTTAGCTGAAGTCACTTGGCTGAATGCACTGTGAATTGAATAATCCTGCTGATTAACCTAAAATTTAATTAACTAAAGAAAAAAAATCATTTTACTCTTTCAAATATTTAACTTCCTCATTATATGACTAAATTTATTTTTAAAATACTATTTTTTAAACCCTCTTTTTGCATCTTGTGGAGCCTGGCTTTTAAAGTATTCAGTCCCCTAATTCAATCACACTGATTTCAATAGGATTTAAATCTCAAGGCACTTCTAAAAACCCCAGTAGGCACTTCCTCATCTTTAAGCACCTAACTACCTCTAAAAGTCTGGCCCTTGATAATTTTAGAGAATGGTCCTCTCTATCATGCAGAGTTTCCTGCTAGCAAACTGGAAAAGTAATTAGCATATAGATGCATCCCTCAGACGGTAGACTGGGTTAAACTGGATTTTTCTACCTTTTAATAACCATTGGAAAACAACAAGGAATTAATTGGTTTGGAAATGTGAACTGATGGAAAAAGTCAAGCTACAGAAAAGTTATTAACTATGCAACACTGAGAGCCCTTAAAACCATCAGTTAATGAAACAAAGAAAAGAATACATTGAGTGAGAATTGATTCAGAAGTGAAGAAGACAGATGAAAAAGGAATCACACTATGATATGATGAAGGAAATATTTCTGTCTTAGAGACTGCAGTAGTCACTGCAGTAGCTGTAATAAAGTGAGAATAGTGGTCCAGGGAGCATGTCTGAGATGAAAAAAGCCCTGTGGTTCTGTGATGCTCCAGCATGTTCCCTGCTCAGGGCAGCCTCCCCAGGACTGACCACAGCCCAGCCAGCACAGAGCCAGGTGCTCTGGTGAATGACAGTGAAAAGTCTCTCCTGGCACCTTCTCTTATCCTATCCAGCCATGCAACACCACCCTCAATGCCCCTCCAGCCATTCAGTGGTGCCAGCAAGCAAGGGGAGAAAAACTTTTCCCCACGGGTGTGGGGTGCCCCAGCAGTGAGACATTTTTGAAATCTGTGGATGAAAAATGCTGTGTAAGAATGAGAATTTTTTTATATTATTATATAATCCTCAAGGGCAGAATTTGAAATAGCAGCTAGGAAGTGTTGCCTATTCCCAGTTTACATGAGATATCTTTAATCATATTCTAGTCAGAGAAAGAAATGACTGCAAGAGGAATTATAAAACCTCTTCCTTGCTTTCATCTTTGTTTTTCCACTCAACCTCACATGAGAGAGGGAGGAATCTGCAGCCAGACTGATTCTTGACTTACCAGGATTGTTCTAACACAAGGGAATAATTCTAAAAGACACATTCTTACAGCAAATACCCCCAGGTTAATTTTTTTTTATTTGAACAGAACCCTGCTCTCACAGTATACAGTAAATAGTTTCATGGTTATGTGTAAGGGAAAAACATTTTTGTTTTGGCTTAGTTGTGTTCATACTCTAATGAGGTAATTGAAAGAGACAGTAGGAAAAAGCTCTTAGTGGAAGTACCATATTTTAAGTGCTGCAGCACTTAAACTTTCGTGTAAATAGAAATGAATATAATACCGAATAAAGCATAATGCTTTGAGCAAATGTAATTCTGGTTTGTTTTCCAGAGTTGCTAAGGCTCTTGTGGGACTAAGGACGAGTCAAACTGAGAGTGCATCACTCCACAAAGTACAGCATGGCATGTGTGTGCCTGGATCACCTCAATGAACTTCATTGCCATGCTGTGTCACAAAGCCCAGGAAAATACAGTCACATGGGTTTGCCCATGAATCTCATCCATGAGTGTGAAATGAAATGTCCCTACTGCAAGGGGCAAGAGCTGAAGAGAACAGAATTTTATTGGGTTGAACGTCTACATTCTCCTCTCAGACCTGCATGAAAGAAGAACAAAGCCTTTTACAGAGGTAAGAATTTTTGAGCTTTTACCTCTGAACTAAGTCCAGTTTGAGCCCACTGGTACCTGGAGGGTATGAGCTGACCTCTTTAGTGCTTTTACTACACAAACCTAATCTAAAAAGAAACCTGTTTGTCCCCTCAGAGTTTACTCTGTGTTGTGAACTAAGGTGTGGTAAGTCACTATGATTAGAAAACTTCCTTTTAAAGTTCCTAGATCTGACTTAAATACTAATACAGACTTACCCCAAACATGGCCTGTGGGAAGGAGTGTAATAAAGGAGTTGGATTTCAATGATCCTTGTGGCTCCCTTCCAGCTCAGGGTATTCCATGATTCTATGAAATGCAAGACACTGCCCTTATGGAAATCTAATTTCCTCTACTGTAATATGGTACCTGATACATTCAGGCAGAGGAGCACAAACTCCCAAATTTCTGTGAGTTAAGAGAACCAGAAGGTGAACCCAAATGAGCTTGAAACTGATAAAAAGTATTTGTCAGTACGGTCAGCTCCTTATTTAGTTTGTACTCATCTTCCAAATGGACAGAAATGCATTTCTGAAATCCTTAATGAACCCTGAGTGCTTGCTTGTATTCTGTGTGGAAGAACCTAAGGCAGCATTTCAGTAGCACTGGAAAGCTTTGCTGTGCAAAGTCTCTCCTTGTGCCTACCTAAACTGAATAAATTTTTTCAGTGTGAGCCAAATACCATTAATTTTTATTTTAGAGAGAGGGAGAGAGAGAGAGAGATTTGGGCTTTTATTTCTGAAATAGTTACTCCTGGCCTACATTTAAAAATGGAGAGGTTTATTTTGAGGATGTCAATGCTGCTGAAAGGAATGGTTGCATAACTTCTGTGCTTATGAAAGCTGGCAAATTAAACATCTTTGCTTATCAAGTAAAAAAAACCAATATTTGGTATGATAAAAAGAGACTTAGCAGGGAGATCCATTGGATTCCTGTGTATCCTAATGGTTACAGCACCTCCCTTTCTGCCACATGACAAGGCCCAGTCCAGTGAAGCACTTAAGGCTGAGTAGTGTCTTGGATGTCACAGGCACTGTTCACAGTGTGTAAAACTTGGCACACACCTGTGCTTTATTGGCTTAGAGCCAAGCTGAGCAATATGAACATAACACTCTATTCAAATTCACTATATTCAGTTCTCAGTTCTGTATTGATCTGGATTCTGAAGCCTTCACTGAAGTAACTTTTAAGTCTCCTTTTTTTTATAAACACAAAATGAATTTGATATAGTTGACTCTTTCACTCAGAGATTTGAAAGTACTTTAAAAATATGAATGTATTGATCTTTCACTATAGGAAGAGTAAGTAGTAGCAACTCATAAAACAGATAAGGAATCTGAAAGTAGATGAGTGGAGAAGAGAAATCTAACAACAACTGAGTGGAATTGGAAAATGAATTTTTCTTGATTATATTCCCATCTGCTTTGGGTTCAGTTTCGTTAACTTTCTTGGAAGGGAGCTTCTGTCAGGAAAGTTTATGAAAACTCTGTTTTAGTAGACATTCAGAATAGTTGCAGAACTTTTATTTTGATTTGGTAATCTGGCTTCCTTTCTAAGAACTTTTTTCTTTACATATGCACAGTATGCATACAGTCCTCTTTGCATGCTCAAAAATCTTGAGTTAGTTGTATTGCCTAGCCAGATTAAAAGCTTCTAAACAAAACTGAGCATAAAACTTTCACAGAAATAAATTCAAATACATTCCGATCTTTTCTTACCTAGCACAGAAAAATATAGAGGCCAAGGGCTATATGTGCATGGCTCATTTTTTATTTATTATCTTTATTGCTAATGAATTTTGCATTTAAAGAAGGAAACTGTGAGGGAAGCATAAGAAAAAATCCTCAATAAGGATTAGTGCAGGATAGATAGGGGTTTTTTTGTTCATGAATTATAACATAAAGAAATGTTTTGAGGATTTTTTTAAGAACAGAAAATAATTGAAATATCATTTGTACATATGTTAACTTGTGGAATTAATTGCATATGGGTAACATTAGAATAACATAACAATGACTACAAGACTCACTGGTTGTATGTGGAAAGAAAAGTTGCAGCCCCTTGAAACAGGAGGCTGGTACATAGGAAGAAGAACAATAATGCTCAACATTAAGCATTGGGCTTTGGAAAGAAGATTCTCTCATAAGCAAGTTATTGCATAATTCTCTGTTATGGGAGTTTCACACCTTCCTCTGAAACATCTGGTGCTAGAATGCAATAAAACACTAAATGAATTTCTGACCTGATGTGGCATGACAATCAATAAAATTCTTTTATTAGCTAGCTCTAGTTTTAAGAACTTGTCATAGTAACAGCACGCAGCTTTGCAGAATGCTAACTTGTGATCAAACATTCAATTTATTTTGAAAACTAAATCTTTCCTGCCTTATTGCACATTTCCTGAAGTCTGGGAAGGTTAGCCCAGCATGCCTCACCATCTACCACTAGAGAAAACAGGCTCTTGGGGTCGGTTGTTTAACATATAATGGATGCTAGGTAGGAAATCTGTAGTGGTACAAAGCAGCTGAGATGCAACCAAAATTGCTTTAGACCAAGTAGTCAGCCTTTGGTTCATGCACAAAGTCCTCAGCCATGCCTCTTTTCCCTAAACAATGTTCCACTCAGTGTCCTTTCTGCCACTCTGCAATCTCACACTCCTTTCTGGTATATATGTCAAAATATTGTATTTCCTGGCCTTCTGATAGATGTTCCAGTAAATCCAGTGTGGGAATGCAGTGTGCATCAGGATACGAAGTCAAAGCTACTACCCCTGCATCAGGTATGCATCTGATATACCCTAGGTGGTGCCTGAATTTTTGGTGTAGGACACAGTGCAGGTGGTTTGCAGCTCCTTGAAGTGCTTTGTGCCCCCACCCTACCAGAAATGCTGGAACTCCACTGCTGTGGCCAGACTCAAGGGGGGTTGATGCTGCTGGAGAAAAGGCCAGGGCATCCTGGAATGACCTTGTGGGCCTGTGGGGCCATTCACAGTGGGAATTCCAGGAATCTTTCACAAGCACAGTATCACAACAAGGATAAGGTCAAGCAAATTCTACCTCATCATTTCAGTGAGATGAAAATGAAAACCCTCCTGAAATGCCTAACTCTGAAATGATGCCTCTGGTGAGAAACCCTGAGAGGGCCAACACTGTGAACCCTCCCCACACTCCTTGCAAATGAAGCCATGCTGTAAGAAATGCATTTCGATAGCATGGTTTGCATTTCTCAGAGCAGCCTGAATTATTTTTCCCAAAGAGTACAGCAAAGTGTTAATATGATATCTCTGTGGGTTTGCATTAAAAACATGTCTTCAGGTGCACCAAAAGTGTTGAATCAAATGTAAATGTCTATATGAGTAAAGGAAACATGTTTTTGCATCAGGAGGTTGCTGGGTAGCACAAAAAGCAACATGATTTTAACAGCCATATTTTCATGCAAATGGACTGTAGCCAGTCTGAAGATATTCCAGAAATCTCAAACTTTATGCACCAGCTCTGAAGTCATCTTCATATAGAACAATATTTAATTTGTCATTAATTAGTAAATTGTTGTGTGAAAGCCAGCAAACTATCTTGGCTGAATTGAGTAACACAAAGATTATTCTTTTGGAAATGAGCTGAAATTCATACTGCTAGCAATTTCCATTAAAATAGAATTGCCTTTTGTAGCTTTTATTTTAAAATAAGAATAAAATGATGCCAAAAGACAGCAAATAAAAGGGGTGAAAAATCCTACCTAAAAGACATAGGCAGGAAAATCCCAACTCATATGCACACCCCAGGAAGCTGAAATTACATTTCTTGCAAGGAACTCTTTGAAACTTGAATTTATTTGGGTTTACTCAGAAAATTCTACTAAGAGTAAATCTGTTTTCATTGCATCTCCTGGAAGTCAGGGTAGATTTTGTTGTATGAAATCTTTTCCTCTTTGAAAGTCAATGACTGGGGAGAGGAGCAGTGGGGAGGGGGAGACTTGGCAGACTGCCACCATCCTCTTTCATTATTTCATATGTTACACATCCCATCTAAATCTGCATTTGCTTGGTTCACCACCCTGTATGTCGATGCAGGAATGATTGTTATTTTATAGTTATAAATAATAAATGTGCATTCAGAGACATTTCAAATATTTAGCTATCTCGAATTCTCACTTTTGCATACTTTCCCCTCCCTGTACTCACCCCCTGCCTTCATGTCTGCTACCCAGTCAAAATAAAAGTCTCCCCCATCTCTATCTCCCATTGTTTTTTCCATGGTTGATTGAATGGTGTGCTAGGTTCAGTGAACTTGGCTACTGCTCCACCCAGAAACAACCTTCTCTTCTATACCAATTATCATATGAAAGCTACTAATGTCGTTTTACTGCAGCTCTGCTTCATGTTTCAGAATTGAAAGTGGCATCGTGCAGCCCCATTTGCCCAGTTGCAGGGAACAACCCCTCTTTCTTCCTTTTCCCCTCTATTTCAGTGTAAAATATTGGCTCCTTCTTTTATTTGCTACATCAATGTCTTCAATAAATAATTACTACTTCAGATATGAAAACAACTTTCAATCTGGGATGCTGGTGCTGTTAGAAATATTATTGGATCATGTGGGACTTATCCTCTGAGGATGAATTGCTTATTGCAGACAATGGAGGGAGCTGGTCTCTTGGAACTCTAGAATGATGGAAATCTCCTCAAACAGAGTTTCAAATAGAAAATTTTAAATTTCAGTACCACACAACAGTAGAGAATGTAATGTGGTATAAATTTTAAATGTTGATGACTGGTGTCACTAACTAATGGTCTGTCCTCAAACCTGGTTATGTATAAATGTGAAATATCTTTATAAGTTTAATAAACGCATGAACATAGATGAATATGCTGTTGGTATTTTGAGAGGTTAGTATCAACAGAAATTAATTTGTCCTTTATAATTGTGTCTGAGTGTCAAGAGAGATTCTTTGTTGTCCTTACAAGTGTAATAACCCCATAGCACGGGTACAAAATCTCACTCTCTGCCACCACCAAATGCAATTCGAGTGCATATTAAAAGTAAACCAGTTTTCTGATGTTGAAACAATACCTTCAAAGGAACAGGTACATTTCAAATTATGAAAAACATTGTCCATGACTTATTCTTAGATTTAGTCAGAACACACAATATATACCACAACTTTCAGTGTTCTTATTTTTATTACATTTAGTCTAAAAAAATCTTCACAAGAAACTGCAAATGATAACAGCTGGTGTTATGAATCTCAGTAGCAGGAAATGCAACATGACTGCCTTTACTAGGAGTGTGGGGAGAGGACACTTCACTTCCCAAAGGAAATGGGTTTTCGTTGTTTATATGCTTCTTGTTCCCACAAAAATGGATCTAAGTGTTTTGAAAGGATTATAAATATGGTTGCAATTTGGCACTGGAGCTGGTTGCAGCCGCTGTGTGTTTGTGTCCCTGCTCATGTGTGGAATTTGGCCAATTCTAGCTCTGAGTTGGTCACAAGCAGCCAAATGGCTTTCAGTTTTCTTTTGTTGTAGCTGCATTCCCTACAGGGCAGAAAACCTTTCAGGCTTTATTTCAAGGTACAATATGCTCCTCTGAGGAGATAAATTATTAAAATGCGGTGTCTGCTGTGAAACTTCCAGCTTTGCAAAGTTATGCTCATTTGGACTCCAAGAAATAACCGTTCTATCCTTCCAGGTCTGGTTAAGCCAAGACACATGCTAATTTTCTTTCAACGTTGAAGTTCTGATGGTCTTAAGGAAATCTGTGTTTAAAAGAAAAATGGAATCTGCTTCACCATGAAGGAGTCAATGTGTCTGGTGTGGTTAATCTGGAAAGCACTTCTTCACTAGCATTCAGAGTGGAGTGATTAGGTGTGAGAGCTCATCTAATATTTGGGTTTATGCATCATCACGGCTTATTTTAAATATTATGAGACAGCTGGAATAGGCAAACCATCTATTGTTTACCATGGAACTGCATCTTTTACTACTTGTCTGTTAAAGAGGTGTGATAGGCTCACTCTCGAGAGGGGTGGGCTCTCCTCCATCGCCCAATGAGCGCTCCCCATTCCTGCTGGGGTCAGGCAGAGTTGAGGTGACAAAGCCAAACACATTCCTAAAACAGCAAACAAAAGTGCCAGATTATCCGGAGGCCCTGATGGAGCCTAAAGGCCAGTATGAACTGCAGGTTTGTGTAAGCAGCCACCTCTCCTGTTTTCCAAATCTTTAATATTGTGCTCTTTGCCAGGTTATCTGGGTGTTCATCTTTCTGTTACATCCTAGGTTATTGCAGTTACTAAGGAAAATGTATATTATCACTTAGAATGAAATATATGTTCACATACAGGATGTATGTATGGAGTGAAATATGTGCATGTGTACATAGCACACACTGAAACAAGTTAAAAGGAACATTTTCCGACATTTGAGAGTGTTAATATTGATTACTAAATAGATTAAGAGACAGCTACAAGAGGTTTTGTCAGGAGATCAAACTTTACCTGTGTGACAGTGTTAATAGTATGAGACATGAACATTTATCAACAAAACAGTTTCAGCTGCTTGGCAAAAAGCATTGCATCTCTGAAGTGTTTTGTCATACAGCTTCTCCCACCTAACAAATCATGGTGTTGTTCCCTTAAACTTGCTCATGTCAAGGAGAAGAATGTTTCCAGCAGGAGGCTGTAACAGTAAAGTTCTTGATTAAGGAATTCTTCAAAGCTATTTTTTATTTAGAGTGAATAATTATCACATTGATAGAAAGGTGGCAACAAGAATTTTAGAACCAGCTGGCTTGGATCTGTGGTCCATCTGGCCCTTCTTATCTCATGCAGTAAATGACTGTTCTAGACTTTACATGGGAATACAAAATGCAGTAAATGACTGTTCTAGACTTTACATGGGAATACAAAACCTCAGCATAAGAGGTTTCTTCTCATATATTTTTTTCTGACTGTACACGTTCAGTGACTTCTCCAGGAGAGGTATGAATATGAGAAGAAAATCACTGTCTATGCAAAAAAATAAAGGCCCGTAAGACTGATAAGACTGACATATGCAGAACAGCCATTCCATTTATATCTAAAAAGTCAGTTCAGATGTATGTCAGAATCACTGATGGATATCTTTAGATGTGATTAAGGTGAGGATTAATTGAAGCTTTTCTCCTAACCTTGTGTCTCAGTCCACACTTCTCTTTCCAGTTCACATTGTAACATCTGTGTTAAAAATGAAGAAAATCTTCCTTTTCTGGAAATATTGTTGACGTCTTTCAATGGAGACTCCAGTGAAAGAAAGCAAGATTCAATGTCTGCAATATAATTTTTTACACAGTCAGGATCTCTACAGGTTTTTAGGGTAAATAATAAAAGTATAAGTGACCCAGAATATAATTTACCTTGGATTATGTAGTACTGTTTAATGATAGTGTCTTACTAACAAATTCCAGCATTTGGGAGATTCTCAAGGCAGATGACATTTGGGGAATTCTACAAAGAGCCCCTAGCTCCCTGATATCACCCCAAATAAAAAAAGCTAGAGGAACAGTGTTGGATTTTGAACTATCAAAACTGTTATTCCTGTAAAATCACATTTTTGTTCTCATAAAAATGTCAGCATTTTCTTATTATTCTAACATTGTAAAAACATTATTTCTGGAAAATTTTTATAAATTCTCGTATTTCATCTGTCTGCCCAAAATTTGATTTAAAAAAATTTTTCCTACAGGATGAATATCCTACATTTGAGCAGTCCTATTCTGTACACATTACTTTAAAGTTTATCTGATCTGTAGCCTACTGAAAATTAGTGCTGGGTCCATTAGTTATATAATAAATGCCAACAGCTGTCAAAAGCAGAGTGAAGCAAAAAGGGGAAAAAAAAGACAGCAATTGTCTTATAAGATTGCCTCATGGTAATTTAAGAAACATTCTGTGAATTCCACCTCAGTGGGGTATGAAATAAAACCCACATTATGATGGATTGGGAAAACCTGGGGTGGCCCAAAGCTACTTTCTCTAGGATGATTTCTTCTTTTTTATTTTTATTTTCTGGTAGCTTCCCTAACTCTAAAAAGAGAAGAAAAAAAAAAACTGAGACAGGAAAATATGTGACAATGGTAAATAAAAAAAAAGAAGGGGAAAAAAATCTTTTGCAATATCAGATAATCTTGAAATACAATAATATATCTTGCAAACCTGTGAGATCTATAGCAGGCTTATACCTGATCAATTTTCCACCCAGGTTTACAAGAAGAATAAAGACCAGTATAGTTCATAAATCAACATTTCTTAAGGCACTTGTGTGTTTTCGCTCTCCTGAAGGTGATTCGAAAAGTAAGCTATAAACATCAACACATTCAATGAAACTGAGGCTTACTAGCAAAATGTTATTTGTAGAGCCCTGTACATATAAAGAGAGAATTTTTTTGTACTATATACTAGGTAACCTTAATTAGGTTTTGAATTTCGTTATATAACAAAGGGCTGTTGATTCCTGTTAAAGCAGCAAAGTATTTTGAACCCCTATTTTTTGGCAATCTCACGGACTTTTCTATTTTTGTAGAGGCACAAACACACCCAAACCTTAGAGAACAGCTTTGTTTTTCTATTCTGAACTGGCCACCATGGACAGGTTTCTCTTACTTTACGTTGAAGTGAAACTGTTGGAGGGACACAAATATCTGTAAGGATTCCACGAGCAGCAACTTTGACTGAGCAGGACTCGGTATTTTAACGAAGGTTTTACAAGGTTTTTGGACCAAATCAGTGGTCTGTTCTGGTTTTGGGAGGACTGCAAACACACAGGTAGGTGTATCCCCAACATTTTCCCTGTCTTTTTAATTGGACTGCAAGGAGAATTGGAAGACTCTCCATGGTTTTCCTGGGGCAATGTGAAACACAGCTCTGTAACTGCTCTACCTGAGGCACCCAAAGGTTTGCAGCCATCCTAAGAGCACCCTTTTCACCTCTCTCCTTACAGGAAACTGGGACAATATCTGTCACTTATGGCCCACCCTGTTGCCAGGTGGGCCTCTTTAGGATTCAAAGTTTGGTGGGAAATACAGCATCCTCAGGCTGGGGTGAAGGGAAGACTGCAACATCTGTCTGTGCAGTTATTGCACAGAGCTCTTTGCTGAAGGTCGGTGCTGAAGCTCCTGGTTTGCAGTAGCTGCAGCAGTGTCTGGTTTCACAGCAGGTCAGAAATTTCAGTCTGAAGCCCTCAAGGCTCACTACTCAGCTTAGCTGGAGATCTAAAGCAGCAGGAGTTTGATTTGCCATCATTCAGCAAGGCAGACACATGTGCAAACCCATATCTATCACCAGTTCTTTGTTTAAGCCACTTGCTCATATTGCCTCCTCCCTTTGGCTGGGCATTTTTGTTCCCTTCATTGTACAGAAATGTTAACAGGTGTAGAGACACCAGCCAGTCATGGTCATCTGTGTGCTGCATGCACAAAGAAGTTTTAGGAAAACATTTTGTAAGTAAAATGGACTCATAAGGTTGGGTTTCACACTGCTGTGTGTAAATCTTAGGTTCCAGGCCTTAAAATAAGCCTTTGGCTTTTGAATCTCTTGATTTGTCTCTTCTGTTTTTATTTACACCTGAGCTTAATTTTGCCTTTAAACCCCAAAAAACAGTACCCTACCAGGACAAGCATTCAGTCACCCCAAGCCTGTTCTATCCTCCTTTGTTATAACCCTACTTTCTCTGAGGGCTTTTTTGGCAATGTAAACATTCCTCTGCATGTCTGTTCAGGCAATTTCCAAAGATCCCTGAGTTCCCTAGGAGCCCCCTTCCCATTCTTACTGAGCAAGCTCTGAGCCTCTAACTCCTTTATACACCCCAAATTGAAAGAAAAAAAAAAATTACTCTTCAGCTTACTTACAGTCTGCCATGAACACAGAAGTGCTCTTACCCTCCAGCAGAAAGGGCCAGACCACTGATATTTTTGTGATGGTCTGGATGCCCCATATCCCCACAGAGAGTGGTTGAAGGCATGAGGAGCTGCCGAGGCTTTAAGGAGGACAAATCCTAGGATTCCTCAGCTGTTAAGCTGGTTGTTCTTTAGGTTACACCTGAAGTTTGAAGAGGAAATTGTGTTTTCACATAGGAAATATACCTGACAGTTTTGAATACTGAAAGATAACTGTGGATAAGCAGTGCAACTAAGGTGACTTTGTAAAGTTGCTTTGCAGCATTGACAGCCAGTCAGTGTAGTTACTTCATCCAAGCACTTTTCCAGTTAGAATATGTTGCCAGGAAAAGGAAATCGGCTTTTGAGGTGCATTACCTCCTTTCAAAACTGTCCTGGGGGCACTTACTCATTATCTTGGAATAAAACAAATGAAAGATTTCTTTTAAAAAAATATTGTTTAATCCATTTAGAATCCCTGGAGCTGAATATTTTATATTTCTCTGACTTGATAAAATAAAACCAGCAATTAGTTTGCATGTATTTATCATTTATGGTTCTCTACTTCTCTTTGCAGTTCATTTTGAATGCCATAATCCTGACAGATTACCTTTCCTACTAAAATTATTATTATTTCCTGGAACTATGAATGAAATAGGAGAACATGTTCACTGTGACTGATGGAGGGAAATCTCATTCTGCCAGATAGCATTTTAAGCTGATTCCCTCACAACAACAAAAAAACCCACAATAAAACAAAACAAAAAAAACAACAAACCCTGTAGACAAATATTCATGTCTGTATTTACTTGTGTGAATTTATATCATGTCTTCAGCAGTTTCTGAATCTGACCCATTTTAATAAATCTAAGAGGGGATAAATATTCCAAATATTCCATGAAAATCAGTGAAAACATGCAGCTTGATAGGAAAAAAATGCCTCAAGAAGGCACTGGCAGGGAGAATGGCTTCAGGGTGACAACAGTACACCTGAGAAACCAGGGCAGAAACCTAAAAAATCTCATCCAGGTGTTGTCAGACCTCATGACAAACCAGGAGACAGAAAAAAGCCATTTGCTTTACCCATAGCTTGTGCAACTTCTTGCTGTGGCTCACTGGTTAAAAAAGAAGCTGGTTAAAAATCTGTTTATGGCAAGTGATGTTAATTTGAGTTTTCTCAATTTTTTCATTTCCTTGACATTTCACTTTTCTTTGTGTATGTCTGTTTTGTACACCTGGGTTGGTGTTCGGTTGAAGAGCAGTCAAGGAGTCCTTCATATCCTCAACCACCTCTGCTTGTAACCCTTTAATTTGCAGAAAAAGAGCTAATTGTAACCTTTTTCCAGAACAGGTTTGTTTCTGGTTTTGGTTTTGGGTTGAGGGGAGGCGGGGGGGTGTTTAAATCTGGCTTTTAGCACTCCATTGCCCTTAGTGGTAATTTTGTCCCTTCACACAAATAAATTTCATCTGAGACAAAAGACCAGCTACTTTTGGAAAACAGCATAGCCATGGAAGTGCCGGAGAACTGGCTGGATTGCCTGCACAGGTTAGGTGAGGAGACACTTGCACCCTTCCCTTCTAGCTGTGGTGGGTGGTGAATACAGGTTTACAATTGTCACATTTTCCTCTAGGACTTGTCCATTGCTCTTCCTGCTTTGCTTTATGCCGAATTTCAGGGGGTACATTGGATAAGCAGTGGGTGTGGAGCCCTGCAGCTCCCACTGAAGCAGACTGGAGGGGTGGTGCTGAATGGAGAGGTGGCTGCCCGTGCTCACTGCTGTGGATGCACTGTGGAATGTGGGAGCCTCTGCACAGCCTGAGGATCTGAGCTTGGAGAGCTTCAGCCTCCCTCTGACAGTAAAACTGCAGCTGATGCAGGGCCAGGGTACAGGCACTGCTTGAGCTGATAGCTCTGGGCCTTCCTGAATAGGATAATTTGCATTCCCTTCTTGGAAAGTGCAATACATAACTTTTCCAATGAATATGCCTGGGCTATTTTAATTTTGTAATTGCCATCCTTACAAATTTACTATTTGCCATTTCATTTTCACTAGCAAGTGTGAACCTAAAACACCCAAAGCCTTTGTAGCTTGCTGTACAGAGGATTATTTCAGGCCTAGATGTAATGTTTGGGATCTGCCTTGAGAGATATGGCTTTCAAGAGGCATCCCGACGCTGGCTTGGCATTCATGTCCCACCTGCTGAATGCCAGTGGGATCCTGTCCATTGCTTTCAGAGGCTTTGGATCCCACCCAGAGCATTCTCAAAGACGGACGGGAACTGGGAGTGTGGGCTGGATTAGGAAAGCGCAAACTGTTCTGAGAGAGGTTTTCTCTTTCATCAAAATTTTTTCTTTGTCAACATTTTCTGAACAGATCAAACAACAATAGCTCTGGAAATTAGAGCGTTTATATCGTCCTGTACAGTAATTTGTGGTATATTCCCAAATTCAATTTTTATACCATAATAATTTTAATAATTTAATAATTTTTTTCTCCTAAATAATTTTAAAGCTGCATTGTAAAATGGAGTGTTCTTTGAGCATTTGCTTTGTATTACACTAATTTACTCTAAAATCTAGGCTACATGTTTCTAAAACTGTTATACTACTTCATAGCAGGGGTGTTGGTTACTCTCTGTTGCTCTCTTATCCTACTCTGATGTCAGAATTTTGCAGCAGTTTTTAATGTTTTACTCCCTCTTTAAACAGAATAAACCCTACAATGTCTGTTTGCCTGTGTTTTTTGTTTCCATATTGTAGAAAAACAGTTCTATCTTTGCCTTCTCAAGCAATGTGTACTCTCAAAGGCTGTTGTGTTTTTGGCTAGAAACTCCCAGAGACTAAACACATGTATATTTTCCCCATTTTAACCATTCATCTTCATCTGCTGCTGCTTACTTTTGGTAATAGCACAGTCCTTTTCTCTAACAAAGCCTATATTCATATGCTTCCTGCTTACACTGTTGATCACCTTGGGTGCTTCACAACTCTTGCTCCTGCTGTCATTTTCTTGCTGGCATAGCCAGGAAGAAATCCCTCTGCCAGGTCCCTCCTGGCTCCGTGAGCTGTGCGAGGTGGACTCCCTAACTACTAGAAAGATTAAAATCAGCATCTGCTACTTAAGGCATCTTGTATTCCTGTTGTAGGTTTTACCCCGGTGAGTATTCCAAGTCAAACAATACTGTGGTTGTGAATTGTTGTCTCGCTTGCTGCCTTATTTCTCATTCTTGGCTTGTGTCCTAGGATGGGATCCAGAGCAGTCGCTGACTACAGCAATACAAAAGAAAACACACCACAGAAGAAACATTTGCACAATCTGCTTGCAAGCACACTGCTCCTGTTGTGTGTTTCTGCTGAGCTGGCCCCTGAAATACAGGTAATTTAAATCCTCCAGGATGAAAAGTAAAAAACAAACAAGCAATCAGAAAGTTGAACTCTTCATAATCTCTTCCTTTTTGAAGAAAGAGGAAAGGGAAAGGAAAAATCTTTTAGATACACACTTTAGGTGCTCTTGAGTCTAAGAACTATGACTGAGAAACGCTTAAAAATCCTCAGTCCTTGATGTCTATCTAAACAAGTGTCAGTAAAATTCTGCCTAATGCTCATCTTCTTACTTCCTCTCTAGAAGACACTGGACTTTTGTGCAAGGGAGATTACTGCTTCCAAGCCAGGTAACCTTCTTCAAAATCTGTGCCTGAAATTACTTTGAGGATTTGGTGGTAAACCTTGTCTCTGGTACTCGTTACTGAACCTCAGTAACTACAGCAGTAATCCAGGCAGAAGCCTTTTTCTAGGGTTACTAACGGATATCCTAAACTTGATATAAAACTCAGGATTTTCTAACTGATTCGGTTTCCCTGAAATCTGGATTGTTTCCCCACGGAAGCACAGATTTATCAGCTCCCCAGCTGGTGTGACCCCATCTGTCCTACCACTGTAGGAGGAAAACAAGAAAAGAAAGTCCAGTATCACTGAAGATAAGCGAGTTTTATTTAGAAATAGTCTTCAGGAAATGGTGAAGGGACATAACCATTCTAGTTAGCAGCAGAAATTGAAGGAGCTAAGAAATTTATTATTAGTGTCGTAACTATTATTATTATTATATTTGAGTCACAACAAAAATAGATAGAAATAAGACTAAGAAAAATGATCAGAGGAGAAGGAAACAGAAGTTGTAGAGAAAATCATTTTTAGGGAGACTTGAAAGCTGTAAGAAATTGCATCTCAAGAAGAGGGCTTGTGTAGAGAGAGGAGAGAAGCGGCAGCAAAATTAAAAGATACATTACAGAAAAGTATTCTAAAAAAAGAAACCCAGACATTGAAGTGTACCAAATAGAAAAGGAAGACAGCAAAAATAGGATAGACAGCTTAAAAAGAAAAGGGAAAGCTTGAAAAAATGGGAGGCGAGATACAGATTGGATGACTGGCTATTCTGGCACTCAGTTTGATGCCACTTTTATTACTATTATTATTATTGTTGTTGTTGTTGTTGTTGTTGTTGTTAGTACGCTGGCCTTCACTTATACATACATCTCTGGACATACAGTGGCAGAAGACACTTACCTCTAGCAAGTTCAGCAAGCCAGGATTTTCTGAATGAGGAAGAACTAGTGTCTTAGAGTTTAAGATATTCCCACTTATCTTTCTGCTTAGGTCATATGTGGTGCAGAAGAACTTGGGGGTTTTTTACTCCATTTCTGTAGTGCAATTATCTTTGCTACTCCAAATGGGATAGATAATACAAATCTTAATCCAAACGTAACAGAGAAATTTTGGTGTTTCAAGCTTCTTTCCCACAAAACAACCAGTATTAAAATGATGTAATTTTTTGTATACTGGGATTCAGGAATTATGCTGTGTTTTCACTGTGTAGCTGGTGGCTTCTCTGCCATTGGGTCTTGTCTCATCACTGAGGTTTTAGTGGATCAGTGTAAGCCCGTTTGCTCTGTTTCCAGCCATTGGGTCTTGTCTCATCACTGAGGTTTTAGTGGATCAATGTAAGCCCGTTTGCTCTGTTTCCAGCCCTAGCCCTGTATTAGGGGAGAACACTGTGTTGCTCAGAACATTTGCCTGGGGTCAGCAGCAATTCCCTGCTCTGCTGCCAGCTGCCCATGCAATCACAGACAAATCCCTTTGCCTCTCCAGGACTCAGACCTGAGGAGCCACATCCAATGGGCTGTGATGGGAGCAAACATGTCAAATCTTCTAAAACACGGGGCTAGGGGGAGTCAAGTGCTTTTAGCCTTCCCCAGCTAAAAGCTCTCAGCTCCCAGTGGCACTGGACAGTGTTGAGACCAGTGAAAAGGCAGCAGCAGAGCCTGGTTTTTAGCTACTGAAATGTCAGGGGCCAGGGCTTGGGGCGAGAGGAGCCCACTTGGAAGCACAGCTGTGCAAACCTCTTCACTGACCTTTGCAATGTTCCTCGCTGTGCACTCGCTTTTTCCCAGCTCAGACACATCTCTTTTGTTCCAGCCACACTGCTGCTCAGTGCTGAGCTGGGCCTGGTGCTTTGTTAGGTCTCTCCTTGGTGCTGGCACCAGAGACACTTTGCTTCCCTCTTATCTGGCCTTCTTGTTTCACCTTTTCTCTATCGCCTGCGTTATTGTATCACAGATACACTACCTTGGGATCAAAACAGTCCCCCTCCACACATATGTAAATTCTAAATGACCTCATCGTTAATCTAGGAAGCAGGCAGCTTTCCATATTAGCTGGCAATCCGTTCCTCCTCAGCCCTGTGGTTCAGAGGGGAGCACGAGCCCCTTGGCGAGGCAGCGTTAGCCATCCCCGAGCATGAGCCCAGCACTGTGCCACTCGCCCGGCTCCTGGTGGCTGCCACAACCCCAGTGCTCCAGGATGCCAGTCCTCACCCACATCCACAGGTGACCAACACAGGGTACTGCCATTTAGAGAGATGTGGTGGCAACACTTTATAAAATCACCCCCTCTGGTCACCACAGCTTTACCTGGTTACCCTGGTTGCCTGTATTCAGAGTCCTTCTGCCACTGGCAGTTTCAGTGTAGCCAAACCAGGTGCTCTGCCGTGGTATGGCCACCAAGTTCATCCTCTTTGTGTGCTCCTGTTACAGCTCAATTCAACTGATTGCTGACATGCATTTTCTTGTGGTGCATGCTTAGACATTAGTGCACCTAACAGGAGGACACAAGAAGCATATGCTCAGTGACAAATTGAAATAAAACCAAATATATTAGCAACTTTCTTTCTAAAAAAGCATGCTTTGTTAAAATGGGTTTTGTTCAAAACTGAACAGAGAAGTTCAAGCATTCATGTAAAATGTAAGCAACTGAATTATCTTCAATATTCCTTGATAGTGATTGAGCAACTGATATTGTTTTTGATGTGTTTCACAACTGGTTGCCTTGAAAAACTGCTTACTGGTATATAATATTTACCATTAACTGAGAAAATAATCTGGTGCCTGAATGGAGAATTATTAAAAGGGTGCTTATTGTTTTCTTGCTGCCTTTGCTAGGACTTAAATAGGCATGAAGACAGCGGGCTGGGTGATGCCCTGCCAAGGCGCTGTTTTCATCTGCAGCCACTAGTGAGTGCTCTTGAATAGTTTTTCAAGGCAGAGAGTGCTTGAACCTCACCGAACTGCAAAGTCTGGATCTCTGGCTGAATTTGTTGGAAACAGGATTTTATAAGGGGGAAAATGCAGCGCCAGAGGTGTGGAGGTGACTTCCCCGAAGAGGGCACGATGCAGGGCTGCAGCAGCAGATGGAGTGGCAGGGACTTGGCTTTATTAAGCAGAATTAAAAATAAAACAGCGATGCTGACAGTCTGCCTCTCTCAGTAGCTTTTATTTCTGTCCTCTGCTAATCGTGCAGCTCTGTCAGGAGTTCCTATTTCAGCCTAGTTGTACCTGCTGCCACTTGTTTTGTCTTGTGCGTGTGTGTGCACCAGCTTGCAGATACCAACTCTTCGGCAGGTAAATAAACAGCAAATTCTGGGCATTATCCTGGGCTGAAGTCTGAGCCTTGTACAAACAAACATAGTTATAGCTGGCTGAAAAGATCATGATTTATTTAGATTTGCAAGAAACGAGCTGTAAATTATAGACACACGTAACTGAAGTTTTCTGATGGACAACTTCACCAAATGAATATTTTTACGTTTGCTGAGGATTGATACTGTCCTAAGAATAAAATGAAGACTGTATTTATATGCTTGGACAGAGGCTGAGATATTAATTAATTTAAGAAATTAATTAATTGAGACAATAGAAATCACTAGCACTATGTGATAATGTTTTTGCACCCAGCAATGGCAGTTTAGAAGATGTGAAAAGCATCTCTAGCTGTGCTAAACTCTTTATTCTCTTCTGGGATAAAAGTCTGTAAAACTGAGTGGTTCAGCTATCCAAGTTACTTTAAAAATTCTGATGAAAAGAAACAAGCTCTATTGCTTGTGATTCTTAGTCATCAGCAGTTAACTCCAGCACTCATTTTCCTCCACCCCCTCACCCTACACAATTCATACTCATTGTAATTAATTTTATGGCCTTTTTAGCAAAGGGAGACCTCTACATTTTATGCTACATTGCACAAGCAATTGAAAGTTGCAGATGAAAAAAACTCAAGCACCAAATGTTTAGCAGGTTTTTATTCTATTTTAAATGAGCAACCTATTTAAATCAATTATCAGCTTAAAATGAGCAGCCTGATCTAATTAGTGTTAGCCCCTGGTGGGTTAATGAATGAAAGGGAGGTGCTGGGCAGATGTGCTTTCCCCCAGGATATTCTTCTACTGACCACATTGACACAGAATCCTTCTAGGTGTGAGAATTTTGTCGAACAAAATTGTTGAAACCCAGAATTATAAGATGTGGAACTGTGGAACTATTAAATCTGTCAGCAGAACAATGTGTTTTGTGGCTTTGGAGTCTTTACTTTAGTTATGTGGGGGGGGGGGGGGGTTGCCAGATTTTTTAAGACAGGATTTATTAGTGTGAGGTGTCATTACAAATCCCAAATAAATTACTTTTAGAATTAACATATGAATTCATTTCTGCAAGACACAAGAATTAAAGCTACTTATGGAAAATGCCAACTAAAATCTTCAGAATCTTGGTCAACAACAGCAGAGATCAACTCAGACCCATCATTTCTCTTCCTCTCTCCTGATTCTCAGTTCACCAGTTACTTAAACATAATGTCCTTTGAGCTTTATTATGTAGCCAATTAGTAAGTTTAATATAGTACATGCAAGTATAAAATATGATAAGTATCATTAAATGTGGCAAAGGACGAAAGTGATGCTGTTAACAAACAATCTGATTTTCTTATCCCTTTGATAAATTTGCTGACTATTCCACTGTGAATGCACAGATGTTTGCATTTTTGGAGGATGACATCTCTGGAACCAAATGCTAAGTTGTTGGTAAATATTACTATTTGCTACTGTGCAGGGCTTCTACGTTTCTTATTCTGGAGGTGACTTTTTAAGTATGTGCCTCTGCTTTTCCCTCTTTCCCTGTGTTTCCTACTGCCCCTGTGAGTCCACAAGGGTGAGTGTGTGACACCAGAGGCTGTGAGGTACCCTCAGGAACCCATCTGCTGCACTTGACATTCCCATCAGTCTCCTACAAATACATTCATATGGACATGAGAGACTATAAAATTTCAAAATATTCTTGACCAATAACAAAAATATTGACATACTGGCACTTAAGTGTTACTCGTGGACCCTCAGGCTCTGGTAGATAAATAAGGCTTCCTAAATTTCTCTGTGTAACAGGGACAAATAGATGTTGATGGATTACAGCATTCTTGAACAAACTTTAGAGTGTTTGATACTAGAGGGTCAGCTTTAAATGTAGAAAAATTTGCTTGTTGCTGTTTTGAAACATTTTATTCTGGAACGGTCCACACACTTTCTGAAGTGAAATGGTCTGATGGTCATGGGCCACTGAGACTTCAGCAAAACCAGCTGGTTTACTGGAGAAGATTTTACATTGCTTTGCTCAGTGGTATGGACACATATCTGTCAAAGGTCAAAAGGATTTTTAAAAGATGGGTGTGAAACTGTCCTTTTAAAATCTTCAAGTGCATCAGTAGATATATTAAAAAGCAACTGTGCAAAAGGAACTGTTGACCCACTTGCTCTTCCCAGGTTGTCTATTTCTTTTTTACCACCATATTACAGGCATTTTCCTGAACTTTCAAATCTTATGGCTTTGTACTTAAAAGGGAAGAATTTTCATTAATACAGAAGGGCTTGTAAACAGACTGATATACATAATTACAAAATATCTGTATGGTTTATTGTGGAAGGCTTAAAACGTTTGCTAAGTGACCTTGGCATGCTTTGAAAAGGCTAAATAAACTGAAGAGCATGTAATTTGAAAAGTATATGAGAAATATGTTTTGGGTTTTTTTAAATTAAATGCTAGCTTCTAGTTTTTTGAGAAGAATATCTGCTGCCTTTTGGGAAGAAAAACCAAGAAAAATAATTTCTGAGGGTTTTTTCCCTCCTTTTGAAAGAAAAATTAGGACCCAATAGATAATCACAGTTTCACCATGAGTTATTACAATGATTTATTCAATTAACCTCATGAATATAAGCCCTATCATTAAATAAGCTAAATTTGAGGACAACAATTGCAACTTTTACTAACTGGAAGCAGAGTACGTATTAAGTGTTTAAATATACCAATACTGGAGCATGATAATTTTTAAACATAATTACCTCTTTTATTATATTTTGATTAGATTAAAATTAATGCATTATTAAGCCATGATATGTTCTACCATCTACACCTCTGTATAGACAAAGATAGGAGTTCCCCCCCACATACACCCTTTTTTCAGGTCTAAATTAATTAAATTCCCTTTAATTATATTTTACTAAAAAGCTCCACTTTCGCCATTATTATGTCTTTTGAACTTCAAAATTCAAAAAAAAAAAAAAAAAAAGGAAAAAAAAAGACACTAGACCCTTAAAATGGTCTTTTGCGGGAGAACTGAACTGTCAGCGAATTCAGGCAAAATTAATTATTTCAGCTTGATAAACCTTTTCATCTATTTGACTCCTTATACAGAAAAGCCAATTAATAATGTCAAACATGCTTTGCCTCCGGGGACCGGCGGGTTGTAATGAGTGTGTTTACCACGAGTGGCTGTAGCAGAAGAGCCGCGCCGAGCCGCGCTCTAATCGCGCCACACCTGTCAAGCTGAGTCTCATTATCTGTGTACCAAGGGCAAACCTCATTTTGTCAGGAGTGGTTTTCGAAGAACTAACAACTGCCTGGGGAAGCATACAGGACTGTCGGCCAGTAGACGAGTCACTTAATTACCAATCAGAGCGGCAGAAGTGAATTCCTAATGTTCTTCAGTACCGACCCAGCTAATCACCGGGATGCGTGCCTCACCTTATCAGGGCGCCCGCACCAACCATTCATTTCCAGCACCAACCTTATTCACGCGTTCCTTGAGCTCTGATAGGCTGCCATGGATGCCGCTGCTCGGGACACAGCGATTCATCAGACGGGCGTTATCGTGCTGGTGTAACCCCTCTGATCATCTCTTCCCCTTCCCATTATCAGCTGATAACGGGGTGGCTCTTGGCAGGGGAGGGTCACCTCTGCAGTGGCCTCGGGGCTCCCTCTGAAGCGCGTGTGCACACATGCAAACAGCTCCGTAAGACAAACGCGGGGCTGACCTTGGAGGGGATTATATTTCGAAAGCCATGTACACACATTACCTAAGCCCCCAGAACTACCCCATGGGATAAATAGTATTATCCTTACTTTACATATTGGGAATGGAGACAAACTTCTGGCCTGTGACAAACAGATTTAGCCCTCTGCAGAGCAGCTGAGGAGTGCTGTGTCCTTGAGGGGATCTCCTGAAGGACTTGGTGGTGCTGTGGTGACCTCACCTTCTCTGGAACCTGGGAGCATCTCTTCATCATTGCAACATAACATGTTTGTAGCTAAGACAAGTGGGAATTAGGAAATGCAAAAAGCCCATTGTTCTCCTCCCCAGGAGCCGATTGCATTGGGGTCTCCATGAGCCCATTCTGAGCAGTATGAGTTCAAATGCACAACGTGCTGGGGTACAGGCAGGTTTCAGTTCTGTGGCCAGGTGAGGTTCCTCATGGCTTTCACTGGGTTTCTCTGATAACCAAGGGTTGCAGAAAAGGGCTGGAGAAAGCATAATTAGAACTGAAGAAATTCCCCACCCCGATTAACAGACTATACTTAATTTGCTTATTGCCGTGTACTTTTGGCAACACTGGTCTCTATACAGAACATACTGCTGTTTTTAGGAAGTTGATTCTTTCTTACTCTATTTGCAGATGACAAATGATAGGCAAAAAACACCATGCAGGAAAATTTTGCTTACCATATGCTAAACTAACTGGGGGAAAGCATTCAGATATTCTGGAGTGCTAATAGATATTGGAAAATCCAAAGTGACTGCCTGCCAAAAGAGATTTTGCATTTCATTTATTGCAAAACAGCTGCAGAAGTCAAAAGCTCTGTTTATCACAGACGTAAAAAGACCAAAAAATCTCCATAAACACTGCAAAATAAGCAGAACTGTTCCCCCCTCTCCAGCAAAGTCATCGCCACCATCTCCAACAAACATGGTAGAAGAGATTTATGAGATTATTCTGTTAGGTGACACATCAGCTTCTTCTTTCCTGATGGTTGGAAGCATGGAAAGATGCTGGACAGCAGATACCCTCTGGGTATTATCTGGAGTTTATGTTTGGGACCACTCCTTGAGTGATGCTGGGTGATTTGGGGGTGAGGTGTTCAGGTTTCTTGGAGTTTTTTATTTTTAATTGTTTTTATCTTTGTCTTGTATTGTGGGAGTGAATTGTCATGTTCTGAAATGACACCTGCACTCACCTGTCACCAGCGTTCTGAGCGATTAACCAAAGTGAATTCTCTAATTCTAGGCAAATTAATGCAGACAAGAGGGAGATGAGAGCAGGAAGAGGAAAAGTGGAGGGAACCCCAACTACTCAGACATCTGTGTCTTAGTGTCATTCATTTCCCTTGTGCCATAGCTTATCTGCTGGGGAGGAGATTATGGCAGGCAAATGAAAACAAGTGCAGACACTGTCAGCGTAACAATGTCCCCAGAGCAGTTTGTGAGAAGGACGAGCTGGGACCAGGTCAGCAGGACTCTCTCCACGTGGATTCCTATTCTCTGCTAAACTATCAGAGTTCCAACAAGCTAGCACAGCACTGGAGGCTCACTGCTGGGCCAGGAGGTCCTCTCAATATTTAGCTCTTGGGACACAACATGGATGTTTATTGGAGAAGCTACCAAGGAATGGTGGATTCAGGGGCTACACACCATTCCTATAATATTCCTGTCTTGCCCTGCATTTCCTTTCTTATGGTGCAGTCTTGCAAAGCAGTTAAACATGTCAAAGTCAAGCTTGCTACCAGTTTTGCAGAGAGTAAGATCTAGTATTTCACCTCAGGTTAAGACAGCCTTTGCTAATTTGCTGGTAAGGCTTTGCACAGGCTAAATTAGTGGTAAGCAGCAGCAGGAATCAAAGCAATGAGCTGGGAAAAAAGATGGGCTGGGATAGCCAACAAAATAGAAATGAGCCTTGTAGCAGAGGAAAAAAACAGATGCTTTGCTTTGATTGTTCGTAGTCAGTCTCATGACTTTCAAGCTGTCATGTTACTTCAGCTTTATAGGGTTTGGTTTCTTTTCCCAACTTTCAATACAGATGATGTCCTGATTGCTCTATTCTCAGGCCAAGTACAGCCTGACCTCTCCCTTTAGGGCAGTAAGTGGCATTCATCTTCCCCTTATGCAGGAAAAGGGTGAAGAAGAGGTCAGCAGCCTTAATAATTGCATCTTGGACCTCTTTGTTGGTATGGTTATATGATCCTTTGTTTTCTGTTTTATGACTGACAAGCTTCCAAAAACCTTCTGGCAACACTCAACTTTTGCAAAACTGATAATTTTAGCTGGGGGAAAACTCTTGGTGTTGCTAGTCTTTTGTTTTCAATGGGGGGAGATTTTATAAAATGTGTAATTCCTAACCCAACTGACCCACATGTAAAACTCTAAATGCATTGGGTCAAAATATTGCATTGGAAGTAGTTTGATGCAATCAAGTATCTTGTCAAGCCATAGCAGTATTTTGAGGCAGATGTGGTTTGGATGCTTCATGCCCCTGTGCTCTTTATGGGCCATTACTCTCCAAATTTTTTATTTTGACCTACCACATGATAGGCACTGTGAGGTCTCTTGGGAAATGGCTTACTGAGAGGGAGGGTGGAGGGTCACCAAGCTGGGACACTTGAGAGGTGATGGGCAGCTCTTGCTTGGCTTATATTGCCATAATTTGTTATAAGATCAGCCCCCAATTAATTTCCTTTTCTTTCTTCTCCTTGCTCCAAGAATTAAATATTCCGGTCTTTCAGAGCTAAAATTCTCACTCTCTTTTCTTCTTTTTTTTTTTGTGCTGGAAGTAGGCTTTATGCCTCTATAACAGTAGCTGAATCTAGAGATGGTGGTGGAAATTCCCAGGTTGAACTCAGTCTACGTTTCAATGCTATCAGTTGTTAATGCCTCTTTTCATTTTTGAGGGCTTTGAGAGTAGAAATATAGGGGATATCTAAACCCTACATCTTAAATTGTCTCACTGTATGTGATCTCTGTGATTACTACTTCAGAAGTGCCTGTCACAAGATGTTGAGTCTCAAGAGGACAGAGGAACAGTAACAAAAGAGGTAATATTGACCAAACTTTCTTAAATTTCAAACACTTGGACTTATTTTACTCATCCTCTCAAGACCTTCAGGGAATTAATTCTTGAGGTTTAACAGAAAGAAGTGTCTGATCATTCTCTCCATATCATCCAGGCCTCAAGTCATACACAATATCCTAAAAGCAGCTTTGTGTACATATAAGAAAAGGAGCTGTTGCCTTTGTCACACAGCCCAGAATTCTGTTTGATTTTCTTTTTGGTTGCTTCATTTTCCCTTAACCACACACTTAATCTGATGTGCATTATCATTCCCTGATCTCATTACCTCCTTCCTTAAACTTGCATGTTGCTTGAACTGTCTTAGAGGGAAGAATGCCCTTAAATGAGTCAGTAATTCAATTCCAGTAATAACTTATTTGTCTGGGGTTTTTAGTGTCCTTATGAGAAGCTAGGCAGTCCTGTGCTTAAGTTATCTAGTGACAGTGACCTGGGCAGGGGGTTTTTGTTTGGATGGTTGTTTTTTCCCACAAAACCTCTCTCCCATCTGGAACTGGAGCCAAGGGCTGTGATGCTGCGAGCAGCAGCTTGGTGGTACAGGGCCAGCACTTGCCAGGAAGACCAGACTTCCCTCCCATGTTTCTGCACCAATCCACAGTAAACCTGAAACCTCGTGGAAACCTTTGGCTTTGCTGGTGCTGCCTGTTTGCTTTGCGTATAGTCAGATGGCCTGATCCTTTCCCAGAATACTGTTTTTACCCTGCCTAAACTGCCTAACCACTGTTGTGCTACCAGATGTACAAAACAGGGATGTTGGAGAATTTGTAGCTCTTCTCTGACATGAGGAGATATTGGACACACTTCCAAATATGGAGAAAAATAAGGAGTTTTTAAAAAATGCTGTGGTATGTAATGCTAAATATAGGCAGAATGATAACAGAAAGAAGGTTCTATAGGTTTTTCCAAGCTCACTGGCTTAAGTAATTTTCTCATTCTGTATTTAATGATTGCCAGGCATGCTTCATAGCACAAAAAGTAATTTTGAAGAGGAGACTTCTAAATTCTTTTTTCTCTTCTATCCAGAAATCAACAGGACATCAAAACATTCACAGTACCTTACTCTTTTGAATATGTAACACAGTCTTTTTTCTTTTTCTGTTAATTTTAGAGATGCCACTGTGATATTCAGGTGCATTGTAGCTCAAAACAAATGAACAAACAAACAATTAAAAAAAAAACCCAAAAAATCCAAACAAAAAGGAAAAACCCCAACCAAACAGAAAAACAAAAAAGCTTGAGTCCCTAGGAAGTGGTGGAATTAAGGATAGCTGCTAATTTGTGGGCACTCAGAGAAAAGCTGTAACCCTGGAAAAAACATAGTTTTAACACAAGAGGCAGAAGTGCAGATCTCAGATTTACAAATAAACAGTGACCCATTTAGATGTCTGTTGCTTGAAAACAGATCAACTTAGAATACATAAGGAGAAAGGGGAGGCTGGCTCCTAGGCGTAACAGTGCACACACCGATTTCCAGCACAAAGTCAATTTTCATTCTGAAGTTGTTCTTTGTTAAATGATGCCAAAGCTAGAGGTTTTGTGATGGAAACAATGCTGGTCTTGGACAAATTCAGAAGTGGGTGCCATCCTAGCAGGAAGCCAGGTTTTTACGATAGCTCTTTATGTGCAGCACATAAATCACTCCTCTTGAGGACCACGCATCCCTTTGTCCCAGGGATGGGTGTAGGATGCTCTGTGGAAAACATCTCTCTGGCTCCTGAGGCAGTGTGGTTAAAGCCTCTCGTGGTGTCCCAGAGATGTGCTCCAGCCTCCAGACAGCTCCATGTCAGGGGTCTGTCCAGTGTCAGGAGACAGCAGCGAGCAAACACATAGGGGAGACACAAACACTCCCTTGTGTGCCACAGGCCAGAGAAGCTACTGTGCTTCACCCACCCTTGTGCCTGCCAGCCCTCCACCAACCACAGCTATGCTCTCCTTTAAAGAACAAAACTTCGGGACATCTCTCAACAGCAATGAGTTTCCACAAGCACAAAGGATACCCAAGAGGCATTTCCAGAGATCTTTAAGTGTGGTCATAGCCCCAGAAGGCTCCTCTTGTGGAATCCAAATCCTGCTGGAATCAAGACCTTTTAATGTAGAAGAATGGTTGAAATGAGCTTTTGGTCTCACATAGACCCTCACTGTCTGTCCTGGAAATAGTCAGTTGTGCCCTGAGCCACTGGCTCCATACTCAGGTTACTGCAATCAACTTTTAGGAAATTCACTTGGTGATCTTGTACTACCAAGAGCTACATTATTGTTTCTTCTGTATAACAAACCATCTTAAATCTCTAAGTGGAATCCTACTTTTCCTGTCTTGAAAAAAAATCAATAGCCTGACCACACATGTGGGATTTTTGTTGTTGAAATAGAAATTACTTTGTTTCAGGTACTTTTCCCTGCCCTCTTTTAGAAGCAGAAGTCCAAACACATCAAAGCCTACCTAAATTTATCTCTGCCCAGTGGATGGGAGGGAGAGAAATTCAAAATCCAGAGTGCAGCTGGGATGAAGTGTGTGCTGTGAGCATGATTAAATGATTGTGAATGATGAAGATTGTTTCTGTTTACTATGTGTTCCATCATAAAGCTTTATGGAAAACATTCCTGGAGAGGAATAGAGGAACAAGATATTCCTACCATGAGCACTTCAGGTTCAGAAGTTCACCTTAAGTATGAACACTGCAGATTTTTTTTTTGACACTCAAAGAAATACCTCTCTCTTATTTAATATAAAATGTGCTCAGCAGCCTGTGCTAGAGGTTTCTTGGTCTGTCCTTACTCCTGCTCAGAGGACAAATGTCTGCTAATCTCCATACTTGAGAGAGATGTTGAAATATAAATGTATCACCTCCTCTGCACAGGTAAGCAGAAAGGAAGGAGGGCAAAAACTCAGGCCACACAGAAAAGACCTTCCCAAGCTGCAAAGTGGCCACTCCTGATCTGCCTCTGCTAACTGTAAAGAGCCACAACAAGAAAGTGACAAGAAAAATCCATCAATTTCTCAATTGCAAATAGAGAGCAACACCAGTCTTAAAAAAAATTTGAGTGCTTAACAATGAAATTAGGTTCTCTGTGTTTGAAGCTGCATTAAATCCCCATGATCCCATATTCCAAGAGTTAACATTCCTTTACTAATATGGCCCCAAGCAACAGCCAGTGTAATGCTCTTGACAGACATTCTGATGTTTCCTATTGGTATTACATCTAGTTTACCTGAGGAGACATTTTTCACTTGATAAATGTGTCTGCTCAATGGCAGACTGAAGAAGTCATCTAAATATAAATTTTCAAGATGACTAGAAACCTTGTTTTCCTTGTACTTCTACTTCTTCTAGCCTACCTTGAAGCTCAGAGAACCTGGAATTTTGGGAAGGGAGAATAAAATTTGTGAGAAATATCTTTTTCTCTTATTAGTGACCTGAAAGCCTGAGGATGGAAGAAGGAATTTCAAGCTGCTTATGGAAATTCAAGACTGGTGCCATCAAACAGCAGCCACCTGTTCTAGTGTAATTTTCTCTCTCATCTATGTGCTGAAGCCTTTCCTGAAGCTGGGTGTGAGCAAGATGAGAGAGGAGCAAAAACATGTTTACTTTTTGGTTTTGGCTTTTTTTTGCTTAATGATCCTTAGGGAATGCAGGTAAAAATTTGTGTTCAAATTACAGGAAAATGTTGACATGCTTAAAACAAATTCTTCCAAGCTTAATAAATCCACAAAATATGCAAACATCTCTTATACTGCTCAGAAATATGAGAGAAAGGAGCACTTACTGAATGACCAGGAATTGCACTTTTAAGTATGTTTTGCGTGTTTCCTATTATGTAAGAATCATATGGGAACAAGACTGAAATTTCTTATGAAATCTACCCCATAAAATCGAATCCTGGCAATAATTTATCAAGAGACATTTTTTATGGAACAACATTGCAGACCTGGATGAACTGTGCTTCATCTGCTGTGCTTTCATGTTAACAAAGAAAAGGATTATGTTACAAAATAAACAAGTCTCCTAATGAATACAAACTATTCTCAACTGTGCTGATAACAAATAGGCCAAGGTTAAAGAGCTAAATAAAGCATGTTGCCCTGAAATGCAATAATGACAATTGTGACTTACCATGATCTCTTAAACAGAGCTGGTTTTTTTTTTATTTTTTCCTTTGGAGAATTTGGCAAAAAGATTGGTTTTGCAGCCTCAGAGCTGTACCACTGCTACAGCCACTCCTGATCTTGGTGGCATGATAAATTAGCTCACATAGGCAAGGGATCACTTTTGGCATTCAGTAAATCATTATTACAGGCCCACTCCTTTTGCTTCGTGGTCTAATCGTTGTGACTCACTTTTCCTCCTGAAGAAGGCTGAAGATCAGGGTGCAAAACTTTTGTGAAGAGTAGCAGGAAAGAGACAGCAAGAACAAAACGTACATCGGAGTGTCTTCAAGGTCGTACCTATTTGATATATACTTTATGGGCATGTAAGTCTTGAAGGACAGAGCCTTGGGTATTAGACATATATGTACAGAAAGCTTCTAGAATGCTTTAAACCAAATTTTTTATAGCAAAAAGAAACTAGTAGTTAGTCCTACTGAGGGCAATTCTGTTCAGGAACCATTCAAAGCACATGGTCTTTGTTCTGCATCCTGACAGCATTTGCTATTGACTTCACTGGGACTTTGAGCAGAAAAACAGGCTGCACAGGAAGACCCACAACTGTTTGAGAGTTCAGGGGGAACTGTAGCAGTGACAGTAAAGTTACTGCACTCACAGGTGGTGTATTTTTCTCCAGAGCTGGTCTCTGAGCTGTGTGTCTGTTCTGTAGCAGCCAAAGGCATTGTGGATATTTGTTACAGGAGGAGCTGGATCACAGAAGCAGAGCATTTTTTTTTTGCTTTGTGTGACTCCATTCAATGCTTTGGGCATTGGAGATGGATTATTTTCTCAGGTCTGCCACAGACTCCCTCTGCATACTGGACAGAGATGGGTATTGCCACAGTAGCATCACCACGTGTGGCACAGGGGCATGTGGCACACAAGGGAGATAAAATACCCATAATCTCCCTCCAGTGCTAGGGGTGAGCCTGATTGCACATAAGCTGTAGGTGCTTCAAAACTTTATATATGACTGGATATGATAATATTCCTTCTTTCCTACTCACTGGCTGTCGTGTCTATTTAAACTGGAATTTCCTTAGGACATCTCCTGACCCTTGAGTTGCAGGTATCTCATACATTTATCCATGAGATTAACAAGGGTGTCTGGGTGCTTTTAAAAGAATATGATAGTAAATATCTCTCTTCCTATCAGTATCTCCCACCCCTACAAAGCCTGGGGTAATCAAGTGATTTCTAGACAGTTCTGTCCTGACTGTTTTGTGTTCATTCCCTTTACTCTGTTTCATGGATTGTTCTTTTAGGTCAAACCAAATAGCTGTTTTCAGCAAGTCCCTTTCCTTTTGCTGCTGTTGTGAGCTGGCAGCATCCTGGACTATACCACTTTGTGATTTACCAAGTGCTCTAGGAATCAGAGAAAATATGCCATAGAAAAGGATATTATAATGATGATGATATGATTATAAAGATCTGTTTCTGTTAATTGCTGTTTGCAAGTTACAGAACATTTGAGAAATAACTTTGAAATTACATGAAATTTGAGACAAGAAACGTTTATTGTCCTGTGAACAAGAAACTTTTATTGACCTGTGAACAAGAACCTTTGTATTGTCTTGTGGTAGATTTCCTTCAATGAATTTTTAGAAGGAAGAAAAGTCATACTAACCCATTTCAGTTTCTGGATATAGTACATCATTTTAGATTAATGCTCTTAACATTTCAAGGTGCCATTCTGGAATACAATGATCTATGGTATTCATCAATTTCAACATCTTTTGTTATAAATTAAGAATAGTACCCCCCAAAAGCTCTCAAATCAAATTTGTCATTTGAAATAATAAAAGTAAAGTGTGTCACTCTGACTGACCATATTTCACGTCCCCTTTTCTGATTCTTCCACCTGTGGTATTGCTGTCATTGTTATTAAAAGAGATGGCACAAAACAAAAATAGAGAGGTTGGAAAATGTGTACCACACTAAAACTCTAGGGTATTTTGTACCTTGTCTGGAGAATTCACCTGTAAATAGTAATCAAGACCAGCACATTGTCCTGAAAACATTTTCTAAATCTCTCATACTATTTGGATGTTCCTGGTATCTTGGAATATGACTGCAAGGCCTGTACTCCCAGGATTACCTTGCTGATGACTCTAGTCAGAACACTTCCTTGTGAGCTCAGCTTACCTCTGTTTATCAAAATTCTTGCTCCACTCCAGCATTTGCACTGTAAACTCCTTGTGGCCAATTTCTATTACATATCTCTATAGGCTTTCGTGGTCCTTTTTCTCTGAGCTGTTAAGCAGGAGCAGGAATGCTTTCCAATATGTTTCAGGCATCTTCCCTCAATGGATCTTGATCCTTGAGTAGTACTTCTGCTGTTTCTGACAGTTTCAACCTGCAGTTGTGGATATTCACCCTGGTGTGATTCCACTTTTTCTTCCCGGCTAGCATTTCATGCCTGTTGTTTGGTCACTGCTCACAGGGAGGGTATGCTAACCCCTGCTAATGAACAAACAAACCTGGCTCAGGTCCTGCGTTTCACATCACCTTGGCTAGTAAAGGGCAGTGAAGTACCAAAGAGTGTAAATTTTGGTAGAAGATGCCTGATCCCCTCCACTTGCCATTCCATACTCTGGAATAAGTTTGAAGCCTTTCGGAGAACAGCTGGAGAATAACTTTCTCCACCAGTCACAGCATCTAGCCTCTAGTTGTGGCACCATTCCTGCATTTGCCTGAAAAAGCCATTGATTTCTTGAAATTTTGATAATCTGCATTCACTCCATGTCCTCAGTAGGGTCTGGATGATTGTGACTGAACTTGAAATGCATTTCTTATTAGCCCTTTCCTTTTAATGGACTGTAGAGGCAGAAAGGTAGCATGAGAGTCTAGTTTTAACCCTGTCCTTTATAAAAGGTTGTGGTTTTTTCTACCATTTTAGTCTCTTCACAGTTCTTATCATGAAGCTAGATTGATATTGTGCTGCTTCTGTTCTTATTTGGTATGTGAATGAGGTGTCAATTTCATTGCCTTGTGTACTGTGTTCCCATATCTATAGAAATATCTGCATTTTACATACATCTCAGAAAGACTAAGGATACAGGCGTGGAATGTAAAGTATCTTATACTCTCCCAGCTTACCATAGTCTGTTCAGATGGAATTGTTGCCTCTGGCTTTTTACCTAAACTCTTGTAATACAACCCAAAAACTGGAGCTGATTTGCAAAAATCCTGTTCAGCATTCTTATACTGTCAAATTTAAATAAACTATTAAGTCTGATTACTGGCAGAAGAAATTCCAGTTCAACATAGCTCTCTTTATTTTAAAAAAGACTGGCATAGAACCTTTATGCTTTTATTGTTTAATAGAGCTATCTAAATATGCCTATGGCCCTCATCACCATCATATGGAAGTGCTTTCAAAGTACTTAATAAAAATTACAACAACAACCTCTTTTTCAGTGATGAACTGAAACTCTGCAAATCATACCCTTTCCCTGGGCTCCTCTACAGGAAGGTCAACAACCTTCATTTCCTTCTTACGCCTCTCCTTGCCTGCCCTTGAGAGTAGCCATCTCCTTTTTGGCTTTCATTACTCCAGCCAAGGTAAATAATAGAGAGACCTTGTTATTAATGTTCTCATTTAAAGATCTATTATGGTATTTAGAATGATGAGGTCTGACTCTAAGTCAAGGGAAGATTAATTACATGACACTCGTGAAAACGGGATGTGACAGTCTTTGGACTGATATGAGGACCTGTCCCAATAAATCTGAGCTTGCACAATTGCCACAGTAAAGTGTGCACCATGGGCCAGCATTCAAAATCTTCCTCTCGAGTCATAAGCAGTTACCAGGATGTCACTTAATTATCTCTTTGAGGCAAGAAGGAAAGTATTTCTGAATATACATTCCCAGAGACAGGGATGAAAGGAACATCTCCTTGAAAGAAAAGATATTGTTGACCCAACCTTCTTTTTTTCATTCTCTTCCTTTTAATTTTTGTTACCCAAAGTAAAATATGGGAGTGCTGGCTTTCAATCCTAATTGGCAAACAAGTTACCTCACTTACAGGGCAGGTACTGCCCTTACTGTACTGTCCCTTCATCTTTTAGCACCTGTTGCTCCAAAAGCTCTGTCCTGCAGTTTTCTCACACTGGTTTTTGGCCTTTAAAGACCTCCATGGCCAAGGATCTGCCTCTGGAAAAAGTCACCATTTCCTCCTTTAGCAGTTACTGATGGCCTGGGATAACCCACTGAAGTTTATATGTATTTATGTATCTTAGTTTATGCTGTCTGTGAAGAGTAATCAGCTGGGTCAGCACATAGCAGCATGTGGAGAAACAACAGAAATTTTCATGCCTCTAATGCCAAGGGAGTTTACCCCCAAAGTCCTGCAGCAATCTGTCTAAAAATACCTGTTAAAATTGCTCCACTTAAGCTTCATGCCCTCATTCAGCTGCCAGGTGAGACAAAACCAATTTGTGTAGCTGAGCAGGCAGACACTCAGGGTAGGCAAAAAGAATGATGAGAAGGGGAGAACTATTCATGGGTGGGAAGGTCTTTTCACAGCTATCAGAACCATTTGTGGGCCTGATGGATGCTCCTCTCCAGCAACCACGTCCTCAGATTGCCCGTTCTGCAGATGCTGACTTCCTTCCTTTCACTTGTGCTGGATGTCACATTAATTTGTGCATGGCCGCAGTCTGACTCCAGGGGCAGAAACCTTCACCGTGGGGACAAGGCCAAGCAGTTTGCATGCATTTATGTATCTCCGAGAGGATGAGTAAAGGTAAAGAAAATCACCTCAAGCAAAAATGAAAATTAGCATTGGTTTTGTTTTAACAACCTCAGGCAACCGAGACCTGGCTCCAGCCTGCTCCCAGCTGCACAGAGGCAGCTCTCCAGCCCCTCAAGTCTGCAGTGCCACTGTGACTCCAATGCAGCCTCTAATTCTGTCCCCAGCACCAGCAGTGCTCTGAGATGGGGAGAAGTTTTGTCTTCCTTGTTCTGCTAAATTTCCCTTATTGGATCAAGGGGAATCTAAGATGAACAAGATGACTTGGAGAAAAATAGCTATCTTTTTAAAATCTGAAGCATGTTGCTGATCACGGTGGGGAAAGCTGCTGATACACCTAAACCTCAAGCTTCTGTTGGGAGATGTTTGTTAGCCAGATCTTGAGAGCTGTGAAAGACAGAATTTCAGCAAATTACTTCTGAAGTCCTTTTGAATGCACTTTTGTTTGTAAAGTAAGGCTTTACTAAGTGAACAATAATTTAATTCAGCAGCCACACCTTGCTCTCTTCTAGAAGTAGTCTCTATTTATGAATATCATTTGCAGAAATTTAAAAGAAAAGGAGAAACATCAACTACACATGAAAGTTTGCATTTGAATGACAGAGCCTTCAGTTCAGGTTTCTCCTTTGAAAAAGATCCCATAACTTTTTGTCCAAAGTGGATGTTACAGGATAAAACAGAAGATATCAGCACCTGACAGAGGAGAAGCAGAAAGAGAGGGAGATCATTGCCCTGTAGAGCTCTAGAACTCATCTATTTGATATCAGTTTTCTTGATTTATTGAGGTCCACTTATCTAAAAGCTTCACAGAATGTTTATGTATGCGATGAGATTAATTTCTGGTCATCACTAACGAAAGAGGCAACATTAGGTGAGCACGTTACTGCTCAGTGGTAACTAAACTAGAATTTAGGAATCTCTTGACAAAATTCACTGGAAACAATTAAATTTTCAAACAAAGTTTTGAAGCAGTATCTAAAATCCCAAAGTTGTCTTTACCGGATTTTTTGACTATGGCAGTCAAGAGAAAGATGAAGATCCACGGAGCCTTGCAGGGTGTGCAGTGACCAAAGACTTCCTGGCAGCGCAGGTGCTCCAGTGCAGCTGGGAACTGGGAGCAAACTTGGCAGCAGAATTAGGGCGAGATTGCAAGTCCAGGTTCAATGTTATCTGAACCTGGCTCTTATCCTGGTACAAGCTGCAAAGCAGAAGGGAACTTTCTCTGTTCCACTGACCCTCCAAACCTGCAAAGGTGCCTGTATTCTTTAGCTCCATCTACCGGCACTTGGCACAAACTGGATGTGTGTACATACAAATCCAAGTATACCTGCACCAAAAGCAACAAATAGCTTCTTACAAATTGCCCATCTGGTAGATATGATTGTCTTACTTTTAAACAATAATGAATTATTACTATTTTTGTAATCTCTGTCGGGTGGCGTCTATAATTTCTCAGAGGATAGGAGTACACTGGAAATGTGTTACTGAACTACAAACGAATAATTGTGTGTGTGTGGCAATATGCAGTTATCGTTTCATGCAAGTATAATTGAAACATCATTAAAAAAACCATAATTAAGTCTTTAGCAATACCCAGGGGATGCAAGTTGTTTCTATTCCCCTTTCAAAAATGAATGAACAAAATCTGACCAAAGAATCCTGGCTCCTTTTTGCCTCCTCTGTTTGCTGTACATCTTTTCCTCTTCACATGTTGAAAGAGGACATTGGGTTGCTCTTTCCTGTGATAGATTTGGGAATAGTGCTGGAGGTGACTTTTTTCTCACTGTGCATTTCTATTGCTATATCTATTGCTTCTTTATAATATTCAGTTTCTTTGATGCCTATGTATAAAAATGGAGTAATAATAATAATTATTACAAGCAGGTAAAAGTGTAAGAAGATGTCTAAAGCCTAGATTTTTAAATCCTGTTTAAGTAAGGGAAAATGTATTTTTCATGCATGAAACACTTTTAGGGGTAAGTCTTCTCCAGTATGTTTTTCAAAAGCTATCAGTTGAAGAGTGCTGGTTGGCATTCATCACTTACAGCAGTTGTAGATCTGTATCCAGATTCCTATGGAGATTTATTTTTCTTAAACTGCTTCTGCCAGATTTCATTTTTCATACTACTCATATATCAACAATCCTTAGTTTTAAAATAAAATAAATAAATAAAACATCCAAGCCAAAATAGACCTGCCCCTGTGCAGAAAAGATCAGTATTTGGGAATGTACTCATTGTATAAGTATACTTTTAATCAAACTTTTTCTATATGACTTAAAAAATAATTGCCTTCTTTGAAATAATAATGAAAAAGGAAATAAAACATAGCACCATAAGCAATGGCTTATTGTGGAGTGACTGCAGGACACCAAGTTCTGGCATAACTTTCCATAACCATTTTCTGATGGTTGCAATTTATTTATTCACTTTTAAATGAAGGGTATTAACATTTATCAAATAAGACAAAAGTACATAGGAAATATTTTTCGATAAGAGGACAAAACCCCTGAAGGTGTTCCACACATATTCAGCTAACATGATTTATACATGTTTCTGTTTTCAGTGTTGAGGGAAGTTGGATTCAATAGATGATTTGTTTTCCACGGGGAAATCCTAGTTACAGCAGCAACTCAGTAATCCTGCTTTCTGTACAATAAATGCACAGCTTGCCTGTGGGAAGCTGAGGAGAATGGGATTTTGACCTAAGCAAATTCAACAGCAAAACACCCACTGTCTTCACTGGGACTTTCATTCTATTTGAGATGCTCAGTATTTTGTTTCCCACATGAGCAAGGCAGGCTGCCCTTGTCAGTCTGTAAGAGAGTGATCTAAAGCCCCACAGATCATGAAGGTTTGGATCAGACCATGTTATTCCTTCAATAAGCTTTGGCCACAGCCTAATTTGAGATCAGCTAACATGCAGGATCAACAGTTAAAAGAAAAAAATACAAGTCACTACCTAATGAACAGAAATGGCAGTGGCAGGTACATGGGATAAGAACACCTGAGAGCCTTAGGCAGATTTGGAAGTCCATGCAGAGGGTCACAGGGGCTGCGAGGAGCGCTGATGGAGACAAGATGAGCTTGTTTCAGGAAAATATCAGTGTCAGAAGGGCAAAGGGACTGGCGAGTGAAGCACGAGTAGGTGAAAGAAACTGTGTTTCCATTTCAGTCAATTTTACTAATTAGTGGCTGTTTTTTGCCGAGGAGTCAATATAGAGTGTATTAATATGGTAATGGTGTTCTGCAGGAGCTGTAGCTGGCTGTGACTTTGGGGGATGGGAGACAGAAATGTCAATTTGATCATGAGTCTGAATTTAGCAGATTTACATCTTTGAATAAGAAGCCTCCAAAAAACAGTAAGCAGTGGGGTTTTTTTCCCCTCTTTGTCAATTTTGCATATCATTTGGCCAATTATGTGTTATAATATGAAGGCAAAATCCATCTTGTTTCCAAAGTCAGGGAGAAAAGGTCACATTGCCTTGGATGTGTCCCACTAGCCAGGAGCAGCCAAGCAGGCAAGTGAAGCCCTTCAGCAGCCAAGTGGGGCCAAGGAGATAACGATCTCAAGCAGAAAGTGGCTTTTCTAAGGAGTGGTAGTTATTTTACTTAAATACAGCAGAGAAATGAGAATTGCATGTGTAGCATGAGCTCTCTGCTGGCTGATTCCAAGTCCAGATTGACCTTTCTATAGCTTTGCCTTATTGTTTATCCAATTCTCTTTGTCTTGGGTCTCCTGAGTAGCAGCATGACTGACATCTGCCAGCAAAGATACACTGGCAGAGGCACATATTAACCACTGATTCCTGCCCATCAAGATCTGCTCCAGGTCACCAGTGCAGGCTGGAGGCAGGAGCACTGGGTGACACACGCTGTTTTGCTCCTGCTCAAGGACAATCATTCTTTCTCTCTGAGGTTACCAGCCCCCAGCCCAGTCCAATCAATATCAGGAAATACGCCGTAATCTCTCCATGAACATAAGCACCCTTTGGGACATGAGCTGGTCAATGCACTTGGATGTATTCCTTGAAGAGCAAAAGGTTTGGAAGCAAAGCACATTGTCTGGTTCTCAGCTCACAGACAGTTTCTGACATTTGAGGGGCATTTTATACCTGCTAATCTACTTGACTCTTGAATCTGTGGAAAAATTCAAAGTTAGGTCAATTTTAAAGAGATTTTTCTTATTTGCTCACAGACTCAAGAGCTGAATAGATTCACTAAATCTAGGAAAGACAGTGAACTAAGACAGGACAATTGTGTCTTTGCTGGGAAGAACTGTTTTTCAACTGAACTTGATACTTGTTATCACTTTTTCATTTTAATTTCCAAAATTAGCAAAAAATCCAGCTAGAAGAGTCTAATTTTTCTCCTGTATCATTATTTGATGTATAGAAGCAACTTTAATCTCTTCTTGCTGTAGAACAAAACCTAGTTTTACAATATTGTCCTAGAGGCGGCAGCAGAGTACATAAGAAACAAAAAAGCTAACACACAAATGGGCAAAGTTGTGTTTGGTTAGTAGTTAATCTCTATAAATTCTCACTAAAGGGTTTTACTGGAATAAAGGGCTCACATAAAACCCAAGAGGGAATATAGGCATATCTTTCAAATAGGTAATAGGGTGAAAATAATACTAATGTTATTGCATGTTCTGGATCTGAGGGAAATAAGCTGACCTAAAAAAAAATCACGTGTTGGAGAGCACTCGTGGAAGGAAACTGTTTTCCATATCACAGATTTAGAGAAAACCCAAGCTACTTGCACAGAGCTAGGGAAGCTGTTGGGTCGGCAAACTTTAAAACAACTCTGATGCTCTGTGACACATTAATTGAAATGTACTTTCCAGAGCAACCATTTAGCAATTTATATAAATATCAAAGCTTTTGGGGTTTACTGTCAGTCTTTGTTTCTGAATGAGAAATTTATAAAAAACATATGTCTTAAACTGCCACTGAGTACATGTTCAGAAGGATGTGGCCACTGAACTATATCAAACTTTATTCAGTGCAATCATTTGATGAACAGAAGATTCTTCTGTTAATAATGTCTCTTTTCAATAATAATCCAAAGTTGGCAAAAGGGCTACTTTTTTGAGATGGGAGGAACAAAGCCTTAAGGCATGGTCTCATTGAAGTCCCATGGGCAATTTGTCATTGGCTTCAGTGGAACCAGGATTTTGCCAAAAATATCAAATGCTTTCTGAAGTCTTTCCATTAATTGGTCTGCAATTAAAAACAAATCATCTTGTGTAGGTAAGATGTGCACAGAACCCATGCTGCCATAAACTTCAGATCTGACTCCAGGTTGTCCAGTTTCTAGGACTGCTCATCTCCAGGGTTTTGGCTTCTTTCTCTCTGATGCTTAGCTGACGTGTTAACATGACAAAATTTTCATGTCTCTTCCATTATTCCTGTGCAAAGTCAATCTCAGCTGATCTGACCATTTGCATTATAGCAGCACCCAGAAGCCTTCAGCCACAGTGAGAACATCCTCACCAAGGGCACGTTGGCTTGGTCTGCTCTGCTGGAAAATAAAGTCCCCAAAGCTCAGCCAGCCACCCCTAGGCCTGTCCACGGTGCCTCTCCTGATGGGATGTGCCCAGCAGGGAGGGCTGTGTTCATGGAATGGGCCCGGGCAGGGTGGTCTGCGTGTGTGGAATGGTGCCTGAGAGCTCTCCAGAGACCAAGTGTGTGCCTGGCTGCTCTCAGCAGCACTGTGGACACCACTTCTGCACCTCCAAAGGACGGCCCATGGCAGTGGTCCTGCAGCCTGATCTGGCGAGTGATCAGGTGTACAAGGCTTTGGCAGAAAGGAGAGGCTCACACTGACTAAGGGCCTGATGACTCCACGGCCTTGGTTGCATGAAGGGCGTCACAGGTTTTTCACAGTTATTTCCTAGCATCAGAGAGGGCAATTAAGACTTTTCCTTCTAGTACAAAAGTTTTGTTTTACTGCCGTTCTTTACGTTTGGGAAATTTTTACTGGTTTGTAAAATGCCCTGTGTGTCCACTGAAATGCTCTCATTAAAATGCCTTGGCTTCTCCTACAGCTGATGCAGAAGGACATATGTACCTTGCTCCACCAAATCCTGCAGGCTTTATTCTGGCCAGAGCTCTGCTTGGATAAGGAATGACAGTAGAGGCAGCTGGTTCTGGTGTAATCCTTTGCTAATTCTCTGTGTTCTGGAAAAGAAATATTCCTCTGTGCTCACCCAGACTGGCAAAGGAAGGGACAGTGGGTGCTTGTGCAGTGTCACATTCAGGCTGTTTGTGCACAACCAAGTGTGAAAGTGAAGGGCCTTCATGAATAGGAGCTCTCTGGAATTTGTGGATGTATACCCATAGGTATGTTTTCTGAATGCACTCCTCATTTGGGCTGATAAGGTCTCTGAAAGACTTACAAAAGGACAGTTTATAGTCATTAAACACTTAGTCTTCACCCGAAGATCCCTGGGAAGCAAACCTCTGTGATACACAAGAAAACATTTCTAATAATTTATGTGCAGCATTTCTCTTTGTTTTCAAGATTGTTTAGCTAACCTGTACAAAAATATTTGCAGCCCCTCCTTCTCCAGAAAGCCCCAGCTGATGAGCCAAGCTCTCAACATTTCATTCCTATGTAGATAGTTTGCTAAATTTTTTCCCAAGGCTTTATGGTTTTCAACAATATATCTTTCATCACTGTATTGCCAAAAAGAAGTGGCTGCCTTGAAGCTTCCCTTAGGATCTGGACTGGATATCGAGGATTAGTTTATAACTGGTAACTTATGAACTGCACAGTGTTCGACAAACAACTTATTTTTCTTAATGTAATTTTGAGAACTTATTTCTGAAAGGATATTTGAATTGAAGTTTTAAACAATACTTTATTTGCCTATATCAAAATTGACAATTTTTAAAGGACTGTGTTTTTGTCTTCATACAATAATCATTAACTGACCATAAATCTTGAAAATATTAATCTCTGGTTGAATTTGTATGTGTTTGTTTCAGATTTAGGGGCTTGTTTTGTAGGGGTGTTTTTTTCAAATCTGTAAGAATGTCTGACTTTTGAGTTTGGCTTTTGTGCAGCTGGGATCTGACGATATAACAGAAGAAACTCATTATTTATAGGAATGGAATCACAGCAGGTATTGGCAGAATACAGCAATGGGAAACTTCTGAAGAATATTTCTTGCTTTTACCTGTGTTGGTGCAAGTCATATGTGTTGGTAATAAGGGCAAGGAAAAAACTAACAAGTAAGCACAGATTTTTTTATTTGAACACATCTGTTTTATTTCAGTTCAGTGTGATGGCTGGAGGGAGAAAGGGATTTCTTCAGATGGCATGTGTTTAGTTCCAATTCTTGGTAAACTTAAAACAGAAAAAGACATTTAATTTTTTTTAGTGGATTTTCTCCAAGTTGGTTTAACAGAAGCATATCCATTTTTTCTAGTGCCCATGGTGCTCTCTCCTAGATAGAAGGTTTTCTTATAATTGCTTTACATGGAATATATTCAGAGTAACTATCCCTTTGTTTGCACTGCAATTGCATCTGGAAATGTCTGTCAGGATCAGGGACCACACTGGGAAGCCTTGCAGGAACAAAAACGGAAAGCCAGCCACCACCTCAAAGCCCTTACAGCTATCCAGATGAAACTAGGGAAAAGGGAAAGAAGAAAAGATTTTTGCTGAAAATGAAGTCATTTGCCCATGGATAAACTAGTGGAACTGCAGGATACAGTTGGAGTATATTAACTCCTCAATATTTGACTGAAGTTCATATATGGCTGGAAAATAACTTATTTAGCATGTGTGTTTAGCCATATAATAAAAAACTCTTTTTTTTCCTCCTAATATAGACAGGAACACTGCTAGATGACATTTTTGGCATTAAGTTAAATTACTTGTTGACTTTCATTATGATGATTATAACAATTTCTTAACTCTCTTAACATGCTCCATTATTATGTTTGTGTCTGAACTTCATTGTCCAGAGAGAACCAGAAGCAAAATTACAGTCAAGGTGGACCCTTGCTCTGGTCTCTCCTTGAGGACTCTATCAAGATTGAGCCTTTATTAGACCAGACATGGCACAATCTCTATGTAGGAGTGTCCTTTCATGCTGAAGTTTCCACTTTTAAAGGATTTAATGTGTAAGAAGGATTAATATTACTAAAATAAAAGGAAATGAGGAAAGAAAACAGTTTATACTGTGACACTTAGGTCTAATCTATCTCTCTTCCCATTAATGTAAATTTCTGTTTCCACTTAGCTCTTCGGAAGCAGAGTCAGGCCAAAGATGAGTGCTTTTGAAAATCACTCCCTTAGCAAATTGTTGAAGGTCACTGGTGGGTGTTTGTGGCAGAAATGGGAATGAATGATAGTCCATTGTCTTAACCACAAGACCCTGCTTCCTCTCCTAATCCCAGGCTGATTTTACAGGGTTATAACACATGAAAAAAGTCCAAATTTTAAAATATTAAACTTGGCGCTGATGATAAGGAAATGATTAGGAGTCAGCTAAGGAAAGGCACAACCACACTGACAGAGACAGTCGTCAGAGTAGAACCATGTTTTCATCTAGCCAGGTTTTATTTGAGCCCTCCTGATGCATGCATTTACTGCATTCTGCTTTTTTTGTTTTGGCAAGCACTGCAGAAGACCTGATCCAATTCTTGAGGAAATCAATGGAAGTTTGATTGGAGCCATAGAAACCCATGAAGGGAATTTCAAGAGATAAAGTGTGGAGCCAGACATTCAAAAATAGCTTTTTTAATACGTGTCACTGACCTTTCTAATGGCTTGCAAATGCAGTCTGATTACCCTAAGTGGAGGAACTTTATAGGGAAGGCTTGAAATTTGGAGCAGAATAAAGAAGTGAACTTACTTGGGAGCATGAGTGTGAGATGGGTCATGACAAGGAGCTTGGATTCAGCTCTCACCTGCATCTGGATTTCATTCACAGGAGCAAACATGGAATGAGATAAGAAAGGGACCAGGTTGCAGAGCCAATCCACCTCTGTGAGGTAGTTTGGGAACTCAAAGGAAAACAGTGACTTGGGTGTGGGTTTGAGTGGTCTGAGTGCAAGATCTCACCACTGTGGTCATCTCAGCATGAGGTCTCCAAGCCACAGAGAAAGAAATCAACTAACTACTTAATCTTTCATTCCTGTTCAGAGACAAAAACTATGAGGTTTGACTGAACTGTCTGGTCAGGGGCTGACTGTGGCTCAGGAACATGGGACAACCCTTGAGACATTTTCTCTGAAGACTAAAAATGATGACACAGTCATGTTGGGTGGATCTTCTACTGTACCTGAGATTGCTGTAAATTCCTTTTGTCAGAAAACCTCCAAAAGAGAAGGAGTCAGCAGCTTAATTCTCTTTTGGGCACACATTCAAGAATCATGGTAGGTTTGTAGAGCTGTCTCTGATCACTGGATTCCTGGCCTGTTACCACTGCTGCCTTCAGCTGCTGTGTTTCTAAAGATTGTTCAAGATGATAATTCTGCTGTAGGTATGACAAAAGTCCTCCTGGGATGTTAAACACCCCAAGACCTGTAATGTGATGGTCACTCTGGTTCTTGGTGGCATCCTCCAACTTTTCTCCAGAGAGAACATAATTGGGGCAGGAGGAATATTTTATGATCTGGTTCTGTGGTGCAGCAACTACTCCCTGGAAAACTCTACCCAGTGACAGAGAAACCTCCAGGTCATGTGCCAGGGAACTCTGTGCACATCTCCTCTATTATATAGAAATAATTTCCTATGTCTCTCAGATGACAGACCACCAAGTGGAAGACAAGTAAAGAAAAGATTTGTACACACATTTGTTTTTATGGATTCATCTCATTGTCTCCAGTCACAGAGTGGCAGAAATAAAACGTTTAAAGCATGCTCGGTACAATGGATCCTAAGAGCTAAAGTGGATCCTTACTGTTATCATTTTACAGCTTCTTCCAATTTTTTTCTTTCTCCAGCCCAACTAAATCTTCAGTGTCAATTTAGGCAGAAAAAAACCCCTCACATTTCTAGAAAAGAAATGACACTTCTTAGAAAAGACTCCAGGTGTCATCTTCAGGTGTTAATCTGGGTGTTGCTGGGCTCAAGCCTGTATTTCTACTGACACCAATGAAATTCCCTGTACAGATGAGGAGTATGGGTGAAGAGAAAAGCTGGCAGTAAACCTTCCATCATAACTTTTCCAACACAGAACAGGGTATTTCAAAATCAACTTTGTTGCTCTTATTGTGAAGAATACTTGCCTCAAATGTTCCTTCTTTTCTCTTTTAAATGGAAGAACAAAACCTTTTCAGAGAAGTGGTGAAACACTACTGCCTTTAGCATATTTTCGTTCAGAAATATACTGGGATTGGATTTGATTTTGTGGAGTTTCTTTAAAAATGTAATTCCAGCTTACTTTGAAGATGTGAACTTAAATATTGCATAAGGTTGATAATAGATACACTCCAAATTACTGCTGTGATAATTACCAGGTACTACAGAAGTTGTGTGTCCATATACAATCATGTAGGAGTCCTGCTTCCAAATACAAGGGGGAAAGTAGCCCATGAGATAAATTTCACCTTGACTCTGCACAGGGATTTTCAGCGGTGATGTACAGGTAGTTATTGTGAGAAGGTTCTGTCAATAATTAAGATTAAACATTTTATTAATGTTCCAATGTCAGAAGCTTTTCACATAGTTTTATTCCCTTTACTTTGAAAACATAAAGTCTTAATAGGCAAAGTGTTGGGCGTTTTTTCTCTCCTTTATTCTAAGCAGATGTTTTCTCTCCTCGCTCTTCCTTCCTCTGCGCTTTCCTCATTGAAAGGAATGATGAGTGTGTGCCAAAAGAAAATTGAAAACCATGTGAAAAACACAGAAAAATTATTTTCTTAGGGAAAAATAATTTAATGAAGAATGGCTCTGTTTTGAACCTACTGGACCAAATTTTATTTCCAAATTGATTTAAAAGTATACCAGATTCTGTTATACCAGTTACGTTAGCTTCTGAGCATTCTTGTGTGATTATTTTACAAGATAGGAACTCGAAATAGTTAGAAGGACAAATTTTAACTCAGAGAAGAAGGCAAGTCTCTTCCACAGCTGCCTCCAGGTCTTGTCTTTCACTTCTGGAGGTAGATGTCTTTTTGTACGACACAGCAGGCACAGAGTGAGGAGGTAGATACCTAGATACAGGTAGATACTCACCCATGGGCTATTTTTGTGAAGTGGTCTTTTAGCTGCCATCCTTGCTGAAAGGTGATGGTTTCCACAGATCCTAACTCCAAACCCAGAGTGTCTGCCCACCTCAGGTTCTCTCTGTACTCTTCACTCCGCAGACACAACTGCTGCCTGCAAGGCGGCTGCAGGATTTGACCATAGGATTTGATGAGAGCCTTAACAAACAGCACTGAAAAAACAGCACCCAATCAATAATCTGGGGTGCACAAACATTTATCAAAGAGAACCCAGAATGATTTACATTTGTTCCTCCACTTACTGCTGCTGACAGTTACATCTGCATCCATCCATTTCCAGTCTAAGTGAGAATCATTAGACACGAAAGACATATATATAAGAAGGAAACATCTATGGTTACCTAACTTAAGCTGAATGTCATTTTAATGGCATTATTATTATTATTATTATTATTATTATTATTATTATTATTACCGAATCTAGGTTAACACTTTTCCTTTCTTCCTTTTCCATCATTTGAGTGGTTCTACTTTCAGGCTGGTATGTACCTTGTGTTATTAAATACGATGTCATATTTGTTTCCATTAAGCATGTGTGTGTGTGAATATCTTCATAAAACATACATAGAGCACTAACTGCTAAGACCTGTGGGACAGAAATCAAGACAACATCAGAGAAAAGATTTTTTTTTTTTGCCTACTGAGCCTGCTGTGGTTGCTATTTCAGCTGTTCATTAAAGTTATATTGCTTCCTTTATCTCTTGTGCTCATGGAATACAAGCACCTCCATAATGAGCTTAAATTACCACGAGCTAAGAATAGAAAACTCGATTTCAGTCCTTGGGAGGCTGAAGCTGTGGTGGTGCATGAGTAATCAAGCAATATTAGCTGTATAATGGTGCTAGGATCCCAGGGCAGAGCTGGGGGAATGTTTATGGCAGGGAAGCACAATAAATATCTGTTTTCTGTGCTTTCTGGGTTTCTTTCTCCCCTCCCTGCTCCGGCCTCCTTATACAGTTTGAAATAAACATTGTTGCTTTCTCTATATTAATATCCTCTATGTGTGGTTGGCCAGCCACGTCTGTCTTTGGAGAGTAGAACCTCCTGTGTTCTCATTCTCTCATTTATACAGCTAAGCTATGGAAAAGTCCCGGTCACTTGAGTTATCAGTATCAGAAAAGTGCACGGAAAATTGAGTGAAAATGTCAGAACTTGGACTAAAGAGGATGTGTGCAAAAATACCCTCTCTTTCCAAGTGTTTTAGATGCTGAGTATTTCATTCCATTAAATAGCAGGTGGGAATAAGACTCTTCCTCACACACCTGATCATTACCAAAGCATGACTGGGGGTTCCTTGTGCAGGGGGATCAAACTCACTCTCTTGTTACTTCAAGTTTAACAGTCATTTCAAGCGACTCCTGCTCCAAGGCAGGAGTGTCCCCGAGTTCACACAAACCCCTGGATGCTGCTGATAATAGTAGGCACAGGGAGTGGTGGTGGCCAACATCTTCCCAGGTGTTAACAGATTGGCACTGGCTTTAGGGCACTGTGATGATCACAGGGAGACTCTGCTGAATTTAACTGTGATGGCCCCAGAGGTAACAGGCTCCCAGGCACCTTGCCCTGCTCCAAGAACACCCACAGGAGCAGGCTAAATCCACCAGAGAGCCAAAAGACGGGATATTTATCAGGAGGTATGCTGAAAATCACCTGTATAGGGAAGAAACCCTCTTTATTGTGGCATTCTCAATGAGCCATTGTATAGTTTTGCTATTTGATTGTAATATATTGGCTCTTCCCCAAATTTTCTCACTGTCGATCTCTTCCTAACGATTAAAAAACTCAATCATTGTAGCTTGTAAGGGTTTTTTTAGCATATGAAATACCAACAAATATCTGCTCCACCAAAACACTTCTCTGCTATCTTATACATCCAGTTTACTTCTTTATATGTTTTGGCTCAGAAATTCATTACTGATTGCACCTGTGTTCAGAAAGTAACATTTTTTCACAAGATGTTATCCTCAGCTGGAGAATCTAAGTTGATGGAAAGAGAGGCATCTCAGAGTGTCCTGCAAGACATTTGTGATAGAGCACATATCCAGTGCAGGCCTCTCTTGCCCTGGTTACTCAGATCATCACAAGGGAAGAAACCTCTGGAAAGCAACACAGGTGGAAAAAGATAACCCTCTGTTTACTCTGTAGCTGCTGTCACTTCTGCCACCTCCTTATGTAAAGTGCTTTTTTTCACAAGTTGTCCTGATAATATCAGGGAGGGAGGAGAGACTGAGGGTCTACCTAAGGGCAGTAAAGTTAGTGGACTTTGGCCTTTAATGAGCAGAAGGTGCAATTCAATTACAGCTCTTTGGGAGATATCATTAGCTTATGTCTCCAAGGGTCATTGGCAAAGATCATTAGCAGGGGGTCATTAGCGGGGTTAGTCAATTTAAGGGGAGCCAGAGCCACTTCTACCTTGTGGAGGTGTGAGAGCAGATGATGCTTTATTAGTTAATTCCAGGGAGGCTGAATCTCTGCCAGGGGCTGTGAGACCCAAGTGGTGATGATCCAGGAGGGAGTCCAGGTATCTCTGATGATGAAAGACCTGGGTAAATGAAAGAGGCCTCCTCATATTTCACTCACATAACTTCAGAACATGATTATGTGACCAGTTTGAGAATAGTAAGGCACCCATCAGTCTGACCAGTGGATGGATGGGACCAGCACCCTACTGACTTGTACAAGAGGTGAGGATTTTTTTGGGGGGTTGTAACATTTCTTTCCTCTTCCATGGTCCATGGCTGCTACCACTGCTGAGGCCCCTTGCCTCAATGAGCCTCAAAGGGATTCAGAGGTTCTGATCAGAGAGGGGATGATGCAGGAGATGCTGCTAAGGACAGCAGAGGTGATCCTCTCTGTTCTGGGGAGGTAGCTCATCGAGCTGACAGGACCTGTGCAAGGGCTCTGAAGTACAGGAAATGCTTTTAGGATAATCTGGATTATATCTCTATTGCAGAGCAAATGCTCCCTTGGGTTTGGGTCAGTACGGGTGGCTTCAATGCGGAATACACACCTGCTTTTCCTAATTAACCTCCATTTGTTAATAAACTACCACATGGCCTGTGTATCTGTGTAGTCTCCTGGCAACCTTGAAGTTATTCACCTGATTTCTTTTGTTTTCACCTGGGACTGTCTGCTCCCAGCTCCCTGTGGGGCTTGAGAGTGTATGGAAGAGATGAGTCCTGTTCTTATCATGTCTCATGGTGCCCCACTCCTGTCCTCCTCTAAATCCTCAGCATTAAGTCACTGACAGCTTTCCTTAGGAAATCAGTAGCTTGTGTCCATGGCAATGATGATCAGTTTGGTCAGCTCTGAAAGGCATCTGTGTTCCAGACAGGCTGTTTTCCCATTGGAAGTTGCTAATTTGCTGAAGGTTAAATTTTACTGTGGCCTCAGGATCTAACTTTGAAAAAAGCAATACTGAAAGCGAGCATTTTGCTACAGACAAATCTGTTGCTACAGAAATGCTCCATTTTTCTGTATTAAAATGCCTGTTTTCACTTTGGTATTTGATCCCTAGTAAGAGTGAATGGTGTAATAGCAAACTCCGCTTAACTGAAAAGGCCTATGTGCATGTGATGTCATTTACTTTTGAAACTTGACATTTATTCTGGTTCTCTTTGTTTTGGATTTTTCCTCTCACCTCGAAGCAGAAATATCAAATTCACATGCTCAAAATGAAAAACTTACTATATCATGGTCCTTTGTAGCAACTTGTAGAAGAATGTAAATGGTCAGTGGTGGTGTTAAACAATTCTGATGTCAGAACTTGTGCACCTGATGGTAAATGTTTGATAGATTTGCTTGTACTTAAGTACACCTAAGATCCCTGGTAATACTTCTCATGGAGATTTACGTAAGTGCAGTAAAGAGTCTGCACATTCAGTAATATATCCTGAACTTTTTGAAGGAAGATTGGCAATTTTATAATTATCATGGCTCAATAAAAATGTAAGAATCACACAAGGAATATGGGGAAGATGGTGTAAGTTTATATATCTTATCTAAATAAATTCTAGTTACAAGGTGGTAATCCATATACATGTCTGGGATAGTTTTAGTTAGGCACAGGAATGATTCTCATTTCTAGAGTATGTGGATTATTTGCCTATATTTCAGAGAAAGATGAATGATTTCCAGTGCGGTCCCCTTTCCCTGGCAAAAATAGGCAACTTTATTGAGTAAAATGCCAAAAAATTATGAAATTCTGTTTATAAAATTTTTCTAAAGGGAAACTGAAATTGAAAGCAAATGTTCTTTTAGCATTTCTGTTCATTACTTGAAAACAAATTAATGGAGAGGGCATTTTTAACACCTTGTCTGAGTCAGGTTTTTTAACTCAGCTCCCCCAGAAGTGCTTATCAGTTACATTTGAACACTTTTTTCTTTGTTACCTACAAAGGGTAGTTGGATGAAATGCCCAAATTTTCAGTTCTTACAGGTAGATTAGACAAATAATTAATTATAATAGAGGTGAAAGTTGTTGATCTCATACTGAGTCTGCCAGTTGGATTCTAAAGCAGAGTAAACCATATGTGAAGGTTACTGAAGTCTCCAAGCCCCTTGACCGTTCATGGTTTCCAACCATTTTCTTTATCAATGCTCCATTCAAAACCTTTAAAAACTCTAATTATGTATCTTTTCTACCTGATGGCTACTTAAAGCAAGGAAGTTTAAATGGTTTCTTTATACTTTGGTACTTTTTTCAATGTTAAACAAATAGTCTTATTCATTAAGATCGTACAGCGTTTGCTGGGTTTAGTTTGTTTCATTTAGAGGTCTCCCTTCATAGGGGTGCAGAGAGAAATTAATGTCATAGACCTTTTTAGATGATTTCTAAATTAAGTACACTAATATGACTCATGAGACCTGCAGATCAAAGTCTTACAAGCGATTTATCAAAACCAAATAATTTTTACATAGAGTATGTGGTAACTTCAGGTAATGTTATGTTGTTGCTCCACTCATCACGTGAGAGCAGCGAAGAGTGGTGCTTCTTTATTTTCTGGATCCTTCACTGGTTTAAGAGGAAAAGATGGCATCAGGAATCAATTTAATCTTGTTTTGAAGTTTGCCTTAGACTCTCTTTTTCCTAAGAGATGCAAAGGGCCTGCTGTTCCCTGTATACCAGCCTCCATGTGCTCCCATCCTGAGTAATGAAATCCAAGTCCTCTGCTGCATAAATCTGGGAAAGCTCAGTGAAGTGTGAATCTGATCGCTCTGATTAGTGCTGATTAGTTGCAAGCTGGAGTGTGAATAAGCAGCCTGACATGTACAGCATTTTGTTATATGTGACAGAAGAAATTGCATTTGCATGGTAAAGTATTTATGGTCATGTTTGTGACTTGCTTCATTCACATCTGGTCCAGGGTTGTCCTCTGGGAATGGCAGGAAAGAGAACAGGAGGAAAATGTGAAATGGTTCAGCAGAAACCAGAGAACAAAGACATTTCCTACCCCTGTAAATCCTAATTTGGATAAGTGAAAGTTTGTGGCAAACAGTGGTTACAAGACCATAGTGGCAAAATGAAAATAAAAGTTATATATATAATGCAAGTGACTTTATGTTTCAGTTTATGCTGTTCTGTGCCTCTTCTGCCATGAAGTCATCACTATAGCAGTCAGGTTTGCAGCATCTCAGGGAAATAATTGGCTGGGAAGATGAAAGTTTTATTCTTTTAATTTAATTTCTTTTTTCTTTATTGTGTCTTGCTATTCTGAATCTTCTATTGCTCCTGTTCCCCATGACTGCTGTTGAACTAAAAAAACTACTTAAGAAGAAATATACAAGAAAGTAAGTTGGATGGCAAGTTGCAGACATAAAAATCTTTATTGTTGAAATAATGTCTAATTATGCTGGTACACTAATAATTTCCCATAGAGAAATTTTTCACTCAGGTATATATTTTAAATCAATCCTAAATTTCTTTTTAAACCCACATAACAATCTAATCTTCAACCAATTAATCTAATCCTTGATCAATTAGTAGGAATGAAAATAGTGTAAGAACCAACTGTGGCCTGATACAGACACAAAGACTACCTGAAAGAGTGTTTCATATGTGTTTACTTAAATATAAATGCTATCTTTGTTTTAGCCTGCTTTTTTATTTGACTGAATCAGCTCTTCTGAAGATCAATTCTGGATATCTACGAAAGGACAGCTGTTTGGGGGAGCAGACAGCTGGAGGAGCTGTGGGGAGAGAAAGCAATGAGATGGATTTTCTTCCTTTTACATCTCTTGGGAGCCCAGGGGGTGCCAGGAGGGAGAGAGCTGGGGAGGAGGGGAGGGCTGCTGCAAGGACTGCTGCAGGATCCTTCCCCCTGCTCTTCTGGAGCTCTGACTTCAAGGGCTGGCAGGAGTTTATGGCTGATTCCCTCCCTGCCCCAGCCAAGCCATACTCTGCTCTTTAAAACCCCTTTATTTTACCTGGTGCAGGCAGGACCAGCTGTCTGTGCCTTGACCTCAGCTGTGAGCTCACCATGTCCTTTGTTATGCCATGTTGTGTAGCCAGTGTGGACAGCTGACATTTTCTACCACCGGATATGGTCTGCACAACTAAATAACATCTTATGGCTGGAGGTGCATTAATTTCTTCAATTGTTTGTACAGAGTCATCATCCAGCTGAAACTTGTGATTCAGACTGAGTCACAAAGCAGCAATATCTGTATTGAAAGGAAGAAATGAGGTTAAAGGAACAGAAAATTCATTTCAGCATATGCATATATCAGTTTGCAGTATGAAGGTTTACTGATAGATTCAACTTGTCCTAGTTGTCAGGGGTTTATTATTATTAGTTTATTTTGTCAAAATGTAGGTTTGCTCCATATCCTGTTTTTATTGGAGACAATCCTCACACGCCTGGTCTCTCTTGTGATATGAAATTTCATTTTTCCAGTCAAGACCATTGTCAAATTAAAAGTGGTGCTGAGATATTCTCACTGTGGATGGAGCTCCCTGATGTGGACCAGTGAAGGAAACTCAGAGGTCACAGGAGCATTGTAGCCCATAGAAGGAGTCACTGTTGTTGGGTCACTGCTATTTTCCCACAAAATGACAGAGCAGAACAAATGTGGGTGGGACCTGTGTCCTGGCCACTTATGGGCGTTGAGAGTGTGTGAGATCAGCAAGGCTGAGCTGTTTGCCCCTGGTGACTACCAAATGCTCCAACTACTGGAGCAGCTGTCTTTAGATCTTGCTAAAAAAATTGGTTCTCCACAGAAAGCATCTTAACTCTTTTCTTAGAGAAAATAAGGACAGATGATGAGGAGGGCTGATGAGACTCAACTGTTGGCCTTGTTCTTTGGAGTTTGTTAGACTTCAGCTAATTATGGCTTTCATTATCTGTTAGTCTTGTTTCATTTTAAGGTACAACCTAGTTCTATATCAGAACTAATAGCCGTGTAACTTTTAAGTAGATAATGGTCGGCTCTAACTCAGATCAATATAACAGCTTTTATTTTTTTGTTCTACAGAAGGACAGCAAACATAAAACATGCTTCTGTTTTTGTATAAAAGACCTCAATTTTCTGTTATGAAAAGCTGTAACCTAAATGTTGGTCATGAAAAAGAAGGGGTAAAGGATGAGATGTAACAATGAAAAATCATAACAGGATGAAATCAACTTCAAAAGCCTCCTTGTGTTACTTAATTCTGTGTTTGGGACTGCCAGATGTGTGGATGAATCATATAGCTTCAGAAATGTTCCAATATCTAGGAAATCATCCTCTCCTATGCAAGTCCAACTTGATCAAGACCTGAGACAGAGACTGAGACAGGGATCTTCTGTTGGTAACACTTTTACGTCAAATGATTGAGCTGGGGGTCAGGTGTCTTTTTGCTGGGAAATACCAGAAATTTGGAAGGAAACTATTCTGTAGAGAATTTCTAAGGTCACAAAAGGAATATTTAGTTAAAAAGGTACTTATATCCTCTTCATTCCCACTACAAAATAATTGGTAGCCAATTGGTTCAGGTAAGACCTAACTGTGCCTGCTTATCCTACCAGATAAGTCTTCAGAAGTTCTGGTTGGCTTTGGGAAACCTCTTTAGTTCAGCAAAATGGACTTCTGAGGTTGCAGCACTCGGTTCTTTCTGTCTTAGTCTGCACAGACTGCAGATGTATAACTCAAAAATGCTAGAAAAGGTTTCCTTGGGGGCTTTATCTCAGATCCAGCATTAAAGATGAACTTCTGAGAGCTCTTTCCTTGAAAGTTACCTTCAGCTATTCATTGTAGGCATCATCATTAGAGACTATTTATAATACTCATTTCATTCTGCTTTCTTATACTGATATCTTAACCTTGCAAAATCCAGCTTCTGGATCACATTAAACAATGTCTTATCTTTCAGTGCCTATTTCCGTTGTTCTTAGTACACGTCTTAATTCACAGGTGCTGTATTCTTTATATGCCTGGAAACATTTCCATTAGTTAGTCAGCTGAAACATGCTTGATTCTGCCCATTTTCTGACAATAAGGTCAACATGTGTTTCTTTCCTTGTGTAAATGGCCTTCAGAAAAGCAATAAGCCTTTTGCTGATTTTAAATAAAAAGAAATAAGTGTATGAAAAATAATGCTATTGTCAAGTTTTTCTTACACAAAATACTTCCCGTTTTCAGGTTTCTCCTGTCTCACAGCACAAGCAAAACTGTCTCTTATCTTGTATATGTACTACATGGATATTGTCCTCTACCAGTGTGAGATGGATGAGATTCTTTAAATTGCTTTTTCAAATGATTTTGCTTTTCTTTTACATAGCTTCTAAATGAGGGTTAGCATCGCTCCTCAGGACGCTCAGGCTGTTTCTGCTCTTTTTACAGCATAAAATATTTTGTGTGAAAGGTTAACACAAAATGCTTTTAAGTACTCTATTCTCAAAATTTATTTGTTAATATTTTTCATATAGGCAATTAATTTTATTTCCTCTCTGATAATCCTGGTTTAAAAAATCCCCCCAAACTACTATTGATTCAATAATCTGTACTCTCATTTCAAATCCTAATGGATGTATAAACAATGAAATGTTTAAATAGTTGAAAGCAAGTATTATTTTTGAAATTATATTTACGCATATAAAATAGAAATGGTATCTGGAATTGTGTTTCCAGAGGAGATACTCCTGTGTGGACCTGTCATCTTGGAACTGGGGCTCAGTGCAACCTCAAGCTCCCCAGAAAACAAGTGGTGAGAACACATTGGTGAGCTCTTGCTGCAGGCCTGGCTCTCATCCCTGGGGTAGCTCAATGCATATCCAGCAGGATTTACCACCGACCTGGCTGCAGTGCCCTATTAGTGTCTGTGTCCGACTGTCAGCTTTGAAAGAATGTCTGAAATCCATCCATACAGAGGGAAAAAAGATGTTAATGTGGGTCTCCTCTAAAATATTTTTTTAAATCTGAAAATGTAATTGAATCAGCATGCTCATCATTTCAAACTTGTTCTGTAACTGTTTTTTCAACCTGTTTTAATAACTATTTAAAATATAACCTATGCTGTGGTCAAAAAGAAAAACAACAAATTATTGAACAAACTATTCATTGTAACATTAAAATGCAGACATTCAGGTGAAGCCAATGTATAACTGATTAATTAGGTTAAGAAAAATCAATAATAAAAATACACAAAAACCTTTTGCCTACACAAAAACCATACTAATTCTAGGCCACTCCAGAGAGACATTTTCTGGGAAAAGCACTTGGCTTTATTATAGCTCTAGCTCATACGAAACTGTCCACTAAGGTGGAATTACTTTGTTGGATCATTGAAAGATAGTGCCTTAAAAATCTGTGTAGGTTCATTTTAAAAAGTTATTGAAATTCTGACAGCCTTTGAAGTAATAGAAGACAGCAGAACTCCCACATGCAACATGCACACCAAAGAGAAAAATAATTAAACTGAGCAATTTGTGTTACCACAGATGCCAAACTGAACAACCAGTTACAACCTGAATGCAGTTTTGGGTTAAGCAGCACAAACACATCATGACTTGTGGTTTTTTGATCTGAAATCTTCCAAGTTTTCCCCAGGTTTTCTCTGTGGGGGCTTCTGATGCAGCTCATGGGGCAGTGGCCCATTGAGGGGGCCTGATCAGCATTTGGATCCAGCAGCACTAGGAGGGGATGGGAAAGCAGAAAATACATTAAAAGAAGTGAGAATAGGAAGTTACAGAGCCCTGAAAGAGAGGAGAGATTGTCTAAAGATAATAAGTAGCCTTCTGTTCTGTAATACATTTCTTGAGCGAGGACTCTCTCTGGAAATTACTTGCCTCAGCAAAAGATGAGCCTAAACCTCGTCTTCTTTGCCTGATATCAAAAATGAAATATAGATTAGGGTTCTGCACCCACTTTTGTGCATTAGGACTGTATCCAGGGCTGTCAAACACATGCAACAGTTGACCTTTCTACTGCTTTTATGAAGATTGTTGCTGGTGGACTACTGCCACAAGAAAATAGAGAAGTGGGTTGTTAAAGAGCTTGCTTAGACTTGACAAGTTTGCTGAGCATTTCTTCCCCAAATTAGAATGAAAAAGTTGAAGGTAGACTTCAGCTTTCTCAGCTGACATATCCTTGGCTTCAGAGTTGAAAGTGTTTCAACATCTCCATGAATTTCAGCAGATATTTGGGTTCACTTTTAATGTGCTTGATGTCAGCACACTGTAGCTGAAAGCCAAAACTCCCTGCCAAGAAAGAAATGTGTCCAATATCAATCATCTTGTACTTAGCAGCCTGAATCCTGTCTGGACCAATGACATTACTAACTTTATTCCCATATCTGGGTTACTTCTTTTTGATCCCATAAATAGGATGATTGCAAGACATAGCCTAAAATATCTAAAGTGATCAAAAATAGAACTACATGGAAACTACCCTTTTAGTTGGATGTATTTTTCCTTGACTTTACAAGAATGTGCATATTTCTCCATAGTAAAATTCCAACCTGGAACAAATTATGAAGGGACAATTCTCAATGGGCATAAATCAGCCTAGCAATGTCAATTTACAGGGATTTGAACCCTTGGGTTTTGGGAATTTTTTGTTCCACCTGAAAATTTACCACTTCCACATAAAAATATCCTTCTTGCTAAGAATTGTTTTCATACATGCTGTGATCAAGAGGTTGGGAGTTTTTCCCCTCTCCTTTCATTGTTACCACAAAAAAGCTGGTCTTGTGAATAGGTTTATGTAGCTCTAATGAAGAATGACCCGATCTCTTCAAGGATACACGTGAGGCTTTGTTGTTCCATAGTTTCCACCAAGCATGACATGTCTGGAATGCTTTATGATGACTGCATCATCAAAGTACTAGGGGGTAAAAAAATTGGAGAAGTCTCTGAGCCTGCGTGTTGACTTGCTTTACCATTTTATTGGGTTAGTCATCATTATAAATCAAATTCTAACTCTCATGGTTTGATGATGTTGTTAAATTACCTCAGTGCCACCTCTGAGTACTGCCAGTGCTTCATGTCTTGGATGCTTTGTAAAAAAGTGAGGGGTATGTTTTACTTCTGAGGTGAGGTTGGCCCTGGAACAAGACAAGGATTTCCTGAGGTTTTGCAGCTGTATCTTGTGATTCAGCCCTGTGCTTGCAGAGTGACTCCATGCTAAGCATTGTGCCTCTCCTTTCCCCTCTCTGCAGGTACTGGAATCCCATCTAGGGAAGAAGGAAGCAGAGCTTATCTGCCAGTGACTAGCACAAAACTACCAGGCTACCTTTGCAAAAATAACATTGTTTTCCTCTGAGTGTTGAAAATGAAAACCTTCTCTAATTTAAGGGAGGTGGAAATGCTGCAAAGGCTCCAGTTCTGGTGGTAAACTATCAGACACAGCCAGAGCTGCTCATTCATGTGTCACGAAGTCTGTGTTGCCTAAAGGAAAGTCTCCTTCAGTTTAAATTATAGATAAGCCATACTTTTTAGAGCAGGTACTTCTGAATTCTTTGCATCATAGGTTCATTACAGCACAGGAACAGTGCCTTTTTTCATAAAATATGTATTTTCATAAGCACAATATTCTCAACGTGTGTATTCTTGCATATATTTCTATTGTTTATCCATCTGTAAGTTTGTCCGTCCAGACAAGAATACCCACCAGCATTCATCAAGTCTTTTAACCTGAATCAGATGTGGGGAGATAAATTAACTATCTCTTCATATTGAGTATTTCATAACTCATTATTTGGCACTGAATTTAGTCCTTTGCCTTAACACTGTGTTTGATATAATGAAAGGTGCCAGCCAGGTGAGACTTGGCTAAAGTTCAGAGCAAACCTGCCTGTGACAAACAAGCCTCGAATATGTCCCCATTAAGACATTTCCATGGCTAATGAAAGTTGCAACATAACTGTTAGAAGCCAGGCAATGTCCTCCCTACCCCCAAGTGAGAGGTGTCAGACAGGGAAGGACCTGCTGGCACTGCCATAGCAGCTGTGACGTGGATGCAGTGAAACAGCAAAATCTGTGGCTGTGGAGACCAATTTGAACAAAGGGAAGGTTATACTGGAGGTGTCCAATACTCACATTAAACCAGAAGCAGCCATTCAAGTTTTTATCTCAAAGACCTCTTCTGCAGGTGTTGCCAAGACTTGCTGCAGATGCAGAGTTCAGAAATGGGGAAGATCTTTTTTTTTTTTTTTTTTTTAATTCAAGCATACGGCTTTTATGGTGTCTGTGGAAAAAGAAGAAAAGCCCATGATTACTGCTAATGAATTTTTGAATTAAAATTTCCAGTGCTTGTTACTGTTCTCATAAATTGTACCTGTAAGAAACACTGCTTGGAGCCAAATTGTTTCAAAATTTCTAATTCACCCTTTTTATTATGAGAAGCCTAGACTTTTGGTCAGGTCCCACGTCAGGATGACTCAGTGTAGCTCTATTCAAGCTGAAGACACTTGATGAATTCATACATGCTGAGAAACCAGCTTTCAGTTTAGCAGCCATGAAAAACTTCTATTTTGGTTCTTCCAGAAACACTGTTTCCTCTTCCCTCCATCCAAGACAGTGTGTTAGTATGTGTGGGAAAGAAAATACAGAAATTTCTATTGACAGGAATAGTGCATCTTCTATTTTTAGACCTCCAAAGATGCGTGTTTTGTGAACAGAGATTTTTGTTAGGTGTAATTAAATTAATTTGCAAGGAAGTTACTAATTTCATTGAAAGCTAGAGATCCTCCCAATGCGTGATTCATCATAACTCCACCTCAGCCCTGGCCTGCAGGGATAACTAACTCCTTTGGTGAGAAGATAATTTTATTTTAATTCTCATGCAGTCATTGAATAACTTGAAGACAAATGCCAACTATCAATCTTTATGAGTGAATTATTGTTCTCACTATTAGGGTGTGGTGGAGTAAAGGATGTCATACTTTAGTACCTGTAAAGCTTTTTGGATATAATTTTGTGTATAAAGCACAATAAACATAAAAATCATACTCTATGACTTACATGAGAAATACATTAAGACAATCAAAATTAGAGACTTTGAATAGCAAGAGAGATTTTTAATTTTTTTTTTTATAAAGGACATAAAGATTTATTTTTTCCAGTAATTCTATTCAAACTAATAACAGGGTGGGTTTATTCTCTAACTATTTTCCTGTATTAGCAAATTATTGGTTTTTATCCTTCCACTCCTATTTGACTGGAAGCAATTATGAAAAAGAGATCTGTTTTCATTATTTGCATCTAGTGTTATATCAGTGATACCTGAGCTTAGAGACACTGGCAAATTCAGGGGGAGTGATGACTGCAGCAGAAATGAAGGAGCAGACTGAAGAGCCCTTCAGACAAACCACATATGGCACTGCAAAGACCTCCCTTTGCTGTCAGCAGACTTGGTGGATTTTGCTAGCATATAAAATGTACTAGACACTCCTAATAATGATAATTACAGTCCTAAGCTGGCCAGTGATTTACCTGGGCAAACATTTACACCCATAGGGAGCTCCATAAATGTTAATAGGGCTCCACGTGGGTTTGGAGGCAGAAGGGGCGGACTGGCGTGGATGACTGTTGGGTGACCCCCACTCTGAATGGAATTTGGGCTCTTGAAAATGTACCACTGGGTGCAGTAGGTGCAGGTCTGCATCTGTGGTTCCAGGGTGCATTGCTTTGAACAGTGTCATTACATTTGGAAAAAGTACTTGGGGATAAATTAATTCTGTTGTAATACTGTGGTTTTGTTTCTCACTTTGCATCTTCAAAAACACAGGATGAGAGGCAGCACATTTTTCTTGGTTAGTTATTACAGATAACCCAGATGCTGGTCATTTGTATTTGGCTTCCAATTACTTTTAATTTTGTTTGGGTTTCTTTGAAGTGTGACAAGAACATCTTTTCTGGGGACTGCATTTATGTCTTTTAATAATTTATTTGCTATGAGAAATATATTCTCATCCCTTCAATTCTTGATTCCCTAAATTAACTCTTGCTTGTGTAAATGATGGTGTAGAACTCAGACAATATATTGATATAAGGATTGTTAAAGTGAATAACTCTTAACTCTAATTTTCTTAGATATTTTCTGTCTTTTAGGATCCCAAAGTTCTACTGATTCTGTTTCTGAACTGTTGGTTTTGGACAGTGACAGTTTTGGATTTCTATGCAGAAATGTCTTTAGGTGTAATCTTTGGGAATTTTCTTTATTATTAATTGAAGTAAATTAAAAGAGCATATTGGTTTTTTGATTCACATTGATCATTAACTTATAAAACACACTGGTGATCTATTGTTTGACTTGCATAAACAGTGCAACAAATCACATAAAAATAATGGAATAATTTCCCAGTATATGCTTTGATTGTGTTCTGAACCATTACCTAAGATTGACAATTTATTTATTAGTAGAAAATCATACAAAATTATTTTTTATTGCAAATTTAAACAGATTTTCTTCTGAAACATATATACCATGAACAGCGGTAAGCATGAAATGATGCTGAAATTCACTTTGTTATTAAACATATCTGGAAGTTTGATTTTTGGGAAACATGGTGGTGTCTGCTTTTCCTATATTACACTACCAACAAATGCCATGATGTTCTCGGATTAATATTAGGGTAAATTAAGGAAGAACAAGGAAGACACAGCCAAAGCCAAGTTCCTTTGATGAATGTTTGTAAAGTTTTTTTCTCACAATTTGTTTTTGGAATATTTATAAGCATAAGACAAGTAATATTTTACATGTCTGGTTGTAGTATGGAAGTAGTACTGGGAGTTTCTTGATTCTCAGCTAGTTAAAGCAGAGACTGCAGAATTACTTGCTTTCTTGTCTGCTGGGCTCTGATGTAATTCATTGTGCAGTTTGAATTTATTTTTTATTTCATTTAACAAAGATGAATCAGAACTAAATGATTCAAGCTTTTTGCCTCAAAACGTACTGACTACAAACTAAATATTTCTGAAAATATGCTTCATTTCCCATTCTTATTGTAAATGCGCTGAAGTAGGGAGAATCAGACAAGAGGCTGGTTTTGTGATTTAAACTCTGTAATGGAGAGGCATTATTGCCCTGTCATCTGTGTGAGAATTCAGGCTTTGGAAGTTGGGGCTTTAAGCTCTTTTCGTTAGTTTGCTCCTCCTCTTCTAACTCTTACAATAGCAGTGATTTGGAGACTTCAGCCCTCAGGAGTACTAGAATTTATTACAAGTGTTTGCAAAGTCTTTTTCACGATGTCAGGTAACACATACACACTAAATGTTGCTAATACTGCAAAAAAAACCAACCCCAAACAACCTGCCCTAAACTTTTTTGGTTATCTCCACAATACGTTTTATTCAGAAAAATTAATAATATTCCTTCTGTTTTACAAAATTGCTTTTTTTGTTGTTTAATTAAATACTTCACAGTATATAAATAGTTTCCTTCTAATACCAGTTTGAAACAGAATCTTTGAAGCCATCATTCATCCCTCACCTGGAAAGCCAACATTCACCCAGAAACAACTTATGTTGCTTGCTGTCTGTGGTCAGGGTGTTTCTGCTGGGTTTGCAGCTCCGTGCTGTGCACTGCTGCTGCTGAATGTGTTTGTGTGCTGATGGCCTGGGAAGTCGTGGTATCTTACTAAACAAAACAAACACTTTCATGAGATCCAGAACTAATGAACCTGGCTTTGCTATGAATTCATGGCTGCTAGCTCTGTTTTGAATTTTTCCTCACAACTCAGGCATTTCAGAGGTTTCTCCTCTCTATGAACTCTCAAAAGCTTGATTCAGTTTTTCCGTGAGTTGAGTAACTTGTATCTCTGCCCTCTATGAAGTAATGTCCTCTAACAAAATTCTAGGAATTTGATTGGGATTGGGATTACTGTGAATTTGTCAAATACATTTAGAAGTGGTCATTGGGTTGAAAACTACAAGAAGCGGTAAAGACAGGTAGGCAATTCAATCACATAAACATCACTTCTTTTGGTAATCAAACCAAAAATATCCAGGGTGATAGAAGAAATTATATATGAGCTTTTCAACCCTTTTATTTGCATTAAAGAATGTTTTTTCTACATTTGATCCCTCTGATTACAGAAGGGCTATTTCAGCTCTGTGCTGCTGCCCGAGTGTGCAAATATCAACATATTTCATGTTGGAAAGTAGCCCCAAAGAGCCCAAACATTCATTTTAGTTTACAAAATGTAATTTTTTTTTTCTTAATTACAGAAATGTTTTGATAAAATGGAACCGCAAAGGTAGGCATGAACACTGTGAAAAATTTGAGGCAGGTCTCAAATATGTGCAGCTAAGCGCTCCTCATAATTCATGTTAAACACTCTGCAATTTTTTAAAAAGAAAAGTAATATTTCAGGAGTACTAAGCATTATGCTTAAACCACAGATTCTGTAAAAAATGAACTGCATAAGCTATTAGCAACCGTATGCGTCATAAACACCTTAGGCAAGAAAATGAGATCCTAATGCCAAATGCAGCTCAGTTCCATCAGTCTACATGGAGCTACACTTCTGCAATTTTATAAGATAAATGTCTGTGCTGTTTTATATGATGAAACTACAGCTTGGGTGAATCCTCTTATTTTTCACCAGTGATTTAATAAAGGCAAGCTCAATATAAATATTGAAAGGCTGCTAGTATTGAAAATACTCTTTCCCTAGTAGCTGAAATATGTGAGAGCTTTGTCTTTTCATATTGATTGTTCAAAAAGAAAAAAAAGTTAAGACTTGTCTATACAAGAAGTGGGTATATTTACTAACTAGTGGGCTCTAAACAGTTTCTCTAACATACTATATTTTATATTGCATTTGTAGAGAAAAGCTTTGAGTTATGTTTCATTCCGGCAACTGGGAACTTCAAAACCCATTTTAATCTCAGCTGAAATAACTAGTGAACACTTGCCTCCTGCCTCTTAGTAGAGATTAAAGAGGAGAAATGCTACAAACTATATTTCCCTGCACCTATGTCTTTGACACACATCACTGTGGTAACACAATAAAAGAGCTGCATTTAATTATTTTTTCAGAGCTCACAAGTTTAGAAGAGATAGGGTATTTATGAGCCCCATTTGTGCTCTCTAATCTGTAAGATACCAAAAAAATACAAAACATAAACTACTGGCCATTGGAAGTGACCCATTGTGCCTCTGAAAATGTTTGCCTTGTTCTATTTCTCTCTCCACATAAAATACTGAGTATTAATTTAATCATTAAAGGAATAATGAAAATAAGGAGTGATGAAAATGTAATCAAGGGAGACAATTATTAGTCACAGAAGTGTAATTTTTAAAACAGTTTAAAATATCTCCTGCGCTGCTCTACTGTATTCATGAAATAAAGCTACTTTAATTATTTCCTGTTCAGGCTTTCCTCTGTTTCCTTGGTTTTAGAAGGAGTTTACCTAGCAAAAAACCAATGCTGCTCATTTCCTCAGTGGATTAACTGGGCAATGATGAAACAGAAGCTTCTGTCTGCTTCATTCTTTACACAACCTGGTGTTAAAGAGTGACCTTTCACCCTCAGAGATCTTAAGGATTAAGGATGCTTTTAAGTCTCGGTCTGGTTACTAATCCACCACTTTCACTTGATGTTAAATAAGCACTTCCTGATTTACCCTTTAAATCCTGTAAACATAATAAAACAGAGTTTAACCTTTACCTTAGGATTTTACCACTATCTTATGCTCTGTCAAATAAACCTTTATAAGAAGCAGCAGAGAGAAAACTAATAAGCCGTACTCTGATTTTTTTTTTTTTTTTTTAACCTTGGGAGATGTAGCAAAACATTACAATATTTTAAATATATTCAGGTCAAACAGTTGTTAAGGTGCATTGGAGTCCTTACACTGTGCAAATAATGGAATTTTTAAAAAGCATTTTTAAACTATTTGAGATAATGAAATAGATGTTTCTTCTGCATTCAGACTGCTGTGAGCAAACTATACTGGAAGGAGTTGCAATGGAAATATATTGAGAGAGATTTCATAATCCATGGCTTTGCAACTTTCAAGAATATCATTTAGCCTCCAGCCACTGCTTTGTAAAGTCAGGCTCCCATCTGGTGTAAATTGTGTGTAAACTCCATTTGCAGTCCAGGGAATATCTTGACTTACACCAGTCATGGATTTGACCCCACAGAATTGGTTTTTTCTGTGTTTTTCTCTTTAGGAAAGTGCATCTAGGCTGATGAAATATTCATTCATGGCTGTATTTAATGGTACAAAGTTTTCACTACTCTGCCACAATACTTCCGTCCATGTCACAGCTGCAAAGGGTGTCTCCTTATCATTTATTTATATAAATAACTTCTTACCTATATAAATAACTTCAATGCACTGCTCCCAGCCTGGGATGTGGTGGGACCAGCTGGGAGTTGTCTGCATGACAGCTCCAAGGGCTGAAACCTGGGGAAAATAGTATCCAGAAAAATGTTGGAAAAGCCTTCTTGCAATCATTGCAACCACTGTCCAAGTATTTTAAATAAGGTTTGTTTTCAGCAAACATCCAAAATACCTAATTTCAAACATTCTGAGTTGTGTCACTTTAGAGACTTTCTGGTTTTATGTCTCACAGTAGATAGCAGTAAGTAAAGAAAAATTATCCTGTGATAAGAAGTTAATTCCCTCTTCTGAGGCTCTAAATCAAAGGACCTTAGTAACAAAGGAATACAGTTATCTGCCTGTATGGGGACCTTGCTTGACTTTTGATATGTTTTGAGGAATACTTATTTTAATTAAATTGAATATCTTCCTTGTATCTTGCAAATATCTGATTGTCTCTGCATCAGCTATTGCCTGAGAGGAAATATAGACAAAGTAATCATTTATACATGCAGGTTTTTGTTACCATGATCAACAATCCCTTTGTCTTCTGCCTTAATAATGCAAATTATTATCTGTTCCCTCCATTTTTGCTAATATCGCTGACAGTGCTGCAAAAGATTCAAGTGCAACTGCTCCTTGACAATTTTGAGGGACCTGTTACCTAAACTGGAGAGGAGCTTTTGTCAAAAACAATTCTGACGTTTTAAAGCCCCTGAATAATGTCAAGATGTAATTCCAACAAAATGCCAACTTTTCTGGTGTCTGCTGGGGATAAGTGGATGATGGCTGGAGTTTAAAAACTGTCTGAATTCATGGGGCAAGATTATTTGCAACCTCCTTGGAAAATTACTGAGTTTACTGAGCAGGGCTGCTTTTGGGAGTTTATGGTTCCCAGAATGACCCACTGTCTTAAGAGACCTTTTCCTCCAGTTTGTTTGGAGATAAAATTCCTGTTAAAGGCAATACAAGCTGTGTCACTGTATATAAACAAGAAACATGACAAAGGAGAAAATTATAAACAAATTAAATTTGATTTCTGCTTTTCATTGAAATTTGGTAGAGAAGGTGGGCAGGAGAAAATGCTTTTGTTTTACAAAACAAAAAAGAAAATGCTTTTTTGTTTGTTTTTTTTTTNGTTTTCCATCTACCACAGACACTAGCAATGTTTTGTTATAGCTGAACATCTTGAAAACAGGAACAACCTACCCTTTGAAATCTCCCACAGATAATGAAGACCCAAGTAGTTCACAGGAGCTTAGAAAACATTCCTCCCCACAAAGCAGAATTTGATGAAATTGAGCAAGAGCAAACCAGCTCTTGGCTCTCATCTCTACAAGATCCATAATGTGCTGAACCAGCAAAGAATCTGGTGTGTCTGGTAAAAGCAGGGGGTTGTCTTTCCTCACGACAGAGGAACTTACTCTGTAAGAGCTCATCGACCTTTCCTCACCACCAGCCTTTAGTGAGGGATCCTGCATGCAGAGATCAGATGGGACTGAGCAAGAGGGGCTGAAATATGCTCTCCTGGGGTCCGTGACAAAAACTCAGCTACTGAGAGCTGGCAAATCTGGTGTACAAGTCAGAAGAGTGGCATTGCATTTCACTGTGCACGTGTCTAGGCTGAACTGACTCTGCAGCACTGGGAGGGTGTTTTTGGGACCTTTCTTCTACACATAAAGGCAATTCTGCCAGACCCAGCTTGTCTGAGTCAGCACTGGTTATGGTGGTGGTCACTCTGCGTGGGCATGTTGGTGAAAACAGGATATTTTGCTTTTTCATGTTTGACTGGCTCTTCTAGACAAGCGACGCAAGTATCTTTCATTTTGTTTTTAAATCAAAACTGCCTCCCAGGAGAAGAGCCTTGAAAATCCTTATGATTGTACTGATCCACCTAGATGGAAGGGAAGCCACTGCAGCTTTGTCAAAAGTCTGAGCTCTTCTTTCCTCCCTGAAAATCATTTAATGCCTTTTCCTAAAATTGTCTGACAGCATGTAACTTAGCTGTGATCTGCATTCTACCAGGAAAAGAGCAACTTCACATCACTCTGTAATCATTGGTGATAGGTTTCAGCATGAATGTTAATTTGGGCTTCTGATTCTGTGTGAGAAAAAATGAATTTTCTCTACTCTTCTAGAGAGAGCTGAGCTTTCCTTTCCAAGTCCTTCATGTGATTTCAAAAAGTCTTCATTTAGGATATCCACAAGTGTTGTGTGCCTTGGGCTACTGCCATATATTCTGGAGTGCCTTCAAGTGTTGGAAATACATTACCAAAAAGGGGAATATATTTAGAGTGTTGAACTGGTGAAATATTTGGTGTTTTTTTCTTCTTTGTGCTGTTAATACAACTTTCTTTTCTTATACTATTTCCTCTGTACTTCTTAATGTCTTGAAAACAGCTTATATGAAACTCACAGAGTAATTTATGACTTTGGTATGTTTCATTATTATCTCTGCTTGCTCGTCTCTCCTGAATTAAAATGATTTAAAAACAAGGGGTTTTTTTCTGGATTCTGGAATAATATAGGTGAGCTCACAGCTGTATCTGTAATGAATTATTTGTTAAAGCTCTTTATGAAAATAAAAGTTCCCTACCTCTTGGGTTCCTGCTATAATTAATAATATCTAGAGCTTTTCATCATCATTTTTAGTAAATTATCAAGGAGCTGATGAAATTCCTGTTTTAATATGAGGAAGCTGGACCATTGGAGGATAAGGTGGTTTGTCTGAAGTTGATCAGTGAGAGCAGAGGTGAATAGGGGTGGAACACTGATCCCTTATTGCAGTTCTCTGTCCATGAACACACATTGCTTCTATTCACTGATGGTAATTGAATCTAATTCCTCTGTTCAGCTGCTAAACTGCTGCTAAAGCATCTACAATTCTTGTTTTGTTGCTGGGGTTGCCTGCACGAGAAGAGAACCAAGAAAGGGTCTAGGGAACAAGATGAGAAGGATTCTCCACAGGGGACACAGAAAGTAAGACTAAAGACTTTAGAAAGACTAAAGAGAATGGGAAAGGATCCCAGGGGCTGATTCAGCCAGCTGGCTGTGGCCATCTCCTGAACATGATCTGGGCTGCTAATGGGGAAGAGACTGAGGATGGAGGGATGGGGCCTTGCTCCTGGGCTTGGGGGGGATAGCAAAAAGTTAACTTCAGGCCAGGTAGGCTTAGTTCTTCTGGGACAGAGCTGCTTCTACAGAAGTCAGAGTGCCCAAGCTATGATCTGTTCTGTGCTACCAACCTCAACCATTTGTAAATGAAAGGAAGATGAAGCAATGGCTAAAGACACAAGGATTTACATTTCTCTGCAACTCTGCAGTAGTGTGAACCTAAACATATTTCCAGTGTGTGTATGCAATGTGACTGTGCCAGACATATGCAAGGAAAGATCATAATCAAAGGAGTCACACAGATACAGTTACCATTCTTTTTGCATTCCAGTAGGTCACTGTATTGTCATTAAAATCAACAATGGGCCCAATGGTCTTCTCACACCACAATTTCCACAGTTACGCTCAATTTACATGCAAATAAACAGTAGAGAAAGCTCAGAGTTTGGAGAAAATCAAGAAATAGTTTACTTTCAAATGGAATTGATCTCCTCAGCCAAGAATAACAGAAAGAAAGGAGTGTATTTATATATATATAAAATGTATATATA
>WAAE01015082.1:0-30006 GCA_013400495.1 Nicator chloris
TCATGGGGGTCTCTGCCCAGCCGAGGGCTCCAACATTCTGAAGATGGTTCAGGAGGCTCAGGATTCCTCGATGACTCTGTCAGCAATATGTGCTCTCTTCCTGCTCTAATGCTGCCAGTAGCACTTGTATCATAAGACCAGACGCTAAAGAAAGCACCTAGTTATCATGAGACGAGTGGTAAAACCACAGGGGTCAGATACAGTCAGAATAAAATGGGAGTATTTTGAAATGAGACGATGTTTAAGATCACTTTCACTTCACAGACTATTCTATGATTCTATATTGTTTCTCTTTTTCTTTTTTCCTAGATGATATTTCTTGTAAGTAATTTGAATGGGATGCCTTATAGCTTAATGATACAAAGGTAAAACATGCAGTATTTTTCATGGCTCCATGGAAGAATCAAAGTAGAGAGCTTTGGTCTGATGTCTTGCAACTGTTAGTACTCCAAGTTTAGAACACACCACCTCATGACCTCAAGGTAAGGACAAGAAGCCAGCACTTCTGTCAGCTTTCAGTTCTGGCTTCCTGGATTTGCTCCGCTGAGGTCCTGGGCTTTGTTCCCACCCAAACCCTTGGGGCACCCTCAGCATTCATGGGCCATGCTGAAGCAGCTGAAGAGAGGATGGTGGCTCCACCATGTGTGGTTCCTGATTCCTTATGGTTCCAAGGACCCTGAATCCTTTTGGGATCAATGCTCTTTACCAGTTCTGTATTACTGAAGGAAGACCCAGACTGCCCAGCTGCTGGGAGAGTTTGGTATGGTGGCAGAATATTTTTAAAAACAGGTAAAAAATACCACTACATATTTGTGTGAACATGAAATACCACACATACACATGCAAACTCCTTGGAGCTGTTATGCCAGAAAAGGCTGCACAAGCAGGATGGGATTAAACTGTTATTTATCAAGTTGCAAACCCACTGTGAACCTTTAGGATGAATATATTTAAGAAATCAAGACATACCAATCTTCAGTTTATTCCATGAAGTGGGAAAATTTACTTGAAATTTCCCACTCCATCCTATAATCCAATTTTCTAAAATTTATTATATAATGTTCACTTACATTGGCAGAAATGGGATACATGGGTGAACAGTTCTGTGACACAAATGACATTTTCAACTATTTTATCTCTCATCAGAAGTGCATGGGAAGAAGTTTATTTTTTTCTTCTCGAAACATCACTGCCTATTTATATTTTAAAAACCAGCAAATATATTAAAAATATGTTCCTTTAATTGTAAAGGCCTTTTTTGTATTTAGACACTCGGGATTTCTGCATTGTAAAAGGTGTGTGTGCTTTTGGAGGGTAAGCAGTAAGCACATACTCATTAGACCACAAGTAGTTAACACATTCTTATTTTCCAAGTGGCTGACAGTTCATTTGTCTTTTGCATTTAAGTTGTGTCTTTATAGTTTTAATTGGATAAATCATAACATAAAGTATTTAAATTAAGAAAATTTATTTTTGAGAACCTCTTAGAAGAAAACACTTGGCAGGCAGATTTTTTTCCACCTCATACTTTATGTCTGGTTTCTTTTGCCTTTAGACATACTGGTAGACCTCTTTATCTAGAGTGTGAAGAACCAGGAAAAGAAGAAGCAGACACCCAAGTGCTCTTAAGGAAAACTTGATAAAATATTGCTCATAGCATCCATATTTGTCCTCTGCTATACGAGATGTGGCAGCAGTAAGGGCTGAATCCTTTCCTATGGTTCTTCAGAGACTAGCTGATGGAAGGATAATGGCTCTCTCTTCATGTAAAGACAAATACCTCCGATTTTACTGAGGCTTCCCTGGTCATCCAAGTGTTAAGTTAGCTGATTTTGAAAGGATGAGTAACCTAAGCCTAAGAGACCTTTTTTTTTTTTTCAGATGCTCTCATTTCAACAACATTGCATAGCTTGCTATAGAGCCTCTGTAACTCTTCTCATAGCCCTTTTCATTTATGTTTACTGGATTGGCACTGTCTGCAAGATTTAACTTAGGGTTTTCAAAAGCCCATGATTCTTTCTTTGAAGATGCTAAGTGCCCTTTGTAAAAAATTCACATCCTCAGCTTTGAACTTCAGCAGCAGCCTATTATTTTAACACTTCATTTAAATGTTAATGTGCTGTTTTCTAAACTTCAAACTGCTAAACTGCTGCATGATTTCCAGACTCCACAATGAAGGTTTTCATGTTGGAATGACATTTCCTCTAGATTACACAGATACAAATCTCCATAATTACAGAGAGAAAAGAGCAAGGCAAGGGTTCTGGCAGAAGAAAACATACCTGAGTTGTTAAATGAATAGCTGCACTCATAGCATGCAGTCCACAGGACAGTCATTCTCAGGCTATATAGCATTTAAAGACACTTGGAAAAAAACACTTAAATCCCCCATGAAGCCACAAAACAAGATAGAAGCCTCATCTCATGCTGCAGTAGCCATCTATCTGTACAATGGATGCATTTATGCATGACATACATACATGCACAGTCCCCGTAAGGTTCAAACTGCCAATGAAAGTAGGGATGTTGCCTTTTGGTGTGGGAGAGTGTCTTCACGTTACAAATATAATTTTTCATCATAGGTGGCTACTATATGGCATCTGATCCACAAATGCTTATATTTTAACTAAATAAAAGGTAAGTAAAAACATCCTGAGATGCCGTGTCTTGGTGAAAGGAGAAGAAATTCTCTTGACCAGAGTGAAATCAAGCAAAAGTCTCCAAGAGATAAAAGAAAACATTAAAAAAAAAAAATCAGCTGCCAATTCTGTCCGTTATTTGCTATTTCCTTCAGTGCAGCCACAATATTTCAACCTACTTTTCCTGGAGTAAGTAGAAACAAGCAAGAGAAGTATAAAATATCTAAATGTACTCTGCATTTCTCCCTGTATTCGGGGATCAGCAACAAGGGCACAATTGTTACTCATACTACGCGTTCTTTATCTAAATATCTGGGTTCTGGAACATCCAAGAACACAATGTGGGTTTAGATTTGCCTGACTCCTATGCATAAGACTGTCATGTCAATGTCTTTTTGGATTAAGCTACATATCAGGCATATTAAGCCACCTGCACACACACATGGGTGTGGAGGGTGCTACAGATTTCCTGGGGGCACCTCCTAGTTGCTACAGGGCTGCGTTTTTAAGCTGCATGAGGATTTTCTGGACTCAGGTCTTCAAGAAGCAGAGAGCAGATTCACTAATTCTAGCTTAATCTTGGTTGCCCTGTAGTCCTTCATTTTATCAGGCTCTCAGTGTACTGGATATGGAATATCAGGTTCAGTTTTCGTCCACAGATGAGTAGAAACTGCAGGCAAATAGATAACCTAGAATCATGTTCCTATAAATCCATAACACACAAACCTGAGTGGGATCATACCTGAGATACGTGAGGCTGTATTTTAAGGCATGTATAACCAAGGACCTGTGGGAAATGTGCAGATTTCTGGAGAAACCCTCCTGGGGCATTTCAGAAGATTTAAAATGCCTTTGCAACAGCCTGCTCAGCTGGACCTCCTGTGCCTGGTCAGACAATTTGCTTTCAGTGCCACATGGGTTCAATGAGTGGAACTGTCACAGATAAGAGCTTAGACACTTGGCTCATAAATTTTAATTTTCATTTTGATGTCTTAATTTATGACTTAAACCTATTGCTGATGACTTCAGCTGATGTCAGATCTCATCCCACTGCAGTCTAAGCACCACACCTAGCCCTGAAAACAAGGAGTTAAGGAACAGCAAATTTTCTGTTCCTCAAGAAAGTAGACAGGCAGCAAGACTCCTCCTAGAGTTGTTTGTTTCTTTTTATCAAAACCAGAAGCAAAACCAAGACAAAAACTCATCAAGAGGGTAGGTTTTGCACAGGAATAACAGGGAGGTGTAGTCAATATAAGCAGGATCACAAAATCCTCTGGAAGGTAATTAAATGTTTCCTGACATACTCTGCAGTTCTAATTGAGGTCTGCTGGGGCAAAAGGGCTTTGAGAAATCACTGTTTACTCAGTAATTGAGAAAGTTCCTTTTTATTTACAGCCATTTGAGTTTATGGAGTAACTACACAGAATATTTATAGTAGCTGCAGTCTGTTCACCATTCGTTTGGAAACAAACAGAGCACATCCACAGCTGGGAAGTTAAAACCCTGTATTATGTCATCATGATGGAGGCAAGAGCCTCTTACACAGCATTTAGAGACACCCCCACAAAGATCTGAATCATACTGTGTGTGGAGTTGTGGGCAGCTCTCCCTGTTGCCTCTCCCTACTGACTCAGAGGGGCTGCTATACCACAGAATAAGCAGGATTTTAGGTGGGTAATCTAGCCAGGAATCAAGCTAAATCAGGTAGGCATTTGACATCCAAAAATCAAGAAAAATATTTAGGATTTTAAAGATTTGCAACACTAATAATGGAAGACTGATTTTCATTAATTAGCAACATTAATGTGTCTTTGCAACATCATTAAGGAAAAACTGACACCAAAGAGTGAAACCTCACATTTACACTGCTGTGTTGTAGTGGTTCCTGTAGATTTGGAAATCAAAGGGTAATTCCACAGGCCACGTGAGAGTTATTTTTGAGTGTGGTCTCTACATGCCTCAAAACTAAGGATCTGTTTGACATGGTTTTCAACTTTTTCCATATTCCCAAAACACCACTTTTCTTACAAAAAGCAGCTCAGATAATGAGTGCTTTGTCAGCTTTATTTTACACAAACATCTTTAATACAAAGATTTAGATCTAGCAGTCCAGGAACTACATTTAATAGGAGTATGACTTAAAGCAATTAAAGATATTAATTAACGATAATAATTGTCTAGTGTAACGTAAAGCATGTCAGTGGGTTTTCTTTTTCCTGCTATAGAATCTCAAACCTCTAAAACGTATTCCAACAAAATTATGGACTTGACTCAGCTAAGTGAGGACTGACTTGCTTTTTGGGATCATTTAGAAGTCTTTAGTATCTTGTGATGCAGAGACCTCCGGTTGAAAACTCACATCCAAAAGACAAACAATTCCCAAGGCTGAGAAACACAACACAGGCTAAAAGCTTAATAAATTCAGCTTGGTTGTCAGTGGTGGGCAGAGCTGACCTGTGGAGGACTTGACACATAATTGAATACAATGTCAGCTCTTTAAAGAAGAAAAAAGAATGGTTCCCAAAATAACCAAGGGAAACATCTCCACTCTTATCAAGAAAGGAACTGTCTTAAAGTTGGGCATGAGGCTTTTATCACTCATCTTCTCCCTTTCAACTAACTGTTAGGCTAGATTAAATCCCAACAACCACTCATTCCTGACTTTTCAGTATTTATAGCTCAAAGTTAATTTGAAACCTTGCTGTGTACTCGGTAGTAGGCTCTTTTCCACAAAGGTCTAGATTCATGACTTGTATTCAAAATACCACAAGATTGGTGTCATATATCCTGTCTTTGGTTGAGGCTGACTTGGATGAAAATTTTTCTGTCCCTAGCCTATGCCCAAAGTCTGGTCATTGCTCTTCACATCCGATGGCATAACTGTCCCTGTAATTGCTCCTTGGCAGAATTAATTCAATACAACTAAGCCTAAAAGAGATCTACTACCTAAGAGAATGTAGATCATACCTGATCAATTAGGTTAGACAGCAGTTCCACAAGCATTTCCGCTGGCAAATAAAGGTTGAGAGTCAGCATCAGTAGCTCAATGAATGATTCCAGCAAAGCTCTACAAAGCTCTGGACACACACAGGTAACTGATGTGGTATGAAATCACACAGAACAATCTGCTTTTAGTCTCCTTCTTCAGGGGTAAGAACTTGAAAAAGGATAATTGGAGTTTGGACTCAGAGCAAGAAAAATAAAACCCTTCCAGGTGCCTTCCAGGCAGACTGGAGTGCTTTGGATTTGTGGCAACTTGTCCTCCAACCAGGCACTTCTGTTTGATGATAGGCAGTGCAGAAGCAGGTAAATATAATTATATGCTGTTGGAACATCTTCGCAGTTTCCTAATGTCTTGGTCTCAGACTTGGCTAAAGGTAAAAGGAAAATTTCCATTTCATTTAAATAATTTGAGAAAAATAAAGAAAAAAAGTTTTTAATGCAAGAAAAAGCTTAGAGTACAACTCAAGATGTGGGTGATTATTAAAGGTGTCCCTCCTCTTTTTCTATTGGTTTTCAATCAAAAAACTTTTGGTATAGCAATAAAATACAGCAAATTGCAACACACCACTGAAACTCATGGAAATTCTCTCTAATGCTTCAGTTTCTGGACTTTAATAATGACCAATTTACTCCATAATGCCTCTGATGCCACAAAATCCTTGTTTGGTGGAGCATCACTTGTGTACTTCTCTTCTGCCTTGTTTAGATGCTAAATATTAAATATGAGTCAGATTTTCAAATGATCTTCCAGGATAAAGAGTCTCATTTTACACTAATTTTCTAGAGGTGCCCTCAGTGAGGAGCCAGCAGATAACTATTATTGAAGCAAATTAAGTGTCATAGGTTACAATGTAAGATGTGCCCAAAGTATGTATTCTTTCACCATCTTCATGAGCTGTTGAAACCGGGTGGGCAGTGTTTGCCTTGCTCCCTCTATCTTCTGATTAATGGGCTCATCAGCTGTCTCCAGTTATCTTATCTCTGGTTAATGGGCCATCAAGGAAACAATGCACGACTCATGAACTGATATCAATNAGTCAACTCAGTTTTTCACCTGCAGTTATGCACCAGTGAAAAAGGTGTGGGCTGAGATCTTCCACCTACATTGACTATTTCTCTTTTTCACTGTCCACCTTTTTATGGGAGAGATTGGGCTATAAATCATGACTTCTGTGGTTCAGACCAGAGTGTGCATAAAGCTTCGAGAACATTGTAAAACAAGTCTTGGCTCCCAAATGGGCACACTGGATACAAAGGAGGTTTATGGACAAAAGGATGTAATCAAGTGATGTACTTTCAGACTGAACTGTTAGTGGTGCAATTGAAAAGAAAGGAGTCACAGCTCTTGTTTGCCTCTCTGGTACTAAGCTAAAGACGGAGCTCAGGCCTTGAACCAGGTCCTAGGAGTAAATGTGTAGTTGATCAGAAGGCCCGTTCTTCCTGAGACACCAGGTGGCAAAGCTGCAAGAAGCTCTGAATGTCACAGCTCTGAACTTCTCAGCCTGGGGGAGTTGGCACATACTGGTAACCACGGGCAGCAATCAAACCACAGCTGAAATGCAAAGAGTAGACTTATATCATTACTTCACTGTCACTTCATTCTGTGATGGAACTAAAACCTCCCAGTCCCCGAGGAACTAAGAGTGGGATCAGCCCAATTCAGCAAGCTTCAGGTTGCAGAGACAGTCTATACACGGTGAATAAGAACTCAAAGTTTTACAAGGAAGAAAGCTAAAATTAAAAACCTTTGCATTCTGCTTAGTCCTTCCTGTGCAAGTGTTAATATCTTCATTAGTCATAATATGTCACTTGATCTTACTTCTGTTCAAAAACAATTCCTTAATTTCCTTATCACAGGCAGCAAGGGATGAGGGCTGGCAGAGACAGCTCGTTGTGTAAGAATGGGTAGCACATACTGTGAGTAAAGATAGTTCTTGATTACTTTGACCTTTCGTCATTATAACTTTGCTTAATATTGTAATTAGAAAATGTGTTTCATTTAGCCAAGAATGTGATAAAAAGTAATTCTTTCTGGGGTATTTTTATGCACCCGAGATGATTAAGAATTCAGTCAATGTGTGATTTTCCATTTTCTTTCCTATATCCTCTTTTTAACTTCAACTCATGAGAGCTATTAAGTTAGACCAAACCTTAATTTTTGCATCCTTTTTCTTGACAGATTGAACGATATCACTAGAATCATTTAGTCTAACACCCTGGAATCATCATTTGGAACAAGTAAGCCATTACGAGTGAAAAAAGTTGTGAAGGAAGGGGATGAATCAGGGCACAAAAAAAGGGCTCCACTAGTGGGGTAAGGAGACAAAACCAGTACCATAACTGAAGGAGCATGAGATATGCAAAGATAAATTTAGGAATATCTTGGCCACTTGTCTAAAAAACTTTGAAATCACCTTCTGCAATAATCTTTCAACCAGTGCTTGAGATTTGCTTTTCAGTACATTCAGCAGGATCAAGATTTGCCTGAATGTTCAGAAATTCTCTTGGTTTCCTAGCCAATATATTATATTCTGTCATGCATGCAAAAAAGCTAAAGTCAGAAACTCATTGCTTGTTAACTGCTTGTCCTAATCCATGTTTTCTAAACATATACTTCCACAAAATTTTGGGGGGATTTGAAAATGTGAATTGCACACTTTCCTCTGTTCTTGTGTTGCATCATTTTTTCCCCCAAACGATGAAAATTTTTTTGACTTTGCAGGCAGCAAATTTCGCATTTGTGTTGGAAACAGTGTTGATAACACAGACGTCTTTTAGTTACTGCTCTGAAGAGCTTACACAGATTCAAGGTCTTTTCTGCTTCTCACCCTGCCCCACCAGTGAGGAGGGTGGGGGTGCACAAGGAGTTGGATGAGGACACAGCTGGGACAGCTGACCCCAGCTGACATATGGCATTATACACAGTATATAAAGCTGGTGGGGGGAGAAGAGGGAAGGGGAAGGCATTTGGAGTGATGGTGTTTGTCTTCCAAAGTCAATGGTGTGCATGATGGAGCTCTGCTGTCCTGGAGATGGCTGAAAACCTGCCTGCGCATAGGAATTGGTGAATGAAGTCCTCAATTTGCTTTGCTTGTGTGTGTAGCTTTTACTTCACCTATTAAACTCTCCTTATCTGAACCCAGGAGTTTTCTCACTTTTACTCTTCCAATTCTCTCCCACATCTCGATGTGAGGAGAGTGAGCGAGAGGCTTTGTGGGGTTTAGGTGCCACTTGGGGTTAAACCACAACACAGTTGTAAAGAGAGAAAAACTCTTATGCCATGGTCTGAGTTAATAGTACACATTTTCCAAATCAAAGTCAGACAGGGTCACACTGGCTTCAGAAATCCTGTGGACTTGAACAGACATAAGACTGTCTGTGTTCTAACTCCTGCAGATCCTTGAACTGTGAGTGATGTCACATAAGTAGCTCAGAATTTCTTGAAGACTAAAGCACTTAGTAAGAAATTAGATGCCACAATGAAGGCAGACTCCAGATCCTACAGTGATGATAACTGCATGGTCTTGGGGCGCACACAATCTGCCATATAGGGTGAGCAGTAATTGAAGACTGTAAGAGAGGAATGCTGACCCATGCAGGTCATGACCCATGGAGGTCCCAGAGCTCTCCTAGGACACAGCTGCCATGCAGAGGCCAAGGGAGAGCCCTGAAGGAGGTGGGTCATAGCGGCCATGCTCTTACAGAAACGGATGTTGCCTGTGTTGGGGGAGCATAAGCCTGATCCAAGGAGCATTAGTGGGAGCCAATTTCCATTTATTTGAAATGAAGGTGGTTGGCAGTTTACTTTGGAATTAGGTGTGCATATATACAGTGCATAATAGTGCTCTGCAACTTGATTATGTAAGGCAATGCTCCCAAGCCTCTAGGATTTTGATCATGCCTCAGTTTTGCTCAGTAGCTAAATCCAATCTCCCCTCTAGTCTTCTTGGTTCCTTTATGTAGTTCCTTCATTTGTTTGTTCAGACTTACAGAAATATAATAAAAATGCCTTGCTGGTGCTCTATGCATTTTGACTATTGTATTTTGTACATTAAAAATAAAACACCTAACCAAAATCTTACCTGAAAAATTACTATGTAACCTGGTTTTGAAGGGCTCCACTTTCATATGTTATCCCCAGAGTAAGCAGCATGTGCTCTGCATTCCATGCCATGAAAGCACCAGTTTGGTGAGCTGTAACACAGCCTTTGCATTATTTCACACACATTGAATAACAAAGGAAGATATAATAGAAAATCATGATTGTGCCGTAGGCTACAGGGGATCAGAGTAGACTCAGAACCAAGTGTTGTAAAGATCAGTCTGTGTCTCTCTGCTCTAAATAAGGTTTGTCCTCAACAGTAAGGAGTAAACCCATGTGCATGCTTTTGTGTACCTCAAACCCAGACATGGGTTCTTTTCTCCCCCTGTTTAGCAAAAGAGGTATAACTTCTGTGTTCTTTTATTTCTTACTGTGAAGAGCTGTTGACTCCCTTGCAGGCAGCTAGGTCCTGAAGAGGGGCCTTGAGAAATCAGAAGACAGGGCAATCACTACCCATATGAAGTTCAACAAGGGGAAGTGCCAGATTCTGCACCTGGGATGGGTCAAACCTGGGTGTACAGACAGACTGGGGAATGAGATGCTGCAGAGCAGTGCTGCACAAAGGGACCTGGAGGTCCTGTTCAGTGGCAAGTTGAACATGAGCCAGCAGTGCCCTGGCAGCCAGGAGGGCCAACCCTGTCCTGGGGGGCATCAGGCATGGCATCACCAGTGGGCGAGGGAGGGGATTGTCCTGCTCTGCTCCACCCTTTCACCTTGAATATTCTGTGCCGTTTTGGTCATCACAATGTAAGAAAGACATTAAGCCATTAGAGAGTGTCCAAAAGAGGGCAACAAATACGGTGAAGGGTCTTGAGGGGAAGCCAAGAAGCAGATGAAGTCACTTGGACTGTTCAGCTTGGAGGACACTGACAGGGGACCTCATCACAGTTTACAACTTCTTTGTGAGGGGGAGAGGAGGGGCACACCCGATCTCTTCCTTTTGCTGATGAGTGATAGGACCTACGGAAATGGCCTGAAACTCTTTAGGCTGGACATCAGAAAAAGGTTCTTCACCCAGAGGGTGGTTGGGCATTGAACAGGCTCCCCAGGAAAATGGTCACAGTCCCAAGAAGCATTTGGACAATGAGTTCAAGAAGCATTTGGACAATGCTCTTAGGCACGTGGTGTGACTCCTGGGGATGCCCTTAGTGGGGCCAGGAGTTGGACTTCATGATTCTTTTGGATACCTTCTAAGTCAGCTTTTTCTGTGATTTTCCCGCTATCATGAGATTTATGGTTTGTTTGATTGGCTTTTTTCTCACAAAGTCTCATCTACATTCTTCATTTGGTGACCCACTTCTTCTGTATGTATTTTTTTCCCTTTCATCCCTACCCAGAGATTTTCAGCATGACTCATTTCCTACTATATTGGAGACCTCAGATCTAGCCTACATCTTTGATATGCAAGGAACATTTCCTTCCTTTTGTCCATGAACACATTATACTCTTTAAATTAATACCTTTAATCAATATGCCAATTATGTGACTTTTCTTTCCAAGTCTATTCTGTAAATTAAATCACATTCTGATCCTCTGCATGAATAATTTCAGGTTTACAGATGTGTTCCTCATGATTCTTATCACATACAGAAACCTAAAACGTTTGACAAGCTGTTCTATGATCCCCTTTGATACTCCTAAACTCTGTAAAAGAAAATATCTCTTCTAGTTTCTTGGCCTTTGTCCAAGTCAGCAAATCAGCTTTGTCTGTACTCATCTGTAGTGCACTGTCCCTTGCTACTCTTGGTCCTGGTTTAAAACTCTCCTCAAGAAATGTACAAAATAATCTTCAACATTTCTCTTCCCCTTTCACGTGTTCTATACTCTGCCACCAGTCAAAGAATGACTCATGAAATGTCCTTGGATGAAGCAGTGAAAGCCCTCCTGACAGCACCATCTGCTTAGCCATGGCTTTGTCAATTGGATATATTTTTATGTGGATGTGCTTTGTCCCTTCGCTGGAGGAACAGATGGAAGTCCCCAGTCCTTCAATTTTCCTTCCACTATCTCACAGTCAGTTTGGATCAGTGTAGAACACTAGCAGGGCTCATGAGAAAAAGCAGAATTATGCCTTGGCCAACAGTCTGGATGTACCTCAGCAACTTTCAGTAATCTTTCCCCTCCCAGGTACCCTCCAGTACATCTCTAGGAGTCTCTGGGAGTCTGGGCAGAGCTTTTCCCCTATGATCCTCACAATACTGACCTGCCAACTTTGACAGAGGCTTAGAAATTAGAAGAGATATTTTCTAGAAGAGAAATTTAATCATTATAGAAATTTACTCATACACTCATCTACTTCTCTGCGCCTTTGGCAGCATGGGTTGCCCAGCTGAGCTCACTTTCAACCTGTCATGCAAGCTGTCCCTCAGAGTACAATGGAACAGATGACATATAAATAGATATGTTCTCCTCTTCTTTATTTTACTATCATGTTATTTTTAAAATGTTTCAATTTTGGAAAAAAAAAAAATTCTATCCAAAACCTAAAAATTAGGCAAGATTTGCAAAATTTGGAAAGTTTTGAAAGATGAAACTAAAAACAAAGAAACAGAATAATAGAATGGTTTGGGTTGGAAGGAACCTTAAAGATCATCTAATTCCAACCTCCTTGTTGGGAAGGGAATATTCCACTAGATCCGAGCGCTCAGAAAGAAAGAAAAGAAAACAAAGTATTTGTTACTTTTTCTTTCTTCATATTGCTTTATAACTTACTTTAGAGATGTTATATTTTGACCTCCCAACCTTTTTCCAGATTATACTTATTGAACAACATATTTAAAAAGTCTGGAGTGCTAAATTCTAATAGAACAACCCAATAACTACTTCATCAGCTAAATCTTTATCACTGTAATCTGCTAAAACCATGAGTTCATTACAAGATTAGCTTTGCTTTTTACTTTGTTCCTCGCCAAAACCAATTCCAACTAACAACTCCAGCTCAATTTTCCCATGCAGTTAATGTGCTCTGCTGCAGGAAGGTGCTACACTTTGTCGCAATAGGACACAAAATGAGGACACAGACTGTGAAAATTCTGAAAGCTAAAATCTACTTTACTTTGAATCTGACTCCTTATACAGTATTTTAGACAAGCTTAATGACTGGTAGGCAAAGTTAACACCTCTTTAATCATATTGGTCAAAACAGATGTCCATCAAAAGATTTCCTCGTCTAGAAAGGAATGCAAAGATAAACTAGTACTAACAATTTTCTTATTTACAGCGAAATCCATGAGAATTTCAGAGACTATAAACATCAGAAGGCTAAAAAATCAGGGCAACAACACTTCTGTGAGTAACGTGACAATTTCAGTGGGTTGTGACAAGAACTCAGTTATATCAGGAAGCCTGAGTGTTAATGAAAGGGATTTTTCAAAGTCAGCTTGTTTTCAGTCTTCATTTCTGTTAGTCAAAAAAAATCTTTGTAAGGTTAATGCACCAAGCGACATATATAGAGAGCACCAGACTGCCTGCAGTATAAAACCAAATAATCTGATTTCTATTATTTGGAAACTTTTATCTCTATGCAATTAATCAGAGGTAATGGCATAATTTAAAGCTATATTATTCTTGCTGCTACGAAGCTCCCTATTTGCAATGTACTTATTTTACTCCTTGCTATGAGTGGTAGAAGCCCACAGGCAGCCTTGTCAATGTGTGGTTCCTGGCTACACTGAGCTCTTGCCAAAGAGGCGATTTAATTACTGACAACAGACCTGCAAATTAATAGTGGTCACTTAGGACATGACTACGGCTACAGGAGATAATTTCCCTGGGATATTCCTATTAGCAAGTGAAGAACCAGCAGTTCATAACCTGTCATACAAAACTTGTAGTTTTATTCTTTTGTGTAGGTTTAATACACTCACCTATCAATCCCTTGTGGCATTTTGGTGCTGTCCACATGTATCCATGAAAAATAGGGTTTTCACAGCCTCATAATATATGCAATACTGTGCATATCTCTTTTTGCCTGGAAAGCATTTACCTTTAAGCATCCAGCAAGAAAATAGGTTTTTTGATGGTCCTCCAAACACACTACTGGGTGTATCATGTTCTGGTACCCCTTTAGCACTGGGTGTTTCCCACTGATCACTGGGGTGCAATACTTATTTTTGCAACCCAGTCAGAATTCTGAGATATCTCTTTGTTAGTGATGCTTCCAGGGTCACTTTGTGTATACAGCATTGCTCCCATTGTTTTCAGTAATAGCAGTGTGATCTTTCCCATAATTTCTGCAAGAGACATAATTTGTCAAAGAATTCTGGGAATATCTAGATTGAAAGAGACCTCTGGAGCTCATCTGGAGTCACCCATGGCCTTGTCAAATGAGTTTTGAATTCTTCCAGTGATAGATGTCCCTTGATCTCTCTCAGAACACATCCTGATGCCACACAACACTCATGCTGAGGATTTTTAACTTATACTGGTTCCATTTCCTTTGTTAAAACTTTTGCAACATTGCCTCCTCTCTTTTCACTGCACATGTCCAAGGAAATGATGGTTTCATCTTCTCCACGTTTCTCATTATGAGAGTGAACAACTGCAACTAAATCAGCCTTCAGCTTCCTTTGTTCCAAGCTACACATGCCCAGTTCTCATCAGCTGAGCACATCTCCATGCTAGTGGTCCTTCAGTGTGCTCTCTCTAGTTTGGTGGTCTCTGTTGTGCACCAGAGACCCCTAAACTGGACAGATTCGGCTGTCTTCTTCCCTAGGATGAATGTCAAACCTCAGAAGTTCAGTGCAGGGAATCACAACTTGTTTTGGTATCACATTTGTAGAGCACTCAACACCACAGGACTCTGCACCTGTGTGGATTTTGTCTAAAGAAGTCTAAAGAGGTTCAAGATAAAAAGGTTATGGCTTCAAGCCTGGAAATGCTTAACATCATGTATGAAAAGTATAGGGACAGGTGCCTTTAGGACTAGCGCATCAATCAAGCAAAACAGGACTGGAACTGCTAGAACAAGCTTTGATAAAAGAAGAAAATAGAAAGTCATTAGGATATTCAAATCGTGGAAGGTTTGTACAACATGAAAGCCATGTCCACATGCTGACACCTGTCAAGAGCACAGAGGCCATAAGCTAAAAACTGTAAAAATAATCAAGATATCTTTTCTGTAGGCAGCAGACAGCTGGTAGTGACCCCGGCCTCCTGCTGCACACTGGGCTCGCTGCTGTGAGCACGTTTACCTGCTACTGACAGATTCACAAGAAACCCAATGTTCCATCCACAGGCATGGGGGGACCAGGCAAGTGATCCTGGCTGCAGCTGAGCCCTGCAGCCAAACTGGAGAATTCAGAAATAAATCAGAGCACCTTGGTGTCCCAATCTGGGAATGTGTCCTCAGACGCAAACACAGTGAGCTAGAGGGAATATATCCAAACATACCCGGTAAAAGTTCTTATCCAATTATTTCACCATGGTAGCCACTGTGAAGGAAATTAACTCTACCTCGGCCAAAACCATCACTGTCACAGAAAAATAAAATTCTAAAACATGCTTCTGTGCTATTATCATTTTATTTTCTTTTAAGTAGTATTTTCTTAACCTTTCTTAACATTTCTTAACCTTAAAATCAACCCTTTTTTTTCTCTCCGTAATAGAAGTAACCCACTATGAATAAACAAAAATACAACAATTGACAACAAAACAATATAAAACTCTCTGACTATGACTGAAAGAACACACTTTGGAAAGGTTAATTTTCTCCTACATCATGAGATGAAAAATAATTGTCATCACTCCCCTGCAAGCCATCGAGTGTGATTTCTATTTCATAAGGATGCAATTATTGTGAAATGCTAAATCTCCTCTAAAAGACGCTTGAACTCACTGAAGGGCCATTAAAATTTATCAGCCTTACATCACAGAGGTCTTGATGAGTTTTCTGCCTTTTGGTTTCAGTTAATATGACCTCAATGACCTCAACTTTCACTTAAATGTCAGATTAAGATTAGATCTCCAGCCTGGCTAAACTCTGACAACCCACTTTGTTGTGAAACTAGACTGCTAGTCTGATATGACCAAAACTAATATCTTATCTTTCCAAGTACCCAGGGAAGTAGATACCTTTGTTTGGAAAAACAAATAGGAATGACAATGGAAACCTATTTAGGACAGGAATCTTAGATGACAGTTGTTCAGCTCAGAAAAGAGAGAAGCTGCAGAGAGCAGCATCTTTGACAGAGTATTTCTTCAGTGTTAGGTATAAGACCAATTAATCTGACTCATTTTATACTCAGTATCCTTTTATCAGTTTAATTTGCAGATCTTCACAGCTGTGCTGGTTTTGGTTGGGATAGAGTTAATTTTCTTCACAGTAATTTGTAAGGGGCTGTGTTTTGGACATGTGCTGGAAACAGTGTTGGTAACACAGGGATGTTTTAGTTACTGCTGAGCAGTTCTCACACTGGCTCAAGGCCTTTCCTGCTTCTCACCCCACTCTACCAGAGAGGTGCTTGGGGGTGCACAGGGAGTCAGGAGGGGACACAGCTGGGACAGTTGACCCCAACTGGCCCGATGGATATTCCATACCATGAGGTGTCATGCTCAGAGGTAAAGCTGGGGAGAGAATAAGGATGGGAGGACACTGATGGTGTTTGGCTTTCCAAGTCGCCACTATGTGTGATGGAGCCCTGCTGTCCCGGAGATGGCTGAACACCTGCCTGCCCAAGGGAAACATTGAATGAATTCCTTTTTTTCTGCTTTGCTTGTGTGCATAGCCTTTACTTTGCCTCTTAAACTGTCTTTATCTCAACCCATGGATTTTCTAGCTTTTACTCTTCGAATTCTCTTCCCTGTGCCATCACAGCAGGGGACTGAGAGAAAGACTGTGTGGAGCCCAGTTACCAGCTGGGGTTAAACCATGATAAAAGGTTAATCAAGCTACTGCCATGAAAATCTCCCAACAGACAACCCACAAAACAAGACAGAGGATGTCATGTTATAATGATGATATTTAAAAGGGAATAAAAACTTAAAATAAAAATAAGATCTGCAATATTACCTTTGTAGCAAAGGATAGCTTAGCTGCTTGGCCACCACATGATAAGTCCTGGCAGGCAGAACTGATGATGGAAGTGCCTTTCTTATCATACCTGCTAACTCATTCAATTTCTTCAGCTCCTCCTAAAATTCAGCTCTTTGTTTGTAGTCTAGGTTTCAGATGCTACTAGTCAGCAGCATGAACTGTCTGACCAACCATCGTCTAAAAAAATCACTGGGGAAATTTTCCAAACAGAGTTTTAAAAATAATGATATTCAGAATATTGCAGTTGAAAGCCCTTTTTGTTTCTGATAGTAGCCTTCTTCCTTTCAGCTTTCAGAATTTACACAATTTCGCTTTTGAGTTTCTAAAAAAAAAAATAAATTCCAATAGCTGTCAAGTGCCACATGAAGAGAACAGAAAAAGACAATACAGTGATTCCCATGGACCTTAAAAGTATTCTGTGTAACAGATTATTAAGGAATACCTACGCTTCAGCTGCCAAAACATAGGGTGTCTGGATCTGATTCAACTCCAGGAGCTGGCAGACTAGAAGAAGTCTGCCACCAGAAATTATAGTCAGCATCATCCTACTATTCTCTTTTCCTGAGGACAAGCAGCCTAGATTATTCAAAACAAAATTTAATTTCCTGTAGTTTTCTCATGTCACACTTGGCTGTATCCGTAAGTGAAGTTACCACTTTGCACATGATCTGTCTTCAAAGCAAACAACAGAGCTGTGCCCTCCCTTCTGTCAGCCCTAAATACTGCCATCAGTGTAACTCACAAAAAGCGGAAACCAAACTGTCTGAAACTGCTGGATCCTAGCTCTGTCCTCATTACAGGCTGGTCTCTACTTCTTGTACTTGGTGCCAATGCAAATGTTTGTTACAGGATTTTCCCTCACTTGCTGCAAGGCCAAGCTGATCCTCTTCACTTCCTGCCTAGGGGTTTCTCAGCTGTGAGTCACAGCCGACTGCACAGCAATCACCTCTGCAACCAAACATTGATAAGGAAAACTTCTCAGCCTGGATTTTCCACTCTATAGCTCATTACTTAATGGGCTAAAGTGAAGGAGCATCCAGTACCATCAGAATTCAGGACTGGTGAGAGCTGCCAACTGGATAATGTAAGTCAATAAGGGGTCCATAGGAGCCATAGGAGTCGTATTACAAAAAGTCACACCCACAGCTTCAGCCGGGGCATTGATCAGGACACTAAAGTGAGCAGAGCTTACAGTTCACCACTTTAAAATCTATTCCTTCGATTGTTTTGCCATATACTGTTCCTAGCTGGTTGGGACATAAGCTCCACCTCTCCTGATTAAACTTCACAATGTACCGAAGCAAATTATTACTGTTGTTCTTAATGGAAAACTCCTTTCAATAAAAACCTGCACAAACAGATCTTACCAAGACCTGTTTGACTTGTTACCAAAATTAACGCACCACAGTCCAACCCCATAAATTAATCCAAAATACAGTCTCATGCAAGCGTGCCCTCCTCTGCACCCCGTCATACCGTGCTCTCCTTCTTCCCCTTAACAGATACACACATAGCCACGTACATTTTAATGATGGCTTCACCTTAAATTTCCGCATGAGTTTCCCATACCTTACACCATTTGGAGCTGATGGAACAGTACATTCACTTTGAGGAGTAACCCATTGGACTGCAAGGCTCTAGAGAAGAGATCACTGGTCATCTTGAGTGGATTTTATGTGTTCCAGTTAATCCTAGCAACAGAACAATAATGGCTATTGCTCAAATTGTTCCAATTTGTCTTCTACATGCTATTTCCTCATTTCTTCCTCTCTTAAAAAATCCAACAAACAAAACCAAAATGAAGGCACAGGGAGAATGCTGGAAAAGAGACTTACCTCTGCCCTGCCATCTGGACTGCGAATATTTTTGGCTGCCATTTATTTATGTGAGTCTTGAGGCTTGTCCTTGTTTTATTGCATTGAAGCAGGGCTGGAGTACACCAGATCTTGTTGTTCCTGTGCTAAAACTCTTCTCCAGCTTCCAATTCTCCTTTAGTGTTCTTACTTGGTACCTAGCTCTGATTTCATGCTTTTTTTCTTTTTAGTGGGCCTCAGGCCGTTAATTCTCTACAACTCACAGACATCCAACTTTTACACTGCCAAGATGGTCTTGTGTCATTTAGTTAACTTTGCCTACAGATTGTTAAATGCTCCCCCATGAGCCAATTCAATTTAACATCATCCCACAGTAATGGTTCACAGGAATATAGATCAGGTGCTTTCTCAATGCTGGACCTCAACAGTATGGAGAAACGGGCTGACAGGAACCTCATGAAGTACAACAAGGAGAAGTGCAAAGTCCTGCGCCTGGAGAGGAGCAAGAAAATGGAGCCAGGCTCTTGTCAGTGCCAGGTTCAGAGGTAACGGGAACAAACTGATATGCAGAAGGTTCCCTTTGAACATCAGGAAACATTTTATTCTTGTGAGCGCTGGCACAGATTGACCAGGGAGATTGTGGAATGTCCATCTTTGGAGGTACTGCAAAGTGTCTAGACATGGTCTGGGACAATTGGTTCTAGGTGGTCTTGCCTGAGCAGGGGGGTTGAACCAGGTACCCTCCAGAGGTCCCTTCCAACCTAAACCATTCTGTGATTCTGTCTAAAAGCAATAATAGGTTACTTACCTCATTGAACCTTTCAACCAGCCTAAGAAACAAGGAAACCAGGCTATCTTGTCACATTATTGGAAACTATAGGAGGAAGAATGGGATCTATACATTGGTTCATGTTTTAGTGATTGGAAGAGAGCATCACGTGCAGTTGGGTTGAGGAGAAATAGGATAGCAAGGGGTTTTGCTAGTTCCCATGCTGCTTTTATGCACAAAATAGCTTAATCACTCTGTCTTTTACTTAGTCTACATGAATAATGAGAACACATTTTACTCACTTACATAGTTACCACTGGATAAGGTCATTTAATGACCTTAACACGTTTTGAGATCATTGTGTGAAAGACACCACACACAGTGGTAACATCTGTGATTGAAATGGGAATACCAGCCAGAGAAAGACTCATGTCCTAATCCAGGAATGCATCCTAAATGCCGGCAGCTCGGGTGTGAGAAGCTGCCGTCTGCTCCTTTTGATTTCTAAGTGTCGCAGTTTGCTCCAATGGACCCAAGCAGAGGTGAAATGGGTTGTTTTACAGCAGTTCCACAATTAAAGACTGAATTAACATGTGGCTTAACATGTGAAATTGCTTAACATAAATATTACTAGTTAAATATAGGCCGTAGAAATGCGTGTGCTGCATATATGAATATTAACAAATGCAGAGCCTATTTGAACAAGGCACAGGCAGCCTCCAAACCTCAAAATAAGAATCTGAGTCAAAGCATAATTGTGTATAAGCCCAAAACTCTGTCATTAGTGTTAGTTGTCTTCATTAAAGCAGCCTTCCTCCTGCAGTCACTTTAAAAAATGTATCCTTTCTCTGACCAGAAATCAGTACTACTTTGTAGTAAATATTTGGGTATTAAATCATTACAGCTCTTTTGTTGTTTGAATCGTGATGTTTAGCCAGCAAGGCAGTTAACTTTAAAATCACTCAGCCAAGGACAAGTTCTGGATGTGGAAATGGAAAATGACTTGATATGTTTGAAGAGAATAGCAGCAACAGGTCTCCTGTGTTTGATGGCTTGAAGAGAACCAGGAATTTTGGCTATGGGGGGAGAAGGGGCATTTGCCACAAAAAGGACAAACCCAAGAACGAGTATGGAGGTAAAGAGACCACAGGAGGAAGTGCCTGGAAGGGGAGTTTTGAAGCTCTGTTTGAAATACTGCAGCTAAAACTTTTAGAAATTATCCATCATAAAGTCAATTTCAATCACAGCTTTAAATAATTAACATTGTGTACTAAATTGCTGTCAGTGTAATCTTTACTTTTTTGATATTTCCTTCTGTAAGGATTTGGTTGTTGTTCTTTATCATTAGGAGAAACAGTTTGATGAGCTTTGGAAGACCAAGCCTCAAAGCAGATAGTGTGCAGCTAGGCGTACTTCAGAGTGGAGCTATTTTCAAACGGACAGTAGAAACAGGAGATATGCAGGTTCGGAAAAGAATTTTGCTATCTTAAGCTGCTTCTCTCTTTCAGAATAGTTCTCTAATATTGCTCTTGAAATAAGATTTTGGCTTTGCAGTTTTGAAAAAATCAGAAGATAATAATAACAACTGAGATTTTGACACCCTGTGGCAACCCTTCACATGTTTATCCCTAGCCTAAGGATTGCTGCTGGAATAGCAAATCCAAAAGTACTCCATTTTCTTAACTCCTGGCAGAACTATTTGCTACACAACAGGAGACAGATCAAGTGTCTCCACACACAGAGAAGGCATCACTTAGACAGCAACTGAACCATAATGAGTCACTTCTAGAGACCCTTCTCTCTTCTAGAGTCTCTTGGCAATGCTCTTACCAAAACATTACGCAGCAGTTAAGATAGCAACGCTTTTATCTATTCCCCCTATGAACTAAAAGGAGGACACAGCCCTGCAGCCAAAGCAGCATGCAGAGGAGAGGAGAAGTAAGGTTAGCATTTAAAGTTGAGGTGAACACTTCAAAAATTTCTAATTCTTTGACCTCATTATTTTTTTACACAGTTTCTGTAATAACAGTCTCCAAGAGCAACTATGACATATGCCAATCTGGAACTACAGAAAAATAATGAAATAGAAGGCTTTCAGTCTAAGTAGTCTGCATCTAGATAGTTGCAGTTATTAAATTAATGTAGTAGTCTACATCTGGATAGTTGCAGTTATTAAATGCTACAAACTTTTTCAAAGTCCATGTGTAGGAGTTTACTGACTAGGCACAAATGTACTTTCTTCCACTTTCAGCCCATTCTTTTACGAAGAACGGAATATTTAAGTACTTTTAGTTAGTTTTTTTACTTTTTTCCTTGAAGCTGAGATAAAAGCTTGATTCAAGCTGCAAAAATTCCAACATGTTATAAGAAATTTTCTAAGCCATCTAAGATCTGTTAGCCATGAGGTAAGCCAATCCCACCAAGAGGTCCTTTTAGCGTTCTCCTATTCCAGCATTGCTTTTTCAATTGATGATATTCCTGGCTCTTGAGCATTTATACCATTTCCCCCTTTTGGGAAGGAGAGAGGTTTTGTCTCTCTACTTTCATGTATTACTTTCAGTTGATGTCAGACACTGAATTGATCTTAAACAAATTCTGATAATGATTGTGATAATTATAATACAGATTAAGGCCTCAAGTAGTGTAGCCAACCCTTCAGTGATTAACTCCCAATTTCCTGCAGAATTTAGTTTAGCTGATTAGTCCCTGCAGCCTGTAGTAATTCCTTGGGGAATTGTCTGGCTCACTAACTCAGTGATAGGTATACAGGTGGTGGTATTACTCAAATTGCACATTTTGCCAAGCCCTTGAACTAAAGCCAGTACAAGATTCCCAGTTTTTCCAGAGGAAGCTACATCCCTTTGAGCTATTATTCTACAAAGTATAGAAATATGACCTTCATTAACCTTTTCATTTCAGACAAAAACTACCATACACTCTATAACCATCAAAAAATTAACTTGATCCCAAGTACAATTTATTAAATGTTTCGTTTCAATCTTTTCTGTAAAGGATTTGCTGTCTGCTGAACAGTCCAGAAGTGTTTCCTGGTTTGGGGCTGGCTTTGCCCAGGTGTAGTGAATCCAGGAGTCTTAGCCAACAGTTTTCACAGCCAAGTGTGTAGTCAGGAGAACTAGGAATGGTCCTTTCCACTTTTCCTTAAGTGGTTCATTATTCCACATGTGGATGTAAACCTAATCCCTGGGACGATGAGGATGTACCTGAACGTCCAAGGTTGTTGAGAATGCTAAACAACAAACCTATGCAAAACTGAGAGCTCTTTTCCCAAAGATAATACATACTCTTTTAAATTACTATTTCCTATCCCATGGCTTTCTCCTGAGATAGTTTGACACAGACTGGCTTAAGTAATTTTGTAAGGACTTAATCTTTCTTTAGATCTAGGCTGTATTCTAATTCTCAATAAGGCTAAAGAAAAAGTCTGAAACTTAGTGAAGTTGCTTGACAAATCTTATGTATTTGCCATTTCAAGTTTGAGTTCATCCTTTCTACTTTTCCACTAGACTGAGGTCTCTAAGGAGTGTGAAGATTCCATGTAACTCTCAGGCACTTTGCATAAACTTCGAACTGTTCCAGCCATGGAATGAAATTCTCTGTCTGAAGACAGGCAGAGTGGTACCCCAAATCTGGGTATAATTGCCTTTAACAAAACTTCTGTTACTTTTTGAGTTTTGTTGGTGCGACAGACAAAGGCTTCTGGCCATCCAGGAAAGATATCTACCAAGAACAATGTCAATAACCATCTTCCCAGAGTAGTTCTAAAAATAAATCTTGGTTTAAGACACTTTAAAGAGGTGGACACTCTAAAATGAGTTACCTCCCCTTGGTTCCATCCAGTCCCTTTCCACCAATGAGGAATAAATACAGGTAGATATAAGTGAATAGATAACAAGTTATGGACAAGCGAAACAGCAACAGGCAAAAAATAACAGTAAGTAATCACTAGATAGTGATCACTAGATACAAAAATTGCTAAATTTCACAAATCTTATGGGAACAAAGAGGCACCTAAAATGGCGCTAACACCTGGAGGGTAGCCCAGCCTCAGGGATTGGCTCACTTTGCAAACTTCACTCCAAAACTGTTTCTGATAGTGAGAGGAAAATTACGGTGCCAAAGACCGCTGTCCACAAAAATCCTGCAAAAATCAACTTTATTTGAATAAAGGGTGAGCCTAGTGGGCCATACTCCTGTGGGGTCTCCCAAGTTTTTGGAGGCTCCAGCCTCCTCTTATGCTAAACTCCCAACCGCATGTTGCCCTCCTCCTTTCCCCATTGGCTGAGGTACTAGGAATGTACAAACTTCCCAAACCACCTACTGTAGGTCTTCCTCCCAGCATGTACCCCCACATCAATTCTTCTAGAATATGATTGGGTCTTTCGGGTTATCTAGTTATATGGTATGATCTCTCCTAGACTCTCTCTAGGAAAACCCGAAAATTTTAACATTTTCCCACATGAATATGGAACTAGGCTCTGTGGGTCATGAACAGGGAAGGCTCTGAGTAGCTTACTGAGGTAAGAGATTTACTGGATTGTCTCAAAGGCTTCAATAATCCTGGCTTGTTGCTGGATTGTGTCTTCCGGTCTTGCCATTTGAATTTGGACCCTGAAAAAGAAGTACAGGCCTTATCACAGAAGTCCACAAGAGAACAAATCCCAAAGGAACATTATGAAAGAACCTCATCCTAAACAAAAGCATCTTTGAAAATCACGTATTAGGATCTCACCAGGATGCAAGACGACAGTCCTGTTGTTTTCACAGAATCACACAAAGTGAGGCCTTGCTCCACTGTCTTACCATTGAAAACATTCTTGCAGCTGGAGGATAGCTGCAGCTGAAGAATCCAAAGATTCAGCCAGGCGGCCTTGCACGTTCCTCAAAATTTTTATTATCTTCTTCTCCTTTAGGGCATTCTTCCATGACTCAGCATAATAATCATTCTTGTTAAGAGGTTCTTTCAGGTCCTTGAGCTGTCAAACCACAAGAACAATCCCCAGTAGAAAGCTTTTATATATTAAAAAAAGGAAAGTGCTTTGACTCTGATGTTAACTTTCAAAACCTGTGTTACTTCTTCATCTTTTATAGTGGGCCCTTTCCTACACTGATTTCCTAGAGTGTTTCCTAGAGGCTGGCACAACACTTCTCCTCTCCTCTCTCAAGGATTCTGAACACACTTTGTAGCCTGTTCTGGTGTCATGGTTTAGGAATGGTATTCCCCAAATTCTTGCTCCCACTCACACTCTACAAACCACACTGCTGCTCCCTTGTTCCCTCCTTCCTTTCTCCCTCACCCGTGTGACAGGAAGGAGAGGAGAATTGGTGACACAAAAGATAAAGGTCATGGGTACAGTTAAAAACAATTTACTGGAAACAGCAACGAGATAAGAAAACAGTCACAGCAACACTATTCATAAAGAATTGTTCAAGAGAGAAGTAAGAGATTCACATGCAAAATGCTCAGAACTGGTGTTATCCAACCACTCCCTCTACCACAGTATTCAACCACAAGGGAGCAGACTCCCTTTCCCTTTCCCCATGCACTGCACCCCCTCCCACCCCCCTGCTCCTCTTCCTCCATTCTCTGTCCTCCAGCACCGACCTGAGGTGGTACAGAATAACCTCAGGGCCTTAGCCATGCCCCCGCCTGGCTACTGCCAAAATTAACCCTACCCTGCCCAGAACCAGGACAGGGGACTATTCCAACATGATTAGAAACTCCTCCTCTTCCTAAATTGACTTTACAACTCCATGAATGGTGATGGGGAGAAGAAATACTACCAAACATCAGTACAACACTCCAACAGGCCTGCCCTTTCTCTGTCAACACACAGTCCACTTTGCCAGACCATAGAGAAGAAGCAAATACTGTGTGCTACAAGAAGCTTGGGAAGCAGCTTTTTGAAAGGAATACATGTCCTTCTCCAATTAAGGACGAAGTGACGTCACAACTAGTGATTTTTTTATTTGTAGTCACCAGACTTATAAAACAAGTCCAGTCAGTTGTGTGTCACCCAACTACTCCTGTTGCAGAGTTGTGTACTGTACTAAGACCACTTTAGTGCAGCCCTCCACTGTTACTTCAAGTGTTGTCAACAAGCAAACATCAAAGGCAGCAGTGCTGTTCCTTCCCCTGAACCATCCCCTGTTACACAAAAGTCTTAAGGAACAATTAGTTCCCTGCTCTGTTTACTACAAAGAAGGCTTGGGACCCTGCCAAGCAACAAGCATTTTCCATACTCTTGTTTTACATCTCTCCAGTTTCTCCAACAGCTGTTTCTGTTCCTTCCTGCTGTTGGTCTTCACAGTTCCAAGTGGAGCTCCTTCAAGGGAGTTCTTTTTGAGAATTTTGTTAAGCTTCTGCCTGGCCAATGGCTAAGGAAATGGTGTTTCATAAGCATGGCGAAATAGGTACAAACATGACAATAAAAGCTACGCTTTTACTGATGAAATTACATCATTTGATCGGTCTGCAGGCTGAGGGAGAGGTTGGCCAGCAGGTTGAGGGAGGTGATTCTCCCTTTCTACTCTGCTCTTGTGAGACCCCATCTAAAGTAGTGTGTCACCCTCTGAGGCCCCCAGCACAAGGCAGACATGGACCTGATGAAAAGAGGCCAGAGGAGGGCCACAAAGACATTCATAGGGCTGCCATGGAAAAGGCTGAGGGACTTGGGATTTTTCAGTTTGGGGAAAAGCAGGCTCTGGGCAGATCTTATGGTAGCCTTCTGACATAAAAAGAAGGAGAGATATTTTTACCAAGGATTGCAGTGACAGGTCAAGGGGCAATAGTTTAATATGAAAAGATGGTAGGTTTAGATTAGATATAAGGAGGAAAATTTTCCAAGTATTGTGATGGAACACTGGACCAGGTTGTCCAGAAGAGTTGTGCTCATCCCTGAATGTGTTCAAAATTAAGTTAAACGGGACTTCAAGTAGCCTCTTTTTGCAGCCCTTCTGCTTCAAATACATATGAAATTAGGTCCCAAATACAGCTCAGGTCCAGATTAATTACCTCCTCTCAGCACTATTTCAAAATGAACTCACTAGCAAGAACACATGTGGCTATACTTATAGGTTATATTTAGGGATATTTGCATCTGTTAAGAGTCACCTGTTCATCCTGCTCAGAATCTGTTTGAGTTGAAGAATCAACCTTTAGATTAAGATCTTCTCCCTGTAATGTAGGAAGCTAAGCAAACAAGAAAAAAGAGAAACAGTTGGGAAACAAATCCTCAGCAGGACAGCAGCATCACACTGCCTTCAAGCAGAAAGCATGAAGAAATGTGACTTCTGCCAAGGGTAGTGTAAGAGCTCAGGAAGAGAGCTAAGTACATTATTCTCAGAAGAGGAGATAAAATGTTCCTTCTGTTCTGCCCTTGCATCTGATAATAGAGAAAAAAAAAATAATATGAGTGTTGCGGCTGTGAGTCCTTCTTTCACTTTGCTTTTCCAAAACTGATTCACTCCAGAGGGGCCTACAAAGGTAACAATGTAGGCCCTCTGAAACTACCTTTGCCGTGCTCCACTGCAGCAGAGCTCACGCCCACTCTGTTTTGGTCTGCAGCAGGAAGCTGCCCAACAGCTGACGCTTTCCTTTGACCTTCAGGATCAGTCTGCATAATTTAAAAGACACTTGTGAGAACTGGCACAGTTTGCTTCCACACCATCTTCCTCCCTCAAAACTTCTGCTCCAAGCCAGGTGATGGAAAGAACAAAAAGGGAAAACACAGTCAGCACGTTTGGCATCTCTCTTGAGTAGACCTTTCAAAACAGGACAAAGTCCGAATGTCCAAGCTTGAGAGAACCTAGGCAGAAGAAACAGGTGTCTAAACTGTGGGTCATCCACAACCATTTGACACTGCATTGACTGGATGCACAGAACAGATCTGTGGGGTGGGAAAAATCGATTCTCACAATGCCAGCCTTCTAGGATTTCAGAGGACGGTAACCAGAAGGAAGTTTTACTTCTTTGTCCTAGAAATCCCACATGGACGTCAGCTATAAGGAGGTCGAGGACATTAGCTGGACCTCACTTTGTCCCAGTCCCATCTGAACAGCTTGTCTGAAGCAGCAGCATGTCAAGGTCCACGTTATGACCGTGTGGCAGAAGCAGCAGCAAAGGAAAATGAACCCAGAAGCAGGTGAGTCAGAGGGACACCTACTGTCTTCCTCAGAGAAGATACCTCAGAGTCCCAGGGAAAATTGTCTTCCTGTTTTGCTTCTCACCCTGCTAGTTGCAGGACTCTGTCTTCCTTTTTCACTTCCCTCCATGCTTGTTTCAAGACCCCTAAGAAAAAACAAGCACATAATAGCTATGAGTGTTTATATTATTCTGCTTTTCTCCACCTGCTTCACTCCAGAGAGGCTTACAAAGGTAACCATTTAGTCCCTCTGAAATTACCTTTGCTGCACTCCACTGCAACAGAGCATGCATCCAACCTCTTGCTGTTTGCAGCAGGAAGCCACACACTGGCCCACACTTTTCCTTGATCTTTAGGATCAGTCTGCATAATTTAAAAGACACATGTGAGAACTGGCACAGGCTGCTTTCCCACCCACTTCCACATTCAAAGGCTGTGCTTCAGCCAAGAGGCTTAACAAGGGGGATCAGGTGATGGAAAGAACAAAAAGGGCAAACATAGTAAGCACATTCAGCATCTCTATTGAGCAGTTTTCAAAATGGGGCCAAGTACACCTGCCCATGCCACAGAGAATGTAGGCAAAATAAATAAATCTATACACCGTAGGTCATATGGGAACCCAGTTGACATCAACTGCATGTACAGAAGAAAGATGTTTGACGGGAAAAGGAATCCTCACAATGGATAGTTTTCACAGGACTGTAAAAAACACAGTTTTACTACATTACCCTTACTGCAAATCTAGCTTGGACATCAGCCTCAAGGAGGCCCAGGACATTAGCTTGACCTGATTTTGTCCTAGTCCCATCTGAACAGCGTGTCTGCAGCAGAATGTCAAGGTCTAAGATATGAGTGTGTGGCAGAAGCAGCATCAAAGGAAAATGAGCCCGGAAGGCAGTGAGTCAGAGGGCCCTCACTGTCTCCTTCAGAAGAGGTACCTCAGAATCCCTGGCAGAATCATCATCTTCTCCTGCTCCTCCTGCTGGTTGCAAGACCCCTAAAAACAGATAAGAGGTTTGTCAGAGCTCTGAGTACTTAAGCCACTCTCCTTTTCCAAATCTGATTCACTTCACTGAGGCTTACAAAGGTAACCATGTAGTCCTTTTGAAATTGCCTTTGCTGCGCTCCACCGCAGCAGAGCGCGCACCCGCTCCTTTGCTCTCTGCAGCACGACGCTGCTTGCCGGCAAACATTTCTTCTACAATTTCAGAAAAAGGCTGTGTGATTTAAAAGACACACATAAGAACTGGCACAGGTGGCTTCTGCACCCACTTCCATGCTCAAAGCTTCTGCTACAGCCAACACGCCTGAGTGGGGTAACATGATGAAAACAACAAAAAGGGCAAACAAAGCCAGTGCATTCATCATGGTTGTTGAGCAGCATTTTTAAAATGAGACAAAGTCCACCTGCCCAAGCTCGAGAGAACCTAGGCAAAAGAAATAAATCCCTAATTGTGGGTCATACACAACCATTTGACATTGACAATTCACAAAAGAGATTTCTGAGGAGGAAAAAAGCAATTCTCACAATGCCAGACTTCTAGGAATTCAGAGGCCTGTAACTAGAAGAGTTACTTCTTTGTCCTAGAAATCCAGCTTGGAGGTCACCCACAGGGAAACACACATTAGTTGGACCTCACTTTGTCCCAGAGATTATATGAAGCAGCAACTGGTTAAGGTGCAAGTAGGGAGGGTGTGGCAGAAGCAGCATCAAAGTAGGACAAACCCAGAAGTAGGTGAGGCAGACAGACCCCACTGCCTCCCTCACTGAAGGTACCTCAGAACCCCAGGAGAAATCATCATCTTCCTTTTTCACTTCTACTGATGTAGCTGGCAAGACACCTAAGAAAGATGAGAAGCATTTTTTCTTCCTGTTTTTTCCACCTGCTTGACTCCAGAAAGGCTTACAAAGGTAGCCATTTAGTCCCCCTGAAATTACCTTTGCCGCGCTCCACTGCAGCAGAGCATGCATCCAACCTGTTGCTGTTTGCAGCAGGAAGCCACACACTGGCCCACACTTTTCCTTGACCTTTAGGATCAGTCTGTGTAATTTAAAAGACACGTGTGAACTGGCATAGGCTGTTTCCACAACTGATTCCCTGCTAGAAACTTCTTCTTTGGCCAACAGGCCTAAGGAGAGGGATCAGGGGATGAAAGAACAAAAGGAGCCAACACAGCCAGCAGATTCAGCATCCTGTTGAGCAGGATTTTAAAAACATTATCAAGGATACCTCCCTGAGCTAGAGAAAACCTAGGTAGAAGAAATTATTATCTAAAGTATGGGCAATATGGAAACCGTTGGGCATTGACCACACCTAGAGGAGGGAGAGGAACCAATCTGATTTTCATCAACGCCTGAGCATACATTACACATGAGGTGAAAAACAACTCTAGGGGTTGTACACCTGCTGGAAGTCTTGTCCCTGGTAACGATTCACCTGAGAACAAAGTCTAACAAACACCCTGGAAAGGAGATATGATCAA
>WAAE01015083.1:0-12445 GCA_013400495.1 Nicator chloris
TATTTTTATATATTATATATATACCTGCATGTATTTTGCTCATCACAACTTACAGCCCTGAAGCATAGAAATATTTTTTTGGAAAACATGTACCAACAAGCTGGTAGCACTGTGTGTTTCAGTACCTGCCTTTGCCATTCTACCTTAGTACTGAAGGCACTGCAAAATAGAAAAGCAGCCCAGATGTATTACAGCATCCCATAACTTTATTATGAGATTTAGTACCTTCTGGGACCTTCTTTTATGTGAAATACAGCTATTTGCAGAGAATTCCTGCTTTTATGTTTCCAAAGGAAAGGCTTTGAGGCCTTGACATTGCAATGAAAGGTCTGAAAAATGTGATGCAATTTTGGCCAGAGATTCAGAAAGAAAACACCAAACATAATAAAAGGCACTTTATTATCTCTGGAGGCTTACTCATGTGTTTTGGGAAATGCAATTAGCGGTATTTTGTAGGGTCACCTCCACCCTACTTCTGTACCAAAAAATAATAATTATAAAGCATTACTACTTTTATTTTGTAGGAATAGCAATGCTCTCTCACTCAGACCAGCTATGCAAAGGATAGAGCAATGACTCTGTTTTGTTCTCTTTAAATTCTTGGGCAAACTGATAGTGATGTTAAAACACAGCTAACAGACACAGCTCTTCTTTGGGGACATCAGAAGGAGTCAGAAGCAGCAGATCAGAAAATGATTAATTTTAAGAAATTAATTGTGGATGTGTACATTCAAAATAACCTAAAGTATGCAGAAACTCTGTGCTCAGACTTTATGTTCACCTGTCTATGTATTCTGGGCAATATCATCTAGCCATTGTCTTGGTGTGCACAGCTGACATCCTGCTTTCTATGTGCCCCTTCTTAAATGGAGACAGAGAGGGAAGAACTCTTCAGAAACAATGAATATGCCCAGAGGGGCCATTCAGTTAAGAGTTGAACTCAAGGATCCTTCTGGATCCTTTCCAACTCAGAATATTCTATAATTCTTTCTATGATTCTGTGAAGCAATTCAGTTTGGATAAAATGTCAGAAGGATGAGGTACTTTTAAAACAAACCCACCAGCCTCACAGGATAAAATACTGCATGACTGGAACAGAGAGCAGAATTGCTCAATGGAAAATGAAACAATAGAACTAATCTAATGAATCTGGCCAACAGTTTCTTTAATGTGTAAGCAAGATTGCTTTCCAAACAGCCGTGCTCTCCTCACCTGTCAAAATGAATTTCAGAGTTGAAAGTCTCATATATTTTATGTAGATCATTAGTTGGATTTAAAAAATCTAGCTCCATCCATTCATCCCCTTGAAAAAAAGTCACTTCATTGCAGTTGAGGATTTTCTCTCTTCCTCAACCAAAACTGACAAAAGGTATGCCTTCCTCTTACCACTTTATAAAAAACCATCTCACTCACAAAATATGTGAGTTTATGAACTGTGTTAAAGTTCATTTTGTTTAGGCATGCAAATCTCTTTCCTGAACACAAACAATACATGCAGCTATAATTTTCCTTGCAACTAATTCACCCTCAGAGTTGTGGGTGATTAAATGTCTTTACCACATTTGATTGGCAGAGAAATAAGCACTTTTAAATATATTGTAATTGGGCTTTGGTTTTTTGGTGGTTTTTTTTGTTTGGGTTTGTTTTGTTTTTGTTTTTTGTTTTGTTTGGGGTTTTTTGTTTGTTTGTTTTTTGGTTTTTTTTTTTGGTCTAGCCTTGTTAAAAGCTTAGTAACCTTTCTTGGAACTGACTTCATGAACACACTAACTAAATACTTCTCTGAGTTGTTTTGCTAAGCACAGCTAATTAATGCAGTGAAGTACAACTGAGTTAAGTAGGAGAATCACAGCTCATAAATAAAGATAAGAAAATTATAAGAGGTATGACTGATGTGCATGTAATTACCTGCTTGGGAGGCAGCGTGATCTGGAAGAACCTGAAGAGATTTGGGAGGCAGGAAATCCTGTCTCATAATCCTCATTCCACCCATGACTTGTGCTGCCACAGGCAAGTTGCTCTGCCTCTCCTTCCCCAGAAGGTTGTCACTCAGTGACCATCACATAAGGATTTATTAATAGAATAGACAAAGCAGTTGAAGCCCTCAAAGTGTGATTTCGGTGTTTGTGAATATGAGAATCATAGAATAGTTTGAGTTGGAAGTGACCTGAAAGGTCATCAAGTTCCAATCCCCTAACAAGAGCAGGGACACCTTTTGCTTTTTGAGACACCAGGTTGCTGAAAGTCCCATCCAGTCTGACATTGAATACTTTCAGGAACGGAGTATCCACAATGTCTCTGGGCAACCTGTTCCACTGCCTCACCAGCCTCAGAAAGAAGAATTTAATTCTGAAATGTAATCTAAATCTACCTCCTCCAGTTTGAAGCCATTCGACTTTGTCCTATAACTACAGGCCCGTGTAAAAAGTTACTCTCCAGTTCTCTTGTACCCCCTTTTAGGTACTGGATGGTCTCCCCAGAGCCTTTTGTCCACCAGGCTGAACAGCCCCAACTCTCTCAGCCTGTCTTTGTAGAAGAGATGCTCCAGCCATCTGATCACATTTGTAGTACTCCTCTGTACTTGATCCAACACCCTTCTTACCTGAGGGACCCAGAGCTGAATGGAGCATTCCAGCTGGGATCTGACCAGAGCAGAGTAGAGGGGCTACAGAGAGAATCACCTCCCTTGACCTGCTAGCCATGCTGCTTTGGATGCAGCCCAGGACACGGTTGGTCTTCTGGGCTACAAGCACACATTGCCCATGTTGAGATTCTCGTTCTTCATCACCTCCAAGTCCTTCTCCTCCAGGCTGCTCCATATTAAAGGAGCTGCTCCAAACTTTCTTGCACCTTTCTCCATATCTCATCCAGAAGGGGGGAAACAGAAACTCATAACTTCTCCAGTAGTTACTCCTTGGATGTTAAACAATTCTGATTTTTGTTACTCTAAAGTAATGGATCATGAAGCAGATTGCAAGAAATAAGTTTTCAAGGTAAGGTGCATGATCCTGAAGAGAGTGTTACCAAAGAGCTGTCAATAGCACAGAATCAAGATTTTGTAGGTCTTTCAACCATGAACAAGAAATCAGTGTCAATCCTCAAAAAAAAAGAGTTTCATGTCTCAGTTATTGCCAATTAATAACCAATAAACCTGATTTTATAACTATACGTTTATCCAGAATTTTACTCAAAAGCAATGTTTATAAAAGGATCTCAATGCCTGTTTTGTGACATTTCACTCCTACAATAGACAGAGGAAACAAAATCTGAAGATAAGGAAATCCAAGAGGAAGTAAACTGGAGGCTGAGTCAACACTGTAACCTTGCAGTCAAAGGGTAGATGTAAAATCCTGAAATGCACACATCTGCTTTAATGAGCTTTGCTGATCCCAGGCCACATACATTTTTGACAGATGAGGGAGAGTCCAGTCATTTCTACAGCATGCCTCAATATTCAGACCTTGCTGTGTGTGAGGTGTCTTTACAAACATAGCTGGAACATGTTTTCCCATGCTACAAAGCAACTACCAAGTTGTAATACTGTTTATGTTGTCTCATTTAGTAACACTTTAAGTCTGAAAACATCACCTTTCTAACCTATTAGGGTTTAGTATGCACCAGGTGAGAGGATTTCTGTGCAAGCTCCTTCCAGGAGTCAGTGCACAGGCTTTAGGGCACAGGAGGAGGAAAACCTTTTCAGGTTCCTCACAGCACAGTCTGTAAATGCTTTCTCTTTTCAGTGTATTTAATTCAGGGAAGATTTTTACTTCCACTCAATTAATCTAATTTTTTTAAGCCAAGTCACCTTGCATACATGTCAGACCATGGCACTGTGTCTTCTCTTGCCGCTATAATGCTGTAACATTCATTTGCAAAGAAGTCTTGAATTTCCTGTTGGGGTGGATAACTGCACCTTTAGAAGGCTGGGAAACAAATAGGTTGACCTCTTTCATAGTTTTCTGTTCTGAGTCATCACTGAGCAAACACACACTGTAGTGTAGAAGAAACCAAGAAAATGTCTGAGCAGGACAGAGAAGCTGCATATTGGTCCCTAAATGCTGAAAATGTCAGGAAATGCAGAGGATAAGCAGGGACATTTTTGACCTTCATCTGAGAGGAGAAATCAGGGAGGTGCATTTTCGGAGAGGTCTGTAAAAAGTCAGGTTAATGAAAGGTATTTTGCCTTTCTTGTTACAAAATTTATCTCACCCAGGTACTTGAAAGATAATGACAGTAACAATACTACAGCTGCAGCAAAATGGAAACCAGCCAGGTCCTGGCTTTGCTTCTGGCAAGGAGCTGAAGCACTTTGTACCTTTGATACTGTTCCATGAAACCAGGAGGATGAATCATGAAAGGGTATTACAGAATGTGAAAATGCAGGAGTTAAGCATTTAAAAAAAACTCTTTTCATCAGGAGGTAGGTAAAGAGGGTAAATACAGGAGGCTGACTGATCTCAGGCTGATTGTTTTGAACAGTTGACTCAGAAAGGCTGTTTGTATCAGGAACAGACTGGAAAGCTGGAAGACATGGGTTAAATGCTAACAAAACAACTAGAATTTGTGAAACAGAGGAAATTACCTAGCCCAAGAGGAAGGACAAGAGGCTTCCACAGATGCCAGACACGGAGATTTCAGAGCACTCCAACAGAAAAACCGAGAACCAGAAAGACAAGCATGGATCAAATTTCAAATCCTTTGGGGGAAAAAAATTAAGGAGCCATACACATTGTAACAAACAACATGGGCCAACACAATATCTGGCATCAGGATGGTGGCGTAAGATCTGCCCAGGATTACATCACTCCGCGAGAGCTTGCCAGCAGAAGCAGGTTGCTCTCAGCAAGCTCTGAGGGATGACAGCAGCCCTGCCGGCTCACAGGAATGCTTTGTGCTGCACAGCATGCCAGGGGAATGAATGAGTGAGCAAAGCAAGGGAGGAAAGAAAGAAGCATTGTCTGGAGAACAAATGGGATATTTGCACTCAGGTGTGTGAGCCACTCTGATGCCAAGGGCCACTGGTACTCAGAAACATCTCCAGCAGTAAAAGGCTGGCAAGGGAAAAAAAAATCTGTTCCCACCATGGCTAGGTGGTCATCAATAAGAGGGATGCACTACCTTGAGGAAGGTGGCCTGGCAAAGACTCAGCCAGGACTGTAGGATGGTGGTAGCAAATCCAAGTCCCTCTCCTTGCAACGTTGGCTGCAACACTGAAAGGCTTTAAGCAGGAGGCTAGTGGTGTGTCTGCTGATTTTTGCTGTTCCCTCTCTCTCTAGGTGAATTGGGAGCCGGGCTAGTTGAACAGAAATGCTCAGTAACCTTGGTAAGATTGACCACAGATTCCTGGAGGGAATTTACCTACTTGCTGCTGATGGCTTTGCAAGCATCTGCAAAGCTGGGGGTGGGCAAGAGGGCTGGCATCCAGGGACTGAATCCAAAATTGTAAAAACATGGGATTACCTCTAGCAGGAGGGAAATGCATAAAATACCTGCCACGAGAAAGGTGCTTTTATGAAGGTTGATAAGACTACAGTAACCCTGGCAGGCCCAAGCCCTCAGTGATGCTAATCAGCCAGGACTAGGATTGCTGCAGATTTTACAGGATCTCTGGCATTGCTCTGTGCAAGATGTGGCATTTCCTGTATTTCATAGCAGCTGGCAACTCTTGGGGACTGTCAGTAAGCGGCTTCTGCACCTAAGTGGATGAAGTGCACAAGTCATACCTGCAATACTGCAGTCAGCCAGCCGTGTTGGGCACTGTGTAGCTGACCTCTGCAGGCCCTGTGGCCTTGTGGCCACCCAGAGTGGCTCTCCATCCCAAGGCACTCAGCCAGGCTCAGTCTTCATTCATGCTGTGTAGACAATCCACACATCCTACAAGGCAGAGGGAACAAACATGGCCTTCGTGAGTCACTGTGCATCCCAAGAATGGAATCTGTGGAGAGCTTTTCAAAGACCCACAGTTATTGCAAGAAAAGCAAAATAACTCTTTTGGATTTTTTTTCTGACCTCATCTGGATGTGGCTGTGACCAGCCCTGGCTTCTGTCCAATGTTGCCTGAAACAAAACTATTTGTCCCATGAAGCCCTATCTAAACTCATGCTATCACAAGTATGACAGCAAACATTTTAAACCACACTTACATTCGCTTCTTTGACATACCCTTGGACTCTGTTGTATCAACTGCTGACAGAGTCAAGGACCTGACACCTGTGCAGATGTTGCCTTTCTTGCTTTTTTTTCTTTTCTATTTTTAGTATTTTAGTCACCTACTAATATCAGAGCTGCGAACCAAAGCAGATATGATTGTCTCAGCTGTCACCAGGACGGAAGTGGCACTGTAAATAACAGGATCCAGACCACAGAGCACTTTAAAGATCCAATTGCAACAAGCCAATATACAAGTAGTGACAAATAGGAAGCCATTGCAACCTTTCAAGCATCAAAGCAGAGCTTTCACAAGGACTATCACCATTGTCAGCTATTTCATTCATACCTCTGGGTACCATCTTACATAGAGTGTGCTGCAACAGCTCCTTCTCAAAGCTGCATGTTCAGCTTTAATGAGAAAAGGAAACGGTAGGCAGAAATAAAGTAATTGAACTGACACAGTTATGGCAGCCCTAAGAGTGGCTGAATCAATGAGAAGGGGAAAAGTGTATTGAGGGTAATGAAGACTTTCAAAGGGAAGAATGTCACTGAGAAGGACAAGGTTAGAAAAGCATCATTAAAGGTAGATATAAGGCTATAAGCAAAGGCTTGGTCAGCCTGAAAGAAACTATCTTCACAGAATTAAGCATATATTTAATTTGACTTCTAAACCAGCTTACAGTTAACTTGTTTTCCAGTACGAATAGTAGCTGTTCTTATCCCCTGAAATTGTGTCAGCGTCCACTGTATGTCAACCAACCTGTCTATGGAAAACAGTTCTTTTAACAAAATCATTGTGCTTTGATATCTAGAGAAATTAAATAGAACATGCATTTTGCATATCTTTATATATTTATAGGTGACTGATGCCTACAGCACATCATCTGTTTCAACTGCTAATTTATTTTTTATATGGACATCAATGTTAACTCAAGTCTGATTCTGCTAGCAATTCTAATACCCAAACTTTGCAATTTTTAGGATTCTTACCATATTTTCCAACAAAAATTTTCATTTCAAGGGGTATTTTCAGAAGCACAGTGTTTTTATGGCAAGTAGAACTGGCAATACTCTTAAGATAGACTTTAACAGTAATCAAATCACTGATTTTGCTAGATGTCATTGAAGATTATATGACCTTTCATTGATTTATGTAATAATTTACAGTTTATTTTTCCATGTTATGTTAAAAACTGTAAATTGTGGTACTGTTTTTTATATATTTATTAGAATAGGAACTAGTTCTGAGTAGAGATAAGTCATTCTTTGACACTTCTGTTAAAAGCTTAGCGACAATAAACTGTATTATATGAAGTCCTGTTTCATTTAACCAGTCAAATAATTGAAGTACATGTAAAATACTGTAAAGCCTAAAGTTATTAAACTGTACAAAGTATGTCAACAATCCACAGAATCCTATTGATTCAAATACTACCTTGAGTAACTTTCCTACCTTTCTTTTAATTCCCCCTTCCTTTTTAAGTGTATGAAATCCAGGCCTAAGGACTATCCTTGATCTAAGAACTCCCAAAGACTACATGGCAAAGGTGTGTTGTTCGTGTGTATTCCTGAGTATAAAACAGAAGAAAGTTTGTTCCATTGTGCATCTCCAAATGAAGAGTACAGAAAAAACCAATTTGAAGTGCCAAAGGAAATTACTACACAGGAGGAGTTCAGATCACAATCCTGTGTTTGTTTTGGAAGGAGTATGGGTTACATGCACTGTCCTGACTTCATTGACACAACTTTATCAAGAAGAGGAGTTACCCTCTGATTTTAAAATTCGTTTTGATTGTATGGTGTGAGCATGTCCTATCAGTATCCATGACAAGGTTTCATTTTCACACTTTTGTCCTTCTCAGGCTACAGCTTGGGAGGGAATCTCACATAGGAGAGTGGAGGGGAGGAAAGTTAGGATGGATGTCCATATCTATACCAGTTGCATTTGGCTTCCTTTAGGACTGACAGTCAGAAAGGGACACCTGCAGAACAGCTCATCTCACTCTAAGGCAGATGGCTGAAGTAGATCCAACAAAGTCCCCTCTGGAGATACTTGTTGCTGTCCTTTGTCTACATGGTGGGGTTTAGGCAACTATTTAGGTGGTGAATTGTGTGTACCCCAACTTCAATGTCTTCAATGTTATTTTGAAAACATAACCAAGCCGTCTAATCTGCTTAGCTTTCACCCCATGGAAGTCACATGCAAAGCCTCTGGTGGCATCCCAAGGCTACTGGAAATTTGCAGCTTCCTCAAGACTGCAGATGTAGCTCTCCAGGACTCAGCACAAACCCAAACAAGCTCACACCCCTTCTAGCATATGCCTGGCTATTGCCATAGCCAAGATGGTCTCTGACTGTGCCGCTCTCAGGGTACTCTGATGGGGCATTACAAGGATATCCTGCCAATTCTTTGCCTCCTGAAAAATAGTTTTATGATTGTAAAAGTCAGAGGTTTAACAGGCTTGTTATCCAGTATCTGAAGTTCAGATTTTGCAGTATCCAACCCCCACAGTAGTTTCTCCTTAACATTTTTCAGCAATACACCATGCCTGGCACAACCCAGGGCCTCTTCCATAGGGTGCTGCAGACCCAACTGACTTTTCCACACTAGCGTTTACACTGGCACTGCCACCCTTGGAGATGACACAAGGTATGGCTTGAGGGAAGCTCAGCCTGTGGAAAGGCTCCTGGAGAGCTGTCTGGGAATGACATGCTGTGGTGGCAGCTGGGGGGTGTGTACTGCTGGGGGGAAGGATGTTGTGGGGCTGCCCTGGAGCGATGCTCACATCCGTTCTCAGGGAGCTGGCCACTAGGTTTCCTTAGCTCCTCTGGCTGCTGGAACAAAATATTCTCCTGTGTGGAAAGGCACAGCCTGTTTTCTAGGACATTCATTCTGCTCTTTAAATCAAAGTTATTCACACTTTCCAGTCTAAACCAATAAAGAGCTGTGGACAAGGGAAGAGTTAATTTCCAAAGCAGATATGAAACAGGGCAGTAGTACTATAACCATTTAAGTTGATTCACTGGAGCTTTATAATACCCATTGTGATGTGGTATAATAAAAATTGGACTAAATTCAGATTTCAAGTTCATTTTAACAGCAAGTAAAATGTTTGGCTTGCAAAACTTGCCTTTCTGTCGGCTGAATGTGCTTCCGTGGTAGCAGCTTCCAGGAAACTCTTAGGTTACAATTACAAGAAGTTAAAACTGCAGCAGCAGGATTGTTAACTGGAAGTCAGAATTTCCTTTACACCATTCCTCTTATACTTAGTCCTAAGGCTAGCTTAAATACTTGTTTCTTTTCATTCTCTGTTACATTGTTTTGGTATATTTGCAACTTTTTTTTTTCTTTTCTCTGTTTGATCCTAACCTCTAACTGCTCTTTGGTCTGTTTCTTGCACCTGACACTGCGTTATCTACCTAAAGCAGCATTTTCCAACAATCCTTTCAGTTTATGGCACCTTCTCTTTTAAATTTATTATGAATGTGTCCAATTCTTGAAACAGGTAAAAATATTTTTTGTATTCCTTTCCAGGTTTCCTAATTACATGGCCAGTAAAACAAAAAAAGAATGTAAGCAGGAAAGACAGTGATAAGAATAATAAAAATAGCATTTGTTCTAGAGAATGAAACTGAAATACATTTCATAAACTAAAGGAAGAGAAGAAAAGAAGATAATGAAGGGATTCAGTTAAAAGACACAGGGATTTTTCTTAAAATGATATTTTACACAATTAAAAATTATGAGTGAAGATAACTAGAGCATAATAGAAAATCTAAAGAAACCGAAGCATGATTTAGTAAATCTCAGCAAACAGGGAATCTAGGGATGCTTCAGGACAGATGGTATTCCAAACTGATCTGTGCTCTGCAAACTTACATGACCCCTTTTCTTTAAATTAAGATGCAAGGAGATGACCCTGAGAAAGTGAGAAAGTGAGAAAGTGAGAAAGTGAGAAAGTGAGAAAGGACAGGGCTGGAATGCTGACTGAATGAGCCACAGGGACAGAGGACAGTTTGTTTGATCCTCTCTGTCTGTTATTTGAACACAGATCTGAAAGATGATAAGGGCTGAAGACATTGCTCAACACATTAGGGGTTTTTTTTTGATAATAAATGCAAAGCTTGTTGAAAGCAGGAGCATTTTTATTTAGTGGAATTTTACTCACTGTTATAGGATTGAGCAACAATTCTGAGAAATGGAAACAAAATTTGTGTCAGAAGAAATAACAAACACAAGGCTTTATGTTTGCTTACTTATTATATATGTAAAATATAAAAATGGCATCTTTGTTTATATGGTTGTTTGCATCACAAATGTGAGTTTTACAGACAATTTATCACTGCTGCAGCCCCTGGAACGTGCCAGTAAATCTGTGGCCTGGTGTCTCCTTACAGCTGCTTTTGTATTTGGAATATAAGCCATGTTAACTCCTGAAGGATTTATCAGTTTAGAGGACAGCTGCGAGGTGTTTAGGAGAGAACCTAAGGACAACATGGCTCCAAAATAAATCTGGGTTTGGCTGCTCCATCTTCTGACACGTGAGACTTTTCTTCAGAGAAAAAGATTTCTGATGGAGGAGACAGAGCCTTCCAGGGACCTCCAGCAATTACTTCCCCACTCTACAGCACAGGCTTTGAAGGCTTCTTTCTGTGAATTTCTCTTGTCTAACAGAAGAAAAAAACATAGTATATTGGTGGATGAATGGATGGAATATGTGTTATTAAAACGCAGCCAAAACATTCCAGCAGACGCACATTTTTCCATGAGTAAAAAAACCCAACAACAAAAAACCAACAAAAAACCCCAACAAACCCAAACAAAAATGCATTACTCACATTACTTAATAGGCTTCTGGAAGGCTCTTAAGTTTTATGGTTGCTACAGATACCACTACACATAACAAGACAGCTGTAGCTTTCAAACAGACATCAACCCAATCATTTTGTTGACAACTAATTTTGATCACACATGCAATTAAAATTAAATGTTGGGTAGTTTTTGGGAGACAGAGGAGTAACATCTAAGTGATGTCAATCCTATATAGCAAGGAAGATCAGTTTGAAACGTAAATGGCTTTTATGTTTGTTTGTTTGTTTGTTTGCTTTTTGAAACAACATAAATACATACTAAACAGTACATCAGGAAGATCCAGGAAATCAAACCTAAAATGACCTTTTTCCTTTATCCTTGCAAAGGAAGGCTGACAAATGCTCATGAGCTTCCATTCATCATATTTTGTAGGAAAATAGGAGACAGTGGAATCTGATTGATTTACTCACAGAGATCCTCCTCAAAGACCAATTTTCTTAACAACTAAACAAATTTCAACTGTCCTCGTAAGAAATCTGATTTTTATCGTAAGTCACATTGATCACTGGTCACATTTGAAAGGTTTTGAGTAAGGATTTGAATTATTACCTTGATTAGGAGATGTTGCTCTTAGGTGGTATTGCACCAGGTTATAAATTCAGTCTGTCATATAGTCCAGGATTGATTATGAGATATTTAACTTTCTGAGTATTTATATTTCTTAGAAAGATGTCTGACTTTCCCCCTTCTGTTCTGTGCTAGTCATGATAATTCCAGGATTCCATTTCACAATTTTCTTATTTACATGACATCCACAAATTCATTCTTGCAGCTGTTCCTCATGTGATTATTTCTAGTAGTGTCATTGTGGTTCCCCATGTGAATAAGGCTTATTGTTGTGGTATACCATCATAGGCTACAAATATGCAAAAATTATAAAGGGACAGGAAACTTTCAGACCCTTTAAATATTTTCTTTTGGTTTTGGATATGTACTGTTTTTCAGGTTTGCTTGGCTTTTTTGTTTTGTTTAATTTTGTTTTAAGATTGCCCTGCAGCTATTTAAAAGTTGCTTTAAAAAGTTTAGGAACTGTTTCCATTGAGTTACTTTATGTAAGCCAACCACAGCAAGCAGTCAGCAAGCAGTTTCAAAATCTGCCAAACCAAACCCTTAGCCAGCAGAAATTAGCAGTTGTGCAGTTATTTTAACAGCTGTACGTTGTATTAAAACATAAATCTTTACACTACAATATTCTATAATAATTTTATTTTATGACAGTGTACTGCATTCTTTTGTGACAATGTTTCTTATTGTGACTATGTTTATGATAAATGACAGCCAGAAGAATTGGCAAGGAAGAAAGCACAGGAACCAAAGCCTAGCATTTTAGAGTATATATTTATACCAGAGAAACAAGCTCCTAAATACACTACTTGAACAGATACTGGTCAAGCATGCAATATACAAAAAAAAAAAAAAAAAAAA
>WAAE01015083.1:12482-40639 GCA_013400495.1 Nicator chloris
AAAAAAAGAAAAAAAAGAAAAAAAATGTTTTCCTTTTCTGGTGAACAACATATGGTGAAAACTGTCCCCTGGTGCCAGCAAGGATCTCTGCTGCATCAGTTGCTCTGCCATGGGGGTAAGAACTGTGAGCATTAGGACTCACCTACAGTGTAAACAATCACTGCTCAGTCGCTTTGCTGAATACAGATCACGTCCTATTATTCATTTCTCAGATAATTTATTTCTCCGTCTTGGAACTGTATCTAAACTGACCTTGAAACAAGGAACACTTATCCAAATTCTTTGAGTAGGAAGAAGTTACCTCCTCAGAATGGAAGAAATGTGAGCTATGTCAAACTAAGGGAATGAGCAGGCAAGCCAATAATGGAGGATTTGTGTTTGCACAGCCTACTTTGAATTACAGTGTCTGCAGGAGACCTTGTCAGTACTTTTATGTGTTAAGAGGTTATCAGCCATCTCCTCTATGCTGCTCTAGTTTAAAGTGGGTGGGGAATCACAAACACTAACACTGCAAGAAGTGTATTACTGATTTGTGTAGTAAGGGGTGTAGTCTCAGAATAATAAATACTGCACATGAACACTGATGAAGTACCAGAATTATTTTGCAGTTTTAATGGAAACATCTTTGACAACATCAAAGAAAGACTGATTACAGATAAGAAATCCGGGAATCAGCATATGGTCTGGCTTAGCTGGAAATCTCCATCCCTACTGAGAAGAGAAATCCTCTCCTAAAGGTTTCGACAATCCTTATGCTGATGATAAAAGAAAGATATATCCCATGGTAGGCTCTTAAGCAGCTGCTGGTGGTCATGGCACGACATGAAACAACTCTTAAAAGTACACAGCAATACTAAACAGCAGTTCATGGAAAGCTGTGAAGGTAAATAGACATTTTAAATTGTAAAAGTTAAACTCTAAATAATTTAAAAACATGAGTTTATTGGTACAAACCACTATGCATCTATTTTTACTTTTTTTAACTGTAGGCTTATTAACCTGATACAACAAAAACTACCTAAACTTAGTATAGACAAACCAAAATAAACTAAAACAAAATCAGAGCAGCCACTCAGAAGTCCTGCACCAATTTTCTATCAGGTTTAAAATCACAGTTGTCGTCCTCCATTGGATATACAAGAAAACTATGTGGAACTGAGTTCATATTGCATGACTAACTCTCCAAAAGATGTTAGCAATACTCATGGGTAGATTCTTACAACTAATGCTGAAGAAGGAATACTATGCCAGAAGCCTGAATGAAACTGATTGACTGATAAACTGAAAGAAGTGTCATAATTGTCTTAGGAGTCAGTAGAAAAGACAGAAAGAGAATTATTTTGTGTCCTCATGAACTTGCATAGGAATTTATTTACATAGAACTATAGTTACCCTGCTTGGAGTTCAGCCAGGTCATGGGAGGTAACATCACCTCTGCTTTTAAGAAAAAAAGAAGCTACATTTATGTCATGCATCAGCGCAGAGAAAGATTTTGTTTGCTTATATTAATTCTGTAATACCTCTGGTGAACATGAGAAATAAAATTGGAAAAATGAGCTTTTAAAATTGCACATGAATGGGTAGAAAGATCATGGAATATTTTCTTGGTCCTTCCTCAAGTTTCTATTGGCAGGGTTACAAGAACTAAGCCTAAAACACAGAGTTACACTGAAATTAATTACATCATTCTGCAAAGGAGGCAATGGATGTAGTTTTATGAACAATAACATGCTGGAAATTACGGAAAAACTTCCACTAAATGCTCCTTCCTTTCACCTCATCATATAGCCAGATTTCCAGGTAAGGAATGAACCAAAATAATTTTTGCATTTCCATTTATGAGCAGCAGAAACATGTCTGTGCTCTTTTTGACTTATATAATCAAAGGAAACAACCTCCAAGTAATTTATGGTATATCTCCTCAGTGGAAACACATATTTATTCTACCTTACACTAACCAGCTGTTTTCAAGTATTTGCATTTAGGATGAACTTTGTAGACCTAGGGACACCATCTGATAAGAAAAATGATGTTATCTTAAAAAGGCCTATTATGGATTTCGTGGGGGAGAAGAGATCAGTGTTGTATAATCAAAGTAACTTTTAAATGCTTGTACCTTTCTGTACATAAACTTTGGCACGCTCTTATGTTCCACTGGGGGTGGTGGGGAAGAACTAAATGCTGCTATTCAGAAATATCTGTGTGGACTGCTTGTATAATATTTGGAAGGGTAGATTAGCTGTATCTGGGACAAAGTCAGTCTTAGCCAGATGCAGCAAAACCACTTCATTATTCTTTACAGGCTTTGGGAGAATTTTAAAAAGGAGCTCAAATAAACCTACTCCAGCACATCATTGAATGGGTTAGTATGTTTGAAGATGCTAAAAAATCTACCTATTGGCAGTATTGTTTTAATTTAACTTTTACAAGTATAGAAAACAAGTAACTCATTTTAAATTACCGATAAAATGCTATCAAAATGTAGCTTTTTATGCTTCTGAAAAACCCCAGAAAACCCACTCTTCTACATCTTCTCTGGATTTTAACATCCATTCTTAAGTTGTTTATTATTTGTAAAACCTTCAGACTGTCTGCTCAGCTAATATTTAGTGAGTACATCCTTGCTTCCTCTGATCTTTAGGACCCACTCTGGCCATATCATAGAATAAGCTGAGTTGGAAGGGACCCACAAGGATCATCAAGTCCAACCTCTGGCCCTGCCCAGGGCATCCCCAAGAGTCACATCATGTGCCTGAGAGCATTGTCCAAATGCTTCTTGGCCTCTGTCAGGCTGGTGCTGTTATCACTGCCCTGGGGAGCTGTTCCAGTGCCCAGGCAGCCTCTGGGGGAAGAACTTTTTCCCTGATATCCAATTAAACCTCCCCTGACTCAGCTTCATGCTGTTTCCTCACGTCCTGTCACTGGTCACAAGAGTGAAGAGATCGGTACTTTCAGTGACCTTTAGCTCAACAGCTCTTTCCCAACTGAAAGGATTTTCAGGCCAGAAAGATGATGATCATCTTGACCTCCACAGCAGCAAAAGCCAAGAAATTTTATAATGTGAGCTTTGCTTTGAGTCCATAACTTGAGGGATGACTTAGATCACAGGATTTAGAAAAGCTATTGAATCCTAATTTAGAAATTGGGAAATAGAGCTTAGTGGATCCTTAGGGATAATACCAAATAACTCCTCTTGTGGCTAAAAGAGAAGGATGTTACTCTACATGATTATAATTCCACCTGCCATTTATTGGTTCTCACTGTCATCTTAGCTGACAGATTAAAGAGACTTTTAATATTTGAAATTCTCTTGCAAATCCTAGTACATTATGATCAAGGTTTTGTATAAGCTAGACAGATGCTTCTTCATTCTCTCACTGCAAGGCAGATTTTCCTGGCTTTTCCAGTTTGTCAATCATTTGTGTTAAAATGCAATACCACTATTTCAGTAAAACTTTGATGAATGCCATATATAACATCATCATTACTACTTCTTAATATTCCTTCACTTTTAAATCCAAAGTTTGTACCATAAGCAGGAATGTTTTTGAGTTGTTCATAAACACACTATAACACCTCTATCATTTGACTTTAAAATATTCTCTGTACTTAGATGCCTTTCTTTCCTATAAAAATTTATATCTGAACCTATTTTTTTTTTGTTCAGATAAAGCTATGTTGCAAGTTTTGCACAAAAATATTTTTGAACAGATTATTAGCATTTAATAGAATATACCATAATGTCTTCATAGAAACTCATAATTATGCAGTGACCCTTGCCAGGTAAAATACTAATCCTATTAAGAAACAGGCTTAAATTTCAGCAAATCATATTGATATTAGAAACTCAATAATTCTTTAATTCCTACACATGATTCTTACTTTTGACTTCCATGATTTTGCCAAAGATTCTCATCATGTTATTTTAGCTCCAAATCTCCTTTGCTTTACACTTCTAATGGACACCAAATCAGTTTCTCTTCTTCATTTCTGGAAAAAACACAGTTCCATTATTACCATGAATGATTTAGAAGCCCATAAAATTCTGTGCCATGACTCAGTTGGTCTTGAACGTTTAAATGTTTTAACCTTTACCATTTGCTATTTAGCATCCTTACTAAGTACTGATTGAATAAAACATTTGCAGTTATGTCCATGAAGTATTACTGCATTATCCAGGTTTCTATTAAAAAAAAACAACCAGCTTTTATGCATTGGCATTACTGAAGTTGTGTATTTCAAACTAGCAGGGAAACCATGCCATTGTCTAGATTTTTTTCTTTCTTGATCTTGATGTTTTAAAAAATATTCCCCTTGCCCTTCAGGCAATGATCCAAGACTTTTCATTCCTATATTTAGCTACTGTTAGTCATTCTCATTGTTTCACAACTGTAATTTACCATTTCTGCTTTTCAGCTTGCATATTTTACCTTTTGTTTTATACACAGAATTGTCACTTTCTTTGTCTTTCTTAAACTGAATGTGTTTAGCTGAAAAGAAACTCTGATGATTGTCATAACCTCATTTTTGGGATATCCTGTATGGTTTTCTAAGTAAACTATCATTTACCTATTTTTCTTACATATCTCAACCTATACAGGTGTCATTCAAAGTTTTTTCAGACTTGGAACACTGTCTATTTTCCAGGAAAGTGCTTAATATACATGAGAACTATTTACAGATAACAAACATAGTTAAATTATGCACAATTAAATTATGCTATTTTATATTCAAGCAACTGTTAAAATCTCTAGATTAGACTATTTTTATTTTGGTCAGAATTGTCAGAATTTAAAGCACATGAGAGCTCTGAAAATAAATTATTTAATTTTAGAAAATAATAATCTATTATTTATATAAAATCTAGGGCATGTTTACTTGTGGAAGTTTGAGATCTAGACATATCCTACAGATTGAGATACAAAAATTGAAAAGGTGATTGTAAGGTAGCTCATTTTAGCTAAATGTTTACATAGCTGCACTGTATTCAGATAATCTCTCTCACTAGTATGCAATTTTCTGAATTATCAGCCTAAACATTGACTCATAAACACACCAGGTCTTGGACCTGTGAAAACAGAAACTCTAGTGATCTTTACTGAGCCCAGCAAGTCACACTCTCTGCACATTTTGTTTTTCTTAAGGTATAAACTAGTTTGAACACTCAAATTGTGACAGACATCCTACTAAAAAATCCCAGCTCGTGCATTTGAATAAATGAGCCTTTGATGCAGGTCTGCAGAGTATCTGTAGGAAAGATCCTTTAAGGACAAAAACTCTGTGTAAGATACAAATTTGTGCATTTGAACATTTTTTATTCTCTGTCTTTCTGAAGGAATTACCTCAATTACTTGGAATCTTATTAGTTACAGATGTATCTCTGAAGCAGCCAAAAAAGTAGGCCCTTTATCCAGCAGGCATTTCTTGAGTATGCATCATCCTACATGAACACTTCGTGCTATTTTTTTTCCACCTGAAAAGCCTCCTTACTCCTTGTCCACAGCACTCAGTCCCTCCCTCCCTCCCTCCCTCCCTCAGTGGTAAGCTGTATGTTCAGTGTAGAGAAGTGTTGTTAGTTTATATAAAAAGGTGCTTAAGAAGATAAAGGTGCACAAGCTCTAATGCTGTCAAATGCTCCAGGCATTTAAAGGTGTCTAATGCCTGCATACCTTCCAGCAGTGCTGCTCGCCAGGCTCTCAGCGGGAATTCATGGTAATTAAAGCATGCTAGAGGCATCCACAGTTTTACACAATCACAGAATCAAATCCTTAGGGTTGGAAAAGACTTCTGGAGATCATCTAATCCAACCCCCCTGCCAAGACACCTGGAGCAGGTGACATCCCTGTGCAGCCTGTTCCAGTGGTCTACCAGCCTCAATGGAAAGTTGTTCTCCCTCATCTTGAGGTGGAAAGTCTTCTGTTTATGGCCATTGCTCCTCATCCTGTTGCTGGGCACCACTGAAGTGTCTGGCACAATCCTTTCGACACCTGCTTTTGAGACATTTATATGCATTGATGAGACCCCCTTGCAGTCTTCTCTTCTCTAGACTAAACGGGCCAAGCTCCCTCATTGTCTCCTACTAAGAAATGCTCCAGAGCCCTCATCACCTTTGTGGTCCTCACTCAAATAAGGACACGTGCAACTTTACCTACAAATATATACTATTTGCGAGGGCAAAAAAGTACAAAGGAAAGCCTCAGAGAAAAAGTTGGATGCATGAGCAGCGCACATGCTCATACCACACCATGGGTGCTGCAGCTCCAGCACCCATTTCCCAAGGTTTTGGACTCTTTCACTTATACAGCTCCATGTGCATGTGCGGCTACAGGCACAGCATCACTTAATGGACAAGGCTGAAGGGGACCACAATGGGACATCTGGTCCAACCTCCCTGCTCAAGCAGGGTCATCCCAGAGCATACGGCACAGGATTGTGTCCAGGCGATTCTTGAATCTCCAGTCAGCCAGAATCCTCAGTCTCTCTGGGCAACCTTTTCCAGTGTTTGGTCACACACACAGTAAAGAAGTTCTTCCTTACATTCAGGTGGAACTTCCTGTGCATCGGTCTCTGCCCGCTGCCTCTCATCCTGTTGTTCAGCACCACCCAGCACAGCCTGGCTCCATCGTCTTGGCACCCTCCCTTCAACACTGATAAACATTGAGGAGGTCCCGTCTCAGTCTTCTCTTCTCGAGGCCGAACAGGCCCAGCTCCCTCAGCCTTTTCTCATAAGAGAGATGCTCCTGTCCCTCATCATCTTTGTTCCCCGCCGCTGGAGCCGCTCCAGGACTCTCTTGCACTGTACTGGACACAGCACTCCAGATGCGGCTTCACCAGGGCTGAGCAGAGGGGCAGGATGATTGCCTCCCCTGCGCAGGTACAGCCAGGAGCAGCAGCAGCCGCCGGGGCACAGCACGGGCAGGCAAAGCCCGGCCGAGGGACCGCGATGGAGCCGCCGCCGCCGCCACTCCCGCCGGGGCGGGGCCGCTCGGCAGGCGGCAACTTCCGGCTCTCCCGGCCCCGCCCCGCCGCGGCCCCGGGTCCGCGCGGGGCCAATGAGAGCGAGGAGCCGCAGCCGGGCAGGTAACCCGGCGGCCAATCAGAGCGGCGCTGCGGGAACAGGTGGGCACGGCGAGGCCCCGCCCCCCGCCCCTCTGGCGGCCGCGCCAATCGGGGCAGGGAGGGAAGCAGGGAAGGAGGGAGGCAAGCGGGGAGGGAGGGGCTGCCCGCGGCACCCGGCGGCGGCGGGGCTGCGCTGCCTGCCCGCCCCCCGACGGCCACCCCGGCTGTCCGTCCGTCCGGCGGCCGCGCCGGGAGGGCTGCGGCGGCCCCGCGCCGAGGGAGGGAGGGAGGGAGGGAGGGAGCGCGGCGGCGGCAGCAGCAGCAGCCATGGCACTCGTGGCTCCGGAGACTCGGAAGTTCACGCGGGCGCTGAGCAAGCCCGGCACGGCGGCCGAGCTGCGGCAGAGCGTCTCCGAGGTGGTGCGCGGCTCCGTCCTCCTGGTGAGTGCGGCGGCGGCCCAGGCGAGGCTCCGGCCCGGGGCCTCGCGGGGCTGCGGCGGTGGCCCCGAGGAGGAGACGGGCCCTTTGATCCCTGCCGGGCTGTCACGGCGGCGGGCTTTGATCCCTCGCGGGCATGCGGCTCCTCGGCTGCCCCGGCGGCTGCTGCGGCGGGCCGAGGTGCGGTGCAGCCGCAGGCGGGGCGGGCGCTCCCGGCCGCGGGGGGAGCGCCCGCCGTGGGATGCGGCGCCCGGCGGGCACGGCTGGGCGCTCCCGCCCGCAACCCGCAAACTTCACCTGTGGAGCGAAAGCTGGCGCCCGGCCTGATGGGGCCGAGTCGCTTTCGAAATAGCGGTGCGAACGTGATTTTTCGTCTTGGTGCTCTCTGCTCTCTTTACGACTAAGATGCAGCTTTTTTGTTGTGTCGTGCGGAATGGAAGATGAGCGCTGGCAAGTGTAGCAGGAATGTTTTAGTGTGTTGTTTATCCCGGCTGTTCTGTGCCGTGATAGCACATGGTTGCTGCTCTCTCCAGTGCACAGTTGGCGCTCATTTAATTTAAGCTGCTAAAAGTAAATTTGTGTAAATAGTTGTCTCAACCAAGTGTTTCAGTCTAGAGGAGGCTGAGAGGGGACCTCATCCGTGCAAAGGCAGGTGTGAAGAGGATGGTGCTAAACTCTTTTCAGTGATGCCCTGTAAAAGGACAAGGAGCAATGGCCATGAACACAAGAATTTCCATCTCAAGATGAGAAAGAACTTCTTTTCACTGAGTGGCAGACCACTGGAACAGGCTTCCCAGAGAGGTCATGGAGTTTCCCTCTCTGAAGACATTTGAAATCCACCTGGATGTGTTCCTGTGTCACCTTCTCCAGGTGACTGTGCCTTGGCAGGGGGTTTGTACTAGATGATCTCCAGAAATCCTTCCCAACCCTAACAGTTCTGTGATTCTGTTAGATGCTGTACTGAGGCAGCAGGTGATGACATCTTAAACAGCCTCAGTGAGACTTTTCAGGGTTTCTCTCCTGGCACTCTTATTCATGGTATGCATTTGTTTTCTTTGTGGTTTTGTTATCTCCAAGGGGAATGTTTCAGTAAGCATTTAAGTGCAGAAGTTTTGCTGCTGGGATTTCTGGTACTGGAAGCTGATCTGTTCCTTGTTCTTTGCTCTTGTTAATGCTAAGTATGATCTTGTCTTTTTTTAAATCTCCTGTTGGGACAGTGTCTTGTCATAGCTGTATGTTGTGAGAGTAACAAATGCTGTAGCTGTGATTGAAAGACAAATACCTTCCTTTTAAAAAGCAATGGCTCTAAAATTCAATTCCTCTTTACTTATCTATGGGTCACAGAATTTATAAAAGACCTAATATGCAGAGTTTGGAGTCTACCTGGATACTGACAGCTTTCTACAAGCTGCTAGCACGTATACATGTAGGGAACATCTAAATATGTTTACAGTTCTCCAGGGATCAAGGACTTATTGAGAACTGTGGAAGAAGATGATATGTCTTTTAAAATATTTTTCGTTTTAGGGGAGCACTAAGGAGATTTAGATATTTTCGTGACATTAATGTTTCTTTTGCAGTAGTCTGCAACCCTGCCATTCCCTCCTCCACTTTTAGAAGATTTTTCCTTAGTTCACTTATGACTAGTGTCAATGAGTTGGAAACTATTTATAAGCATGTTTAATAAATTCAGGTTGACGAAATAAATAATAGGGTGATAGGCACTAATACCCCAGGTGTTTTTATGCTGTCACAACAGCATATTCTGCAGAATTTTATGGAGATTCAAGAAGTGATGGTGCAAAGTGGTGTACTGTCTTGACTTTATTCTGGATAAGGTCTTCATCAGCATTTTAGAAAGCAAAAGGAGTGACTTACTATTCATGGTGACTTAAAAGGCTCAAAAACTTGACATGTATGTTATGCTAGCTTGATGCATGAAGCTGAATCCCCATCTCTCTCACATAGAGTTTTGTGCTGAAGCTCACCTTCCTATTTCAGCTGTATTTTGCCCCAGCTGCTGTCTCTCTTATTATAAGTGCTATTCATTTTACTACTGAACTTCAATGTTCTTGTGTACACACTGTTTAAGTAATGAAATAAAAGGCTAGTAATTGCAGGTTTACATTTCCATTTTCTTCCTCCAGTTAATATACTGTAGCTCTTTTTGTTCAACATTGGTGTTTGGAATGAAATAATACTTTTTTAAAGGAGAAAATTAGGTGGGATAGTATTGTTTTTTGCTATAAAAGACTTAAAAAATATTTGCATCTGTAAGTTTGACAGGTTGACCTGTTTCTTATTTGTTGGGCTTTATTATCTGAAAAATCTCTTAGGCTGACCTGGTGAAAATGCATGTCTTACCAGTGTTATAGTAGTTGTGGAATAATCTCTTCAGATGTGGGACTGTACAGTAAAGGAGACCCACTTTCCTTCCAAAGCTGCCTCTCAAAGCTCTTTGATATAGCACTTTCCCAGGATTTTTTCAACTGAGTTGTCAACAAATTGTCTTGCTTAAAACACAGTTCAGCATAGGTAACTAAAGGGATCTTACTGTCATCACTTGCTCATGAGCAAGTGCTGAGGTTTTCCAGCACTGAAAAACTGCTGAAGCTGTTTGCCATTGACTAGTCTTGCTGTGTAGAATCTGGTGGTAGGAAAGAATTAATTCAAACTAGTAGTTCACAGTGGATGATCTCTCCAGATCTTTACAATCAGCTATTGCTTTGGACTGTACATTTCTGCAGCAGAATGTACTGAGCAGTGATGCAAATCATCCAGTCATTACTTGCAGTAGCAGGTAAATGTGGATTACGAATATCTCTGAGTTTGAGTAGATTCTTGAGGTTGCTATTGTGGCTGCTGTTTAACAGTTCCATCCATTTTTACAATCAACAATGTATGGCTAGATTGAAAAGGGAAAAGAAAGCTTTGCCCATCTTTAAATGATGTTTATTAGATCACATTACTAAAATACACTTATTTTTTTTCTATTTTATTATTGTCCTTGAGATTACATTGATGAAAGAGACCTGAAAACAGCATGTCAGTAGGATAGCGTGGTGTATCTTTAATTTTCAGATTACTCTTCACTGGATCTAAGAGTCAAAGACTTTCAGCCAGCTGACAGACTAAATAACTTGACTGTGTAGTAAAAAAACGTGAAGCAGATGCGGTTTGCCAAGCTAGTTTTCATCACAGAATGAAGCAAGCTTGCTTGTCAGCATTTGGTATCCCATACATTCCCTCTGTTACATGTAGTTTGCTGAACCAACAAGTACAGTTTGGTTGGCTGAAATGAAATCTTGTTATTTGATCATCAGCTTTTCACTATGTTGTAAGGCACATAATGTATTTCTTGATTATTTGGATTCAGTTTTTACTATTTTCTGCTTGACAGTAGCATCCTTGCTGAATATGCTCTTGTGCATTGTTGATGTTGTTTTGACTTCAGACTTGCCATGTGACTTAATTTGATGCCTCTGGCCACCCAAATACATTTATGTCTGAGAGGGAAGATTATGGGGATGACAAGTGTGTCTCTTAAACCAGCAATCTTGCCAAGAGCAGTTTTCAATGCAGTTTTAGTATTATGCATAATTGAAAGTGATGTCTTTAAGCGATGATGAGTTACCCAAAGCACGTTGCATACAGATCAGTGTCTTGTTCAATAGTATGTTAATGATAACTCATCTCAGTGACAAAATTACTCTACATTAGGGTTATTTATAATAATATACCAATATTAGAGCTGGCATTTAAGGATAATAAGCAATTAAGATAATGTTTGGCATATGAAATTTGATCTGTTTTTGCCTAGCTGTCAATAAAATGCCTTTGTCTAATACGCAAATAATGAAAATGTTTAAATATGCCAAATAATGCAGCAAAAGTTATTTCCCCCACGTCAAAATTAATATTCTACAGAAAAAACCTGCAATATGGGAAAATAGAATGAAATCTCAGAGATTCCCAAATTGCTCTATGCAGTTCTTCTTTTTGATTTGGATATGTGAAATAGATTTTGATTATTTAAGGCCTAGAACTGTATCTTAAGACAGCCTTGGGCTTCATACTTAAGTTCAGATACCCAATGGAACTCTTGAGTTTTAAAACTCTTTCAGAAATTCGTCTTTTCAGACATGGTAGAAAATCAGTATATCCCAAAGGCACTGCTTGGATGTCCTACAGAGTCTTTGATCTCAAATTCACTGGTATTCTTTCTTTTCTTTATAAGAAAACTTTTGCCAGCTTTGTCCTTCCAATCCTGATCTCTGCTTTCTGTGCATCTTAACTCCATGAGAAAAGATGGAGAGGTACACTATGCTGTTTTATTGCCAAGTTGTTAATACAGCGTTTCTCCAAAAATACTGGAAGGATTATGTAGTATTTATTTTGGATTGGCATTTTCCTTTTTGATTCCTCTATCATGTCATATGCCATGTGCACAGAGGGCTTGTGTGCTTCTCTCCAAAGCAGCTTGTCCGTATGTGATGAACAGAGTATTTGGATCCTCATTGACTACCAGATTTCAGTGGTGGTGTGTCTAGAGAAGAGAATTGATGGCTTCCTTTAGGAAAGTAGGAATTCAAATTGGTATGTAATGCTAAAGGGATGAGGGGTGACTGGGACCTTTTAGAAAAGTAGGAAGCATGGATGGGTTCAGAAAAGTAGGAAACATGGATGAAGCTTGAGATTTCTGCACATGGAATGTGAAATTGTATACATAAGGAATTTGGAAGCAGCAACTTGTTATGAATGGATGAGTGAAAGCAGGGAGATGAGAACTGACACTCATGATTTTAAAGGAAAAATTGTTGCTGGTAATGAACATCACCATAACATAGTTAATTTTGTAGGAATTTGCTAAAAACGGTGGTGCTAATTCCGTCACACTGAACTGCTGAACTTTCTTTGCCTGGTGGAAAAAGCCTAGTACTTGACCCTAAGAAGTTATTTTAGTTTATGGTATGTACTGCTTACCTTTTGTAAAGGAAATAGAAATTCTCAGAGAATAAGATCTTTTTAATAAAGGTGCTAATTTTATTTTTGCAAAGTGCAATATATAAACGTTTTTGATTGGATACAAGGCAGTAGTTAGAAAACTTATTTCTGCAAAGTCTGATGCTATGAAGAAGACTTATTGGGTATGATAGACATTTCTGTGGTTGTAAAGATTCAGAGGCTGGACTACAGTACTAAAATTTCTATTAGGAAATACCATTAAACTTATTTGAATTTTCAAGTTCTTGCTCAGGAAGGCAATTTGAGAGAAAAAATACAGGACAGTTGAGTTTCTATGTTGAACAGGTAGACGTTTAAACTTCCAGCGACATTAGATTGTTCTTGTAAGCTGCAATTTCTAACTTTTTTATTTTCTTGAAATTTTTCTTTCCTGCTAGACACACATAATTATGCTTAAGATAGAAGAATAAGTGCTTTATAAGTAGTTGTTTCTAATACAGCAAATGTCAGATGTATTTGATGCTGGTTTTGGTTTTCCATCTTATGCAACTTGGTATACCACTGCATATCTTATCTTTCCTCCCTTCCTCCCACTCATGCCCTTTAATCCTCAATCAGGATGTTTCTATCTCAATGGAAGTAGAACTCATTACACCTACATTTAAACTTGGGGCTTTCACAACTCTGTGATTATTATTTTTTTAAGATCTTGTGCAATAAACTTAAATCCTATATCTCACTTAAAGTCATTGGTTATGCTGCATTATGCTTCAATGCGAATGCTTCAAAAAGGTCTGTAACCACTCATCTTAAAAACTAGACCCTTAGTGTCAACTGTTTTTTCTGTTGCATATGTGTGAATGCCCAAGTAACTTTTAAACTTATGTGGTCACTGGGCTCTCTTGTGAGTAGTGTGTGCCTGAGATTAGATAACCATCAGAGATATGAATGTGTATGCAAGATCAGCAATTTGGGAACTTGTCAATTTTGCCAGGTATTTGTCATTTTGAGGTAGCTTGGAGATTCTGCCAAATTCATGTGGGTCTGCTCTAAAAAAAAATGAGAGGTTATTCATAAGTTGTTGAAGCAAATAAGGGGAGTTCAGTTTTCAAGACAGCAAGAAGCTTGATTGTGGCCTCCTGAGAAATGTGTAGCCTATACGGCTTTTATTTAAGAATTTTTGTAATTGTTAGAGGTGTTTTGATGCCACTGGTTCTTTATGGAGATAAAAGGTGTGATAACATCCTCCGTGCTGGTGTCCAGGAAGCTTTCATTTCCACCTGAGGTTTCTGATGGTGGCTGAAGAACTTACTAATGTAATGACTATAAAAAAATATGTATTAAAATAATATATATGTAAAACTTCTTTCCTTAGCTAGTCTTTATTTTTGATTTTGAAATTGAACAGTCTCAAGTACTTCATTGGACTTGGATACTCCATCATTTTTACACGGGTAAAGACTAATCCATTTTTCCTTGCCCCTCCTTAGATTGTCTGTGTCCGTGAAGCATTAATTATGTAAGGCAGAAAAGTTGCACAGGTAGTTCATGAATTACACAACACTTTTCTCATTGAAGTATTTTTGAAATAATTTATTTCTAAAGATGTGAAGATACTCCAATAATTCTGGTCATGTAGCTTATTCAAGACCTTAATTTAGAAGATAGATGGATAGATTTGTGGAAGGTGGCTTACATTCTGTCTTAGTTCAGAACCACTGATATCTTTGGTCCCTTAAATTTAATAATCTATGAGATAGTGGTAGGTATTGCGTCTTGAGAAAGCTATGGTTTGGGATTTTTTCAATTTTGTTTTACTGTAAGTAAGGTTCTCTTGTGAGAATGAAAATGAGCATGTATAATATCAAAACAGAGATTTCTTCTGGCTCTAAAAATGCAATAAATTAACACACAGTAAAAACTAACCCTTTTAACATTATGGACTAGATTGCTGGTATTAAGCAAGGGCTAGAATTTCGTTGGTGGAATGGACTCTGCTGTGAAAAAAAGTGTGCTAGGTTGTGTGAAGGTCTTCAACAAGTGGCTCAGAAGCTCTGAACTGGGTTTTATGAAGAAAAGTCTTGTGGACCACAAAGGTTTGGTCGGAGAAATCCAACATTTGTTGCTGGTTCTGTCTTCTACTTACACGGCCATTGTGACAGTTGGGAGAAATAGCACTTTTGCTGCAGATACATTAAGAAAATAAAAAACCTTAATCTAGCTGCAAAGAGTGAGGGATGGGATTTTTTTGTTAGTGTAAGGATGGATTCCTGCATCTGTTAGAACAGCTTGTTGTCTCCTCATCTGTGCCCAATGAATCAGATATAGGAGGGGAATGGGGCATCCAGGCACTGTCTTCTGCATTCTCCTGCTGTGTCCAGAGATTCCTGGCAGTTAGAGTGAGGGGAAAAATGAGGAAGAAGAAACTAAAAGCCTTTGTTAAAAAGTCTGGATCTGGCACCTGAAGCTGGTGAAACTAACCATTCCATTCTGTGACTAGGGCTCTGTGTAAGGCAGTGTTACCTTGGGCCTAGTGGTGAATATCCAGAATAAAAAAAAAAAAGGCAGCAGCAAAGATCTCTCCAAGAGATGGGATGCAAAGGAGTGCTGTGGTTCTGTCACACAGTCCCAGGCTGCCTGAGCCTGGAAGAGGGACCTTTGGAGGTCATTTGGTCCAGCCCTCTGCTTCAAGCAGTGTTACCTGGAGCCAGTTGCCAAGGCTGTGTCCAGGAAGCTTTTGAGTATCTCCAGGGATGGAGACTCCACACCTCTCTGGGCAGCCTGTGCCAGTGCTCGGTCACCCCCACAGTGAAAAAGTGTTCCCTGATGTTCACAGATCCTCCTGTGGTTCAGGTTGTGCCCGTTGCCTCCAGCCCTGTCACGGGGCAGCACTGAGCAGAGCCTGGCTCTGTCCTCTTTGCACCCTCCCTGCAGGTATTTATACACACTGATGGGGCTCCCCTGAGCCTGCTCCAGGCTAACAGTGCCAGCTCTCTGCTTGTCCTCATGGGAGGGCTGCTCCAGTTCCATAATCATCGTTATGGCCCATTGCTGTGCTCTCTGCAGTACATCCATGGCTCAAGCAGGTCGCAGGCTGTTTCAGACTGGAGTTCTTGTTGGTGTCAGTGTTAATGGAGGCTTTTCCTGGAATTCTAGTTTTAAACCTCTGGGTCTAGAGGCCAAGTTTTGGGTTGGGGCCCTTTCTGAATAGAAAGAGCCATTCCACTAGAGAACCAGGTAGAATATTTTTTCAGCTCAGTAGCTGATGAAAAGGATGCCAGGTAGCTTTAGAACAAAATTTGTAATTCAACGCCTGCAATTGTATTTAAAAAAAAAAAAAAAGGAACATGAAAGCTCTGGATCATTTTTCAATCGGGAGACTGGGAGGAGGAAGAAATAAGTCAGCTGAGGCTGCACATTGCCTAAAAAATCAGATTCACAGTATTTCTGTGGAAAGGTTAAATGCAAAGCAGACCTTGTTTTGTGCAACATTTTCTGTAATGATAGTTCAGAAAGAAAGTGTCAACTTTATAATTCTGAGCAAATCAAGGAAACATGATTTAGACTGGCTTTTTTTCTTCTAACTATATTTATAGTACTCATGGAAAATTTCTTCTAGTAATAATTCTGGGAAAGAATGCTGGAGAATAAAAAATGTAGGACACTGAATCTACAAAAGTAGTCACTTTTCAGAATGGTAACTTACTTTTCTAAACATATTTCAGGTTTTCAGGGGAGAATGAATAGTGTTATAGGCCTTACAAGTCAAAATCAAATAGTCCCTTCTGAAGTTTCTTATAGTAAGAAACATATTTGTCCATGCAGTGGAAATATCAAGTGACCTCACATAAAATTAGCTAAGTTACCTAAATATGCTTTAAAACACAACTTTTCCCCAAACCCAAACAAAACGAGAAACAATGCCAAACCACCCAAAATGAAAAAAAACGCAAGGAAGGTGAACACATAAATGTAGTCACAACAAACCTGAGAAGGCGTAATGCTGATCCATAGCTGCTAGAGTTCAGAGAAGCCTGTAATATAGATCCATCAGTGTAAATAAATAATCCTTAGCTGCTGCTGTGTGTACTTCTGGGTGCTTTTTGATACTCAGGTGTAGCTATTGACTTAAAAAGAAATGGCATGTTGACAGATACTGATCTGGGTTTGGAAATTTGAGGCATAGATGAAACTGTTTTTAGTAGTTCCAGGTACTCTGTAGGTGGGGAGGAGTTGCTTGTTGAATTCAGAGATAAGACAGGAGCTTATATTTTGACTACTATAAAATTATTCTCCCAACAGAGTGGGAGAATTTAAATCAGAATAGATAATGCTTGCATAATTTGAAGTAGAGAAAGCATTTAAAGATCGTGTTACATCAGTGCAGGATGTAATACATTTCACTTGTTATAACACCCAAATTGTAAAGTAGTTAATTTCAGGAGCCTGGAATTCCATGTGGCTGAGTTTATAGACATAAAATTTGGCTTCAGCCTGCAGTTCCAGAGCCTCCACTGCCTTTGGATGCTTTCGTTTTCACATGGAGTTAGATGATCTTGCTACCTTACTGGTTACCCAACACACAGCTGCCCTTCATAGGCTGAAAGGAGGGCTAAAACATACATGAATGAGAAGGTAGATGCTCCACAGAAAGACCTGGGTGTTTTCCATAGAGAGGTAAATGTCAGTAAGATGGTTCTTGTTCTCATTTTAACAGGTTTGTCAAGATATCAAAAGTCAAGTGGAAATGCTGTGGGTATCAACATACAGAAGAGGGGCTTGAATTCTAAGGTCATGGAAGGGTTGACATCCATTTTCCAATTTGACCACGTTGACAATTCTATTTCACATTCTGTTCTTTAATGTTGTGTAATAGTCTTTATATCCCTTGGTTTCAGAAGAAGTCCTGTTCTTCACCAGGGTGCTGATTCTGACAGAGAATCTGCTTGCCCTTCACTTGATGCCTTTCTGGGCTTGTTAGTAGCCGTGTTGGTAAGAGACTACAGCCAGGCAATAGAATGATACAGAACTGAAATTTTGTGAAAATAAGATAGAAGTGATCTCACCTAGCCCATGTCTCATTTTTCCCAGTACAGTGGTGTTGTCAAATGGTATTTCAGATGTCTTTCTGCCAGGCATATTTACACCCACTTGCACTGGTACTTATATGCGCAGTGTCATGTTGTCTCATTTGGTAGGTGGTTTATGTGAAAATTGTAGTAGTATGTTTGTCTTTAAGGGATGTTCAAGGAGGCCATGCTCTCACTGTTTGCTAGTCCAAAAGGGATTTTAAATCTGTGTTGGTCCTCAAACGTCAGTAAGTTTAAAAAGAGCATTCAGGTTAATGAATAGATGACACACATCATGATTATTTGAAGGATGCTATTCTAGTTTCCTTTGGAAATTGTCCTGGGATTCTTGCTTGCCAGTCTTGTTATCACTTTGGAGTTATTTTCATGGTGTTGTATATGGCTTAATACAGTTGTATTTAATGTTAATTTCTTCCCAGCCAGAGCATATAATATGATGCAGTAAATTTTTCCTCACATTAAATATGAGGTTCCTAATAGGAAAGAAAAATCAAATAATCCTGCTGTATACAGTCTTGCTGATAAAGTTTGAAGGACAATACATCCAGCGTAATATTTTGGCAGCAAATCATCTCCTGCAGGGGAAGTTGGAACTTGTTCCTGGCAGAGCTCGGAACAAAGGAAAGGAGAAAGACTTGGACCTGAATTACCTTCTTAGACAAATTAAAAGTAAAAAAAGGATGTCTGAGTCTGAAGTTTCTGCTGTTCTTACCTGAATACAGTAAGCTTGCTAAAAAACTGGATTTTAATTTTTTTCCTAGTCTGCCATATTGTTGACCATTATTTTTCCATCATGGTTTCATCAGTGTTTCTAAAATAATATCCTATAATTACTGTCTTGGTTTGTAGCTCTCTAATGGTAAAAATCATTTTCTGTTATGGTCATTGTATCAGTTACTTAAAATCCCAGAATAATCAGCTTCAGAGAGCTGAAGGTTACATGACCACTAGATGGAGTCCAGTGAGCATATTTCAATATCAGAAATCCTATGTTATGGCTTGCAGTGTTAAAAAGGGCAGGTGTTTTGTGTCTCATGCTTAGCAATAAATGCTCATTTAATCAGTTTAGATTGGCTTGGACAACTTCCCGAAGTTCTTTGGGTTGTTCTTGGTATGTCTATCCTTGAGGTATGTTTAAGTTTGAACTTAAGGCACAGAATTGGCAGTTCCCATTGCTCATTCGTGGATCAAAGTGTATTGTTAATCATGTAAGAATGGACCTGTGAGAAGACTGAGCTTTCTGCAGCTCTCAAATATGAAACCTAAAGCTACTAGCTAAGATATTTAGCATTTTGGACCTAGCAGGGCTATAAATCTGGGTGCACCTCTCCATCAGCGCTTATGTAATAGCATTTCTTAGATTGCTTCATTTATGCCTCCTCGCTTCTCTAAATATATAAAAGGCATAATAGACACAAAAAATACCTTTTCCAGGTAGGACAGACTAAATCTTGCTCCAATTTTCATAAGCATTTCCTTTTCATAAGCATTTTCCTTCATCATTCTTTTGATGTCATCTTTGACATTTGTGGCATCTTGTATGAATGATGAACTGCCTCTGGTCTTCAGCCTGGTGCTATACTCAGTATTTCTAATGTCATGGTAGCTTTTTGTTTCTGTTGGATGAAAATCTCTTCTTAGGGTCTTACTGAGTACACAGATGCTCAGTGAAAATTACTGGGAATTTAACCATGCTGTTCTCAAGACTACCTCCTGGAGTAACTATACTGGCTTTCTTCTGAAGGACGGAATTCTCTTGGAGGTTTTATCTTTCCCTGTTTCAGTGGTTAGTGTGTGGCTGTCCAGTGTACCACCACAGAACTATGGAAATGCACTGGCTGAAATGCACATCTCTGGAAGTCACCTAGTGCAATCCTCTGCTCAAAAAAGATCTGGTTAGAACAGGTTGCTCAGAGACTGTGACAATCTGGTTTTAATATCCACAGAGATGGAAATACTTTAACCCCAGTAGCTGTCAGTCTTCATGGTTAAAAAAAAGTAAATAAATCCTTTTATGCAAATGGAGTATTCTGTGTCTATTTTCTCCTGTTCTGTGACTGTATCTTCAAGAAGAGTCTGGCTCTTCTCTCTACCTTCCCATTAGGTATTGCAACAGCAATAACATTTCCTTTTAGCCTTCACTTAAGGCTGAGCTATGCAAGATCTCTCAGATTTTTCTCATACATGAAACACCATGATGACCCTCCATTAGACTCTGTCCAATATGTCAATATCTTTCTTGCACTGAGAGGCCTGCTCAGCATGTTCAACTTGCTGTTCAGCAGGATGTCATCCTTATCCACTCATCCATCCTTATCCACTCATCCACACCACATCTAGCTAATTGGGGTACAAGGATGCTCTGGGACACTGTCAGAAGCATTCTTTTACTGACAGTATCCAGTGTCCAGTGCTATCTCCTAGGCCACAGAACCAACCATCACATCACATCACAGAAGACAAACAGGCTGGTCAGGTGTAATTTGTCCTTGGTAAATCCATGTGGTCTACTTGGAAGTGATATACATCTCTTACTCTTTATATGTCAAGAAATTGCTTCCAGGAGGGTTTGCATTGTAATTTTCCTGGAGATTGGAGAGAATCTGACCAGCTTGTAGAATTCCATATTCTCCTTACCATTTTGGAGAGCAGATATGAGGGTTACTAAGGATAATCTGTATTCAAACACATCCTCTGCACTAGTTTTGACAAATCAAGTGCTTAAGAATTTTAAGACAAAATAAAACTCACTGTTGTGGCCACAAAGAAACTTTCAGCATAGTTTCTTCTTTCTGAAGAAACATTACTTCTTGAAGAGAATTACCTGGTAAAACTCTTCCAGGAAATCAGCATGCAGCAATCATTGGAGAAACAGTTTTTGCAAAAGGAACCAGCACCTGAACTTTCTGGTTCTCTAAAAAGACTCCTATTAAGAATGAAGTGTTTTATACACACTTCATTTTACTCTTGCAGGGCTCTTGGATCTTCAAGTCTTTTCTGCAGCTCAGGTTTTTCAGGCGGAAGCGAGTATGTTGCCTTTGAAATACCATCACTGGATTGTTAAGGCACTCCAAAAATGCCAAGTGATGTTGGTTTTCACCTCTGAACTGAGGAGGCTTTAGGGTCCCATCTCTGGTGTTCTGAGTCAGTATACAGGCAGCTGCCAGATCAGAGGTAGTGCTGCACCCACAAATACTGTCATGTTTGTGAAAAGCAGAATTCAGTCAGGATGTGTCAAGATCTCAAAGGAACCAGACATTCAGTCATGTCAAGATGGCATTAGTTTGGGTATTTTAAATGTCAGGGACAACTTTGTTGGTAAAAATACAGGTACCTGCTTCTAATGTTTCAAAAGATTAAGATATTTTTATGGCTCTTATGATAGGACTTAGGTGCTTGAATCTTCCCTGAAGTATGTTCTCTTGCAGATATGGGGCTGTATCTTTATGAAGTGTTTTCCTTTAGCAGTGGCTTTCTGAAGACAGAAACATATTTTGTAGTAACCCATTCAATTGGAAGGTCTCCCTAGTTTGACCTTTATCCTCTTAGCTGTTCAGTTTCTGTCTAGGAGTCTCTAAATTCTCATTTTGATAGGGAGAATTTTATAGGATGAGTTGAAGATTTTATATCAACCCAGGCTGATTCCCTCACCTTCATATATGTTAAACATTGTCAAATGGAAACTTGTAAACATTGCTTAGAACCGTCTGATTGCTAACACACATTTAATTTGTACCTGTGTCATTATGCTTTCTTGGAACTCACTTGGTCGTCAAAGGATTGCTTAATATGTTGATTTGAAATCCTCCAGTTCCCAAGTGAAAAAAAAAAAAAAAATTAATCAGAGGAGTGGTTAGGCCCTTAAAGCAATTTTATTTTTTGGAAGGAAACTAGAACTTTTATGACTTTTCCAAAAGAATATGTCTCAAAAATACATGATTCTGAACAATCTGGAGCTAACACAGCTAATTAATTTTTTTGTCCTCGTGGTGCAGTCAGTACAGATTGAATGTAATATATAGTAGGGAGGAGCTTGTTGTTCCCCATATAAATGAGTGTTTGGCTTAGGGGTGTAATATTTGCAATGTATGCTAACACAAATAGCTCTTGAGTCTGCGTGCTTTCTGCTGCAGGCCTTTTTTCATAAACCAAGAGAGGACAGGCATTAGTGTTGTCTCCTCCCTGTAACCTTAGGTTTCTCCCCTCCACGCTCTGCCTAATGGAAAAAGACCTTTTCATAACCCAGGCTCAGCTAAAGGCAGTTTGCAATGGGTAGTTTGCTGCTCATAGGTACAGTCTGGGCTTCTTCATGTATTGATTTGTTCTGCTTTGGTGTTTTTACCATTGGATTAAGACTTTTACCTACTTTGGGCTGTCTTTTAGCTCTCTTCAGTGGGCAAAGTGTAAGGATTTTTTGTAAGGGTTTTTCTGGCCTCCCATTTGTCCTGGTTCTGGCCAGGACAGGGTTAATATTTGGAGTGCCAGGAGGGGGCATGGCTAGTTCCCAGAGGTTATATTCTTTACCACTTTATGCGATTTTCTGGGGTCAGGCGAAAGGGTCCCTTGCAGTGGGGGTGGTGTGATGGTGGTTCTGGTATTACCAGGGGCATGTAGTGAGCAATTGTGTGAATTGCTCACCTCTTTCTTGTACACTGTTATTAGTATTGCTGCTGTTACTGTGTTTTCTTATTTAATTGCTGTTTCCAGTAAATTGTTCCTCTCTCAGCCTGTGATCTTTACCTTTCATGCCTCCAGTTCTCTTCCCACATGGTGGAAGACCAGGGGGCAGTGAATGCGAGGTGCATGGTTTGGAGTGTTTCAGTGGGAACACTAAATTGGGGAATACCTTTACTAAACCATGACACCATTTCACTTTGAGACGTGATACTGAAGTGAATAACATCGCATTGTGTCACATTGCTGCCTGGATGGTCACTGCTTGTGGAGTGTGGTTGCTCATTACAATTCAGGGAGTCTCCTTAATGAAGCAGGAAACTTCCACTTTGCACCAAATTAATAAAAAGTCTGCTTGTTGGCAGACTTCTTTGCGTTGTATACTATTCATATTTCTCCTGCTCGCTGTGGTTTCTTCCCACCCCTCATGGCCCTATAATTATTTCCATTTCAAGCTCTCTTTGGAATCACAGAATCAGAGAATAAGCTGAGTTGAATGGCACCCACAAGGATCATCAAGTCTGACTCCTGGCCCTACACTGGACCATCCCCAAGAGTCACACCATGTGCCTGAGAGCATTGTCCAAACAATTCTTGAACTGTGTGAGGCTGGTGCTGTGATCACTGCCCTGGGGAGCTGTTCCAGTGCCCAACCACTCTCTGGGGGAAGAACCTTTTTCTGATACCCAACCTAAACCTCCCCTGTCACAACTTCAGGCCATTCCCTCAGTCCTGTCACTGGTCACCACAGAGAAGAGATCACTGCCTGCCCCTCCCCTTCCAGTCACGAGAAAGTTGTAGACTGTGATGAAGATGATTTTCATGGTGGTGTTACCATCGTGTGGATCCACGTCAGTTTCAGTTGCTGTTTCTAAAGTATTTTAGAAACATGATGCTAAATTTATTCAAAATATATTTAATTTTCTCTTAATTGGTTTTGAATTAGAGCACCTGCCAGGGTCATTTCCAACCTGAGTTAGACCATGGTGTTTGTCTTTTCAAATTAATTTTTGTCTTCCTGTTTCTCTGTAACCTAGCTAGTATTTTACAAGTAATTTTCTAGACATTTGGAAGAACTGTCTAGTGCATAATAACTTCTTGTTAGCTGACCTGTTTTTCTCATACTCTCTTAAGGCGTAAGCTACTTTTTTTTTTTTTTACTAGAGACATTTGCTATTATGAAGTCTTTGAAATTGTGTGGAAAACCCTGTAAATAGTGCTTCCTTTTAATGATCTCTTAAATTATGATGCCATGTTTGTAGCCTGAACTTTGTCAGATCTATGTAATACTACATTTCAGATGGGAATGAAGTGGGCTTCTGCACTAGAAACAGTTAACTTGAATGTATTTCTGGGGAATGTCTTCTGTGGTATTTCCCATGACTGTTTTCCCTTCCATGTTTGCAAGGATGTCTTTATCTAGCCTTAGTGAATGGAGCACTGCATTTCCCTCACTGACCTACTTCTTCTTTTCAAAGAGGGTAGGATAGGTAGGGAGACGTTGCTGTGCAAGGTTCATGGTTATGTATGAAGTATCTCTGTCCTTCGTAGTAGAATTTATGCCAGATTCTTCACCATGACCTTCTTTGTTTTCCCTCATGATAAAGCTGTTCATTATTAGCAGAACTGCCTTAAAACAATTGTTATTTCTCCCAATACAAGAAATGGTCTAACTTCCGCCTTTGTGAATATGGGACTGACAGGAACTACTTGGATGACTGTCAAATATTGTTGTTTCTTTTTTTTATTGATATGTCTGCATGTTATTATGTTTTATCTAGATTAGAAATGTAATGAGAAGCATATTGATGTGTATTAGCTAGGCAGATGTTAGGGAAAAATGCTAATGCTAATTAAGTCTGAAATACCTCTTGTGAACTATCATAGCTTGCAAATATTTCCTTGAGAAAAAAAATTGCATGGGGACAAATCTGTACCTGACATTTTGAATCTGTTTATTCCCTGCCTCCATGCTTTAAGGTAGCTTGTTTTAACTCCATTGCAACAATTGTGATTTTGTAAGATCACTTTTTTCATCCAGTTTTACAATTTGGTAAGTGAATAAGTAAATACATTTCAGTGCATTCAGTTTAGCAGAAGTGTAAAACTCACCAGCACTCTCTGACAGCGGGATATGGCACTCTTGTGATGTGGATTGGGACAGTTATTTTTTGCAAATTGCTTGCCTTTAGAAGTAGTTTTAAAAATCTAACATTTCTTGTCAATGTCAGTTAAAGATATTTATGTACTTGTACAACAGATACTGGTGCAGTGTGTGCACTGGTGTCCTGTAGTGATAAATTCAGTCAGTACAGGTGTGAGTCACTATAAAACCAAGAAATGCATGTATTTTAAATTTCATTCTATATTTTTGTTTTAGAGGTGGATGTTGGTCTGAACTAGATAGTATTTATATTTTTTTTCTTCTTTTATGACTATTGATTATTTGCAGTCAAGGACTAATAAATTCAGCTTTTGGCAGGTGGAATTGACAGATCACTTTGCAGGCAAGAAAGAAAGGGAAAAGTGAAGACAGTCTTCAGCTCCCTTGTGGTTTGCCTGAACTGATAATAGCATGCTCTGACATAAAGATTTGATTGAAGGAAGTGTATATAGCACGCTGTTTTCCTTGCATAGCAGCAGTGATTTGAGAATTTCCCCCTCATATTTTCAGTTTTTTATGTTGAAGCTTTTTGTTTCAGACATTAAAAAGCACATATAGGTCAAGTAAAGAAGTGTTTGCCAGTACGAACTCTGTGCTAAGCATTCTGGGAGACGGCTTTCTTGCAGCAGATGAGGATTCTTTGTGGCTGGCAGCAGAAACTGCAGCAGTATCTTTGCAGTTTCCTTTCATCTTTGATTATGTTCTAAGGATCTCTGAATACAGGAGCTCTTTCCATAACCCCTTGGAATATCTTTTCATCTCTGTGGTGGAGTACAGCACATGCTGAAAGCCTCCTATCTTCTACAGCTGAGGTATCCTTTGCTTTTCATCGTCCTCTGATTTTTTGTCTTCAGCGGCTGGATTTTTGGCAGTATTTGGCTTAAGCAAATAGGATTACATTTCAGTAGCTGATGGTTTCTAGTCGAGGAACATACTAAATGTGGGACATAATGAGGATTGTACAAAGAAATATTTCTGCAAAGCACAGGAAAATCACTCGAGTCGAGCAACGGAAGAAGACATTCTGCAAATGCAATCAGGGCTGCTAGAAATGCAAAATTCAACAGATTGGGAATGGGTTGCACGACAAGTGTGATTCTGTTTAAAGGCATTCGCACAGTTTTTGAGAGAAACTGTGGTTATATATGCAAACAGCAAGGGGAAAACAATGCCCTTGAATACACAGCATTCAGCTTGCCAGATGAAGATTCAGAAATATTGATTCATTCATTCCTGGTAAATAAAAACTTATTTCATTAATAATTTTATCTGCTAATTGAAAGCTAAACTAAAACCAGAACAGCATGTTTATTTAACATCTACTGTGTACAGGCATGGAGATATATATATCTTGTCCTGATATTGTAGGATGTTAGTGCATGTATGTGGCATGTTATGTATGTGTGCATGCAGCTGTAATGTTACAGCTTAAGATTCATATTCCTTATATCATTTAGATTTCTACTCATAGGTCTGGAGAGTTTCCACNTTTTCTGAAACGGTTTAACTGTTCTATTTCTGTTTAACTTACTGAAAGGGATACAGGAGCATTCTAGAAGAAAAAAAAAATGGTTAAAGGGAGCAATAACTGTTTCCTGAACCTGCTTTGCTCTCAAAGGCTTTTTAGGTGTTTCCTGATGTAAAGAAACCAGGCTTTAAAGTGAGGCTGTGGTCTTTGTACCCCCCCAGGTTAATGACGTGTCTGTACGTCAGGTGTATTACACTTAGGCTTGAGGGGGTGGAATTGCAAGAGCTAACTGATGTGCATAGCTTGCTTCACAATTGGGCTAATTAAGGATTTGAATATTAATTCAAAACAATTTGAGTTTACTTGCTAATTGCTTTGTCACTGGCTCGGTAGTTGGGCTAAGAGGGGCGTGGTACGCTGAAATAGCTGGACAGATTTTGAGCTTGTTATCTTGCTGGCATTCCCATGCTGTGCAATTGCAGCTGTGGAAAGTCTCTAGAAATTTCATAAAGCTTTTGTTGCCTTTGTGCTGTTCAGGTCCTTTTTTTGCCGAACTGAAATTTAAGGGAAAAAAAAGGTGTGTGGTTGCACATATGTGTGAATCTGTCTATATACACGTGTGTATATGTATGCACACATATATGTATATTTATATACATGGCTACACACACAGGCTTCTAGGACACAGCACAGAATAATCTGAACTCTCTTCAGATGCTTAAAATAACTTATAGTATGTATATTACCCTTCATGATAGCGTTGCATTTGCTTAATATGGTTTGATATTACAAATAAAATGGCTTCCTCTGGATATTAGAAGCCTTTTTACACTGTTAGCCATTTTTAAGTTTGCCTCATACAAAATATTGTTGGAAATTTGTTAAATTCTGTGTAATGAGTACTTCCAATAACTTTGGTAACCCATTGAGTTTAAGACCTAAGACCCTTACTGGCCTGGAATTCTACATATATTTAGGCAAGTGAATGAAGAAATGCTTCTTTTTTTTTTAATGTAATATTACTTACTGTGACTTGGAGTATGCAGTGAAATTTTTTGGTATATATTTCTTCTTTGTTTCACGTGGTACTGTTCCAGCAATAANAGTACGAACTCTGTGCTAAGCATTCTGGGAGACGGCTTTCTTGCAGCAGATGAGGATTCTTTGTGGCTGGCAGCAGAAACTGCAGCAGTATCTTTGCAGTTTCCTTTCATCTTTGATTATGTTCTAAGGATCTCTGAATACAGGAGCTCTTTCCATAACCCCTTGGAATATCTTTTCATCTCTGTGGTGGAGTACAGCACATGCTGAAAGCCTCCTATCTTCTACAGCTGAGGTATCCTTTGCTTTTCATCGTCCTCTGATTTTTTGTCTTCAGCGGCTGGATTTTTGGCAGTATTTGGCTTAAGCAAATAGGATTACATTTCAGTAGCTGATGGTTTCTAGTCGAGGAACATACTAAATGTGGGACATAATGAGGATTGTACAAAGAAATATTTCTGCAAAGCACAGGAAAATCACTCGAGTCGAGCAACGGAAGAAGACATTCTGCAAATGCAATCAGGGCTGCTAGAAATGCAAAATTCAACAGATTGGGAATGGGTTGCACGACAAGTGTGATTCTGTTTAAAGGCATTCGCACAGTTTTTGAGAGAAACTGTGGTTATATATGCAAACAGCAAGGGGAAAACAATGCCCTTGAATACACAGCATTCAGCTTGCCAGATGAAGATTCAGAAATATTGATTCATTCATTCCTGGTAAATAAAAACTTATTTCATTAATAATTTTATCTGCTAATTGAAAGCTAAACTAAAACCAGAACAGCATGTTTATTTAACATCTACTGTGTACAGGCATGGAGATATATATATCTTGTCCTGATATTGTAGGATGTTAGTGCATGTATGTGGCATGTTATGTATGTGTGCATGCAGCTGTAATGTTACAGCTTAAGATTCATATTCCTTATATCATTTAGATTTCTACTCATAGGTCTGGAGAGTTTCCACTCTGTATTTGTTATAGAAGATTGTCTGCTGTTAGATCTTTCTAAACATACTCTTGGAATGTATTTGGCACTTGAACTGAGGAACAACTGATGATTATGTTATTTGAAAAAACTAAGGAAGGCATTGTTGAGGAAACAGTAACCCAGCATTTAAGTTTGTTTTTTTTTTTTCTCTCATGGATTTGAGTGTATTTTTTTTTTCTGAAACGGTTTAACTGTTCTATTTCTGTTTAACTTACTGAAAGGGATACAGGAGCATTCTAGAAGAAAAAAAAAAGGTTAAAGGGA
>WAAE01015085.1:0-10271 GCA_013400495.1 Nicator chloris
AAGTTTCCAGTAAATTTAGATTGAAGGCAGGCAAGTTGCAGATAAAACAAAACATTTAATTGGAAATACATGCTCTGTTAAATCTAATAATGTGTAGCTTAGAATGTTAAATACTTGTATGTTTTCTAAATCTAACATGTTGTAATCATCTTCAATATTCCTTCACGACCCTGACTGAGCTGATGTCATCAAAGAATTAGCTCTTTTCCTCCAGGTTTTCCACTTCATTCCACATGTTTATCTCTCACATTATTTTCAAATATATTTTGGGTTAAGTATCTATCCAAGAATACATTACATATTGCAAATATATGTATTCCCTTCTTGATGTGTTCACTGATTTCTTATTAGTCATAATGGAAATTAAATGCATTTACATCACTCAGAGAGCCTCATTACTGAAAACAAACCAAAAGAATCAGAAAGAAACAACAGAGATTATTTTGCCCACCTTGAGGAAACTTTAGATGATGGATAATTTAATAGCTGTTTTACCATCTCTTCTTGAATCTAATCATAGAGCTGTACTTGGATAATCAGATTTATGACCTGGTTATGTTCCACGATGCTTAACTTCTGGAATCATGCCTTTGTGCCATTGGCAGTAGCATTAACAACACATCAAAGGATATAAATGGATCTTTGCAAATCCTCATGTCCCTTCCATTCCCTGAAATACACTTTATTTTTACCAGGCTCCTTCAGGATCTGGGTTATTATCTCCAGGGGAAAACAAAAACCAAAAAATCTCACACCTGTATTATATATAAACATAGTGGAAAAATAATAATATGTTTCTTAAGGTTCGCAGAAGGAACACCAGATGTCCATTCAATCAGAGGTCCCCATTTTTAATGTTAGTGATATTTAGAAATACTATTTTTAATTTATATATTAACAACTTTCATACAAAATCTGCATAGACTCACATGGTTTTCTGTAAGATGCTTCCAGAGGAAATATTTAACAGCCATGGTGTCTCAAAATCTCCTATCACAATGAGCCGGTAGAATATTTTAAATGTGATTTTACTTTACAGACCAAAATGGCAAACTGAGAACTCTTGTCTTTATTAATTTACACTGACTGAATCTTTTAATGAATTTAACCTACAAGAGACATTTTTTCTGATTGCCAGTCCTAATCACTAGCCTGTGGATACCTGGAAATATTCTTCTTACCATCTGGAAGCTAAAAGATGCTTTCAGTTGTACCTGTTCAGTCTTCTTCACTTTATGACCTCAATTTTACATAGGTAAATGGTCAGAGGTGGAGTCCTGAATCCCTGGTATAAACATAAGCATTTCCATTTTACAAGATGCCTTGTCTACGTACTCCCAAATTATACCTCAGCTGTACACAAATATGGTAGAGATGGAATTACCCTGTGCTATTTAACCAAATAAGGAAAGGTAAATAAAGCATTTTCATGAACACACCTGTCATGCATCAGTAGGGGACTAATTTCCATTTAGTAACAGAGATTTACAGTGGTTTAACTAGAACACACTTGATTGAAATGGAATAACCAGTCCCTACATGACTAAAATACTGTGGCTAAGAGCTCTTCCATAACACTAATATATTTGCATTTTCATGGGTTATGCAAAAGAACTTTTATCAATTGAGTTACTTGATCTCCACAACCATGGAAATACTTTTACCCTCTCTGAAGTGGGCAAATACTGTGTTGGCCATTTCAGAAATGGAGAGATATATTAAGAGCTGGTCCCTTAAAGGGATTTTGGCATGCTGCCACCAGAGTGGAGCTCAAAGCTCCAACTAAACTTTCTATGCTATGCCTGGAGGAAATTATGCCTTCGAGAAAAAGATTCATAGCAGTCAGCATGATGAACCAGGGATATGCTTAAATTGGAGAACAGGAAAAGATGGAAAGAGCACACCATTTGACTCTCATACCTCTTTTTGGCATGGATATATCAGCTCTGAAGACTGCAAAAGTATAGAAGTACATGATCTTGCTCTATAGTAAAGGTATTTCAGCTTGAAAAATAAGCCAACATTTTGCTCCTTTTAATGACGATATACTACATAATCTGAACAATTTAGTTCTTTCCTAACTTTACATTACAATATATATTTTAGGCTGGAGTCAGAAGTCCTGAACATTTTCCTTGAAGTAAAAAATGAAGCTGTTTCCCTGGGGGAAGAGAAGCCAAATTCTCTTTTCTTTTAAAACATGGGCAGTGATAAAGCTGTATTTCATTAGAGTGGTTGAACTCAGCAGTTCAATTTCAGCAGAACATTGAATCTGAATTTCCATCTCCTAGATGTGTGCCTTAACCCTAAGCCTAGAGGGTGAGCATTCTGCATTGAAATATAGAAAAAGAACCTAGGAAAGGCAACTGGAAACCAGGACTCAGATTTTCACTGGAGAGCTGTAGTCACCAGTGTAATAATGGGTAATTTTTTCTTCATAGACGCACCATGTCAGTGTGCTTGGCAGAGTCTTCTGGCCTCATTACTAAATTGCATCTTTTCCTACATCTTACAATGCATTCTTTCTATACTGCATGCATATGGAGGGAGAAGCTGGATTTTAGAATTTTGCAGTCATGGAGCTTGAAGGAAAATCCTGGAATACATTCCTCCTCTCTCTCTCTAGATTTGTGGTAAAGTACTTGGTGTAAAAAGACCCATGAAAATTTCTCACACAAAAGATCATTTCATGGCCGCTACCTGTAGCCAGCTATCTATATATTTGTGATAAACAGGATACATACACACCTATATAAATATATGTGTTTTCAACTTTTACATGACAACGATATGACATGTTCAGCATTATTCTATATTCCCATTAACCTGAAGCTTGGTTTTTAAGAACATGAGCCATAAAGTGTTTACTCTTTAAACACAGAATACACACTGGTCAACCACAGAAATACAGGGAGAGAAACTGGGCAAATATTTTACATCTTTCAGGAAGGCACTTAAGTCTTACATAAATATATGTACTCAAAGGCTTAAGAAAGACTACTATTTATAGAATCCATAATTCCATTTTTCATAATTCCTGGCATTTTTATGAACTGTTGGGTTGAATGAATGTCTTTCAGACCTGCAGGTATTATGCATTGACATATGTTTAAATATGTGCATTTGTGTGCTGAAAATATTTGTACTGCAGCTTTTTAGAAAACATTTATATTTTGTTCCTAATTTTGACTGATTCTTTACAAATTAGACTGGTCCATAGACATAATTTTGTGTACAAACAAGTACACGGTATTTGGGGATGACTGCATGTCTTTCTCTTATACCAATGGTTAGAGTTTTGAAGTTCCTATATAAGACAGATACAATCTGTTCTATTTCCTACAAACATAGGAATGAAAGCAATTACCTTTTACAGTCAATGAAAATTTACAAAAAATAAATATTTGAAATATTTATAATAATATAGTATATATTACAAATTCATTATTCTGTGCTATTACAACATGACTCTTGTGGGGATATGAACAGGGTTACTGTTGGTACGTCTGTAAAACTATTCTCATGGTGAAAGTTTATGGGGTGGATAACACGAATGTGTTTACATTTTGCTGTTTCCTAGTGTTCCAGGATTTTTCACCTATTCATGCACAAATACAAGTAAACGAACATCTTGATATTTCTTTTTCATTTAGCTGTAATTCAAGTTCCCTCTGCTGTAATGAGGAGGGATGATTGACAACGGGCTTTCTACTGAAGAATAGTGGTATCCGGGCTTCCCAAGCTGTTGTCTTTCTCAAAGACAGATGGTAAATCTGTCAGCAGTCGCGTTCCACACAACAGCAGCCCAGATGCTTTTAAGCTTTCTGTGTGAAGCCTCTCCACCCCTCAAGAGTATCAATGGGCTACTTGCCAGAGGAAGGTCCCCACGGCAATTAGCTGTCTCTGAATTCAACTCCAGCTGTCTGGAAAGTCAAATGAAGGCAGCTTGTTTGGTCATACACCATTTAATGTGAAGAGTCTGCTTCTTTATAATTAAAGCAGCCTTCTGTATATCAGTCCAGCTGTGTCCAGAAAAAAACACCTATGTGACCTTCATTGTTTGAAATAGCAACTTTCCATTTGCTGTATCTTTTTATTTAATGAAAGCTTTGGTTCTAAAGATTATTATTTTGTATCTTTTCTGAATGTATGCTTGCCAATCACTGGATCTTGAAGAGATAATGTTTGCAAATAATTTAGTGCACATTAAAGGACCAAAGGACAAAAAACACTATGTGAAACCTTTTTCTCATTATTAAGGCTTTGCACTTCAGCTTTCCTGGATCTCTGGATCCTTCTCTAGTATGATTGGGACTCACTGAAAAAAATTGATAAAAAAGCAGAAATTGATGCTAACAATTACAAAATATATGAAAATTGCACTTTTGCAAATTTGACTACACTTTCAAACCACAGTCATTTTTAATCAATTCATGGGAGAGAGAATACCCCCTGCAAGATTATGGACTAAATTTTACTTGCATTAAAAATACTTTTAGAGTGGGTTCAGTGCTTGAAACCTTCATCAAATAAAAGACATTTCTATATGCAGAAGTATGTATCCTACATATGCTCATCTCAGATACAAGAAACAAGAAGTACCTAAATTATAGAGGAAACGAGGTGAAAACTTGAAATATAAGTTTGGTGTCATTCCTTCAGAAACAATAGCAATGTTTTGATTTTATACCAGATATTTCCACTGCACAAAATTTTATACAGACTAAGGTGATCAGAAAAATAATGTGACTGTTAAAAATGGTATTGTAGATTTTTTTAAGAGATTAAGTATTAGTGTGACAGACAGGAACTGTTTAAGATTAGGAAAATGGTAATGAAGGCTGAAAAAAAAAAGCTAATTCCAAAATCCAGATTCTTCTGGCTTCCAGTGAGCCTTAAGATGACCAAAAGGTCACAGATGGAAATAGGGAACAAAAAGTATGCAAATAAAGAGCATTCACAAGAATGAGGTTTTTTCAGTTGATAACCAGATAAATAATTATTCCCTTTCTCAGAATGGAAGGGAAGATGATAACTCTTTAGGCTTATGAGATACTGGAGTGACAGCAGTCATGCAAAAATGTTATCAGGAGAAGTGAAAAGGAGAGAACTCGAGTGAGCTCTCAGGCTCTCCTCTTTTCCTCTCCTCTGTCGCAGTGCTCCCGAGAGGTGAGGACAGATCTCACCAGTGCCTGGCTAGCAACAGAGCGTTGCAGCAGTTCAAAGCACAGCCCTCGGTCCGGGGCTGTCACTAGCCCTCGGACTCCCAGCTGTTGCTGTGGGTTCTTTGCCCTGCACCTATCGCTTTCCAATGAGCTATCCATGACGATAGTGAAGAGTGAGGCAGTCTCTTGCTTCAGTATAAGATCTGGTTTATTGAGAGCCCTGGGTAAGAGCTCTTAACCCAAAGGGATCCGGGAAGCAAGAGCCGGGAGTAGGGTTGTACACTGGGTCTTATACTGTGGGAGGGATAGGGGGAGTTAACAATGAACCACCAATAACAAACAAGGGGTGTTACAGAACAGCTATGATTGACATAAGCCAGAACCATTAAACCTGGGAGTGGGGAGGGGCCCCAGGGGCCCCAGCCTATCACTCGACGCCTTCCCTGGAACTTTCCAGACGAAGGGGACAGGCAGCCGAGTGATAGACAGAGGCCTGAGGGATGGGAAATGCAGATTGACACGAGCTGCTAAGTAAACTGGGAGGGGAAACTTTAACTGACACACAGAACAAACTAACTGTAATGAGAAAACAGGGGGGCCAATGGTAGCAACCACAAGGTTGCACACAGCAACACTGCTCCTGTTAGGATCAGCACAACAAAGGCGCTGTTGGGTGTATGAGCCTGGCTGCAACCTTACCCTTGTTATGGAGTTAGCACTGAAGTTGAAGCCTTACAATATAAAAGCCAGTTGCTGAGGCCTGGGTGCTGGACTCAGTGCAAGTACAGTCAGAAACTCGTTTGAAAACTAATTTAACAGACTATCCATAAAAGTGATGGCAAAAATAGTAATGAATGTTACAAAAAATGGCAACCACATTTTCCAGAATGCCTTAATACGCTCAACACTGTGATCAGAATTACCTCCTTTTCTTACAATTAATCTCTGATTATTTGAAATCCTGCCACAAGATTGCATATTACTTCTTTCACCTAGCTACTATAATAAGTAGGGTCTGCTGTCCTGGTAATGGGAGACAAAAAATCCAGTAAATCAATTCACAATCAAGCTTCAGTGTGTACTGGACTCAATATGATATCGATTTTAGAAGCACAAGCTATTTCTAGTCTGCAACAATTTGGCAAGTTGTACACCACAAGAAAGTTGGAACTGAGGTTTCCAAATTACTTTATGAAGCCTTTGCTTCTTTTCTATATTTTGTGTGCTTTTGCCCTGCATTCTTGCCATGCACCCAGAATGCTGGGTATCTAAACATAGAAATAGATGTTAAGAAGAGATTTTTTATAAAAGGAAACTTTTATCCCATCTATGCAAAGCAGTCAAATCTTACCTACTTATGTGTTAACCCTAATTCTGTTCTTTTTAACTGAAAATATAATTTGAACATCTCCTCTTCTGTAGAAGACAAAAGGAATTCTATGTAAGAGACACTTATCATTGTTTTACAGATTCGTTCATCTGGCTGTCATGCCAGTTTTTTCTAACTTTAGCCTATCAGATTATCCATTAGAAACCTGCACGTTTTTCTCAGGAAATCCAATGTTTGAATTTCTAAGTTAACAAGCACCAAAAATCTATCTGTGTAATTAACGATGTTATTCAGTCTTGAGAGAACTCAGTAATATTCAGGATATACTATCGGTCAATGGGCTGGAAATGTGTATGGTTCTATTTGGTGATTAGGAATATTGAGGTTAAGTGGAAAGATTGAATGTGAGAATAGTTTTATTAAAAAACAGACATGGAAGAAACTGATTAGACAATATATCCCATAGTCCATCCAAACACCATTGCTCTTTATGGTATTTGGTCAAATTTTCTTCAAAGAAGCTAATAGGTACATTGTTTTAAAAGGTTCTTTGTTCTTCTCAGTTAAACATGGCAGCAAGGAAGGCTGGTAACTCCATCTGAATGCTGACCTTATCTGTAAATAAAGCATTTTAATGAATTATTTATACAAATCAAACATACACACCAAATTTCCCCCTTTCTCTTCCCCCTATTAAATTAAAGACCATCGTATTTCAGAATAGTTCTAAAGGTTTCCAAACTTCTTTAAGTTAATGATTTACATTATCAATATATTGCTTAGAGATTACAGGTTGCTCATAAATAATATTTCTTCTTGTTACAAGCAATGGCAGTTGGGAAATTGCGTGTCATTACAATTCAGTATGTTAGCGCATAAATTAGGATTCATAAATGACTCAACTGAAAGAAACACGTGGTCAAAACATGTGGCTACATCGTTAAGCTATCTTAGGAGATGTTTTAAATCATTTGTATTGATTAATTACCAGACCTTAAGTGAGGTAAATCAAAATAATGTTAATGACTTCAATGCCACTATTTCTTCTCATTGACAGAAAAAGGAACTTTCTCTGGAAAAGTCATGAGGTTTTCCCCCATTGCCCCATGTAGGTCCTCAGTTGGAGTATTTAATCCATTTTTGTCCAGTGAACTTTAAGATGTTTTATGCTGAAATGCAGTCCAGAGGGAAAAAAAAAAACCAAAAAAAACCAAAAACCCACACAAAAAAACCCCAATTAAATAACAGCCACAATAAAAAAGATCAAATATTGTCCAATGAAATAAATAAAAAATATTTATCTTAAACCCCAGACACTTACAATTAAAAAAATATTTTGAAAGAGTGTTTTCTGCTTTTGTTGTGTACCAAAAAAAAAGCAATAGGTTTAATTGCAAAATTTAAAAAAAAAAGAAAATAAAAAAGGGAGATTGAACTTTAAAAAAGGTTTTCTAAAAACCTAAGAGAAAAGCAAAGCATGAGAATAGTTGGCTGAATGTCTCTAAATATACATCACTGAGGGCTTTATAAAGGAATCAGCTAACTATGCACTCAAAATCATATAAAGAGTTCTGTGTTGTATCAAAGAGTGGTTGAGGTGACTCTGCAGTGATTCTTCCAAGATTTTTTCCATCTCCTTACTATTACTGTTCTTGTTTAGCTATTTACTCTTACAAGCAAGTTTGATTGATTGGACTGGAAGGAACTTTCCCCCCCCAATTCCTACAGACATAAATACAGAATACAGGTTTTGAGAGAAGTTCTCATGCACTCTGGCCTTTGTAAGTTATAAAGGAGAAATGCATAGAGTAAAACATAAATAAGCCACATAACAGAACAACGCACACAAATAATTCTTGGAGGAAATACTGCTAAGGTGAACAATGGCAAGCACGATGAACCTGAGAAAACCAACACTAGCTGTGTTATATCATTATTAGACAACAAGTTTGTTGTAAACTCAAATGCCTCTTGGTCCTGTTGCTGGGCACTGCTGTAAAAAGCTTGGCTCCATCTTCTTTGCATCTTTCCTTCAGGTATTTAAATATTCTGATAAAATCGTCCCTGAAATGGGCTAAACAGTTCCAGCTGTCTCAGCCTTTTTCTCATAGAAGAGATGCTCCAATCCCTTAATCATCTTTGTGCTCTTTCATCAGTGTCTCTCCAGTATGCCTGGTCCTGGTATGAAGCCCAAAACTGGATAGAGTACCCCTGCTGGAGCCTCAGCAGCAGGTTGGCAGCTATGGGCAATACTTTGCCTAATGTAAGCCAGGATACCATCGGCCACCTTGGACACAAGGGCACGGTGTTGACTCATGTTCAGCCTGATGTCCACCACAATCCCCAGGCCCTTTGCATCAAAGGTGTTTTCCAGAAAATCTGCTCCCACACTGTTTTGGTGCGTGGAGTTCTTCCTCCCCCAGTGCTGGACTTCATGCTTCCCGTTACTGAACTTCCACGAGGTTCCTGCCAGCACGTCTGTCCATTCTGTTGAGGTCCCTCTGGACCCTCTGGTGTACCAGGACTTCCCCCAGTTTTGTGCCATCAGCACACCTGCTGAGGTGTACTCTGTGTCCACTCATCCAGATCATTAATGAACATACTGAACACGACTGGACCCAATTTGGTCCCCTGAGTCATTGCACGGCTAATTACTAGCCTTCAGTTTGACCTTGTACCACTGACCACCACCCTCTGGGCTCAGGCATTTGGCCAGTTTTCAGTCCAATTCACTGTCTGTACATCCAGCCCATACATCAATAGCTTCTCTGTGAAGTATTTATGGGGAAGTGTCAAAGGCATTACTGCAGTCACAGTAAACTATATCCACTACTTTCTTTTCAGTGATTTTTTGGCATTTACACTGCAGTTTGCATTGGATATAATTTGTTCTGCTGAGTTAGGACAAACTCACAAAGCTGCAACAACTCTTCATAGGCTGTGTATTCTCCTTACCTTTTAAACCTTTAAAGTGTATTCACTCTCCTACATATCCTGTTTTGGGCTGTGCATGCTCCTTTAAATCTCTGTGCGTGTGAGTGTGAATATAACATAGCAAATGTGCTCTGAATGTTCATCTGCTAGATTCTCCACTACTTTGTATTTGCTGAGCTATAGTAAATACAATATGAATCTTTTGTTAAATTGCTTAACTTAAGCTATCAATTAAGTGCTGTTTTAAGTGCTGTTAAACCTTTAGGCCTTAACTGTTGGTCGTCTGGAGCTCAGTTTAGCAAGCAGGTCTAGTCTAAATCTTGTGATTAAATGGGAGGGTCTTCCTTATTCCTTTTTATCCTTATCCTTTTCTACTCTTACCCTTTCCTCCTCCCTGCACCTCCAGCTTCCACATAGATATTTATTTTAATTGATTTTGGGTTTAGATTGATTGATTTTAGATTTTAGTTTGTTTTTTCTCAGTGTGCTTTAACCATTTAGTAGGCAGTAGAATGAACCTTGCCAATGAACTTTGTCATGCTTTTGCTTGTATATTAAACCTGCTTTTACCAATACCTTTAATGGTGATTCTTTGAGACCTTAAAACACTGATTCATGACAGCATTAATCAGAAATAATCTGCATGTGATGCCATAAATTTTGATATTCTTATTTGTAACATGGTAATACCTAAGAAATTTCCAGTCATAAACTAGTATTCTATCACATAGTACATGGTAGTCTTATTCTGTGAGAGAAAAATCTAAAGCAAAAAGGGAAAACAAAAAGGGGAAATAAATTTGAAAATAGAGAATAGATAATAGAAAATAGAAAACAAAGAT